>OX596031.1:12715766-13315766 GCA_951394125.1 Epistrophe eligans | reverse complement strand
CTTCGTGCTCGGTGTAGTGTACTACAGGGGGAGGCGATACCGAACGTAGCCTGTCCCGTTCCATGCGTTCTCTATGTCTTTGTTCCCGTTGCAATTGTCGCTGTCTACACTCCCATTCGTATTGGTCATCTCTGGCTTGTGCGAAGTCCACGTGCAAACGTCCACAGTTTGTTGGTTCATTGTTTAGTATGCGAATTCGGTATCCAGATAAATAGATGGCCGAATCAACAGATGCTTCGTAAACAAAGCGAATATGGCAAAAGTTCTTTTTGGACAATCGAAGGGTCGTTATTTCGCCACAGCTCTCGAATATCTCACGAATTATTGGTTCGGTGATAGTTTCGGGAAGTCCACCGACAAATACAGTTCGACAGCCCGGTGGTCGATCCCTGATTGTCGGTGCTGGTGCGGTTGGATTTGGAGGGAAAAGGGTGCAAGATTTGCAATGAATAACTTCTTTAACTTGCCCACCAGGTGCTGATAATATTCCACTTATTTGGGTGCCAGAATTGGGATCAGGAGGATTATTAATATCAGGCATCATGGGATATTGTTGCATTTGTAATGTCATATTCGGATCCATCATCATTGTTGGCTGCATCATCATGAAGCCCTGTTGTAGCATGCTATTGAGAAACATTTGCGCTCCATTGTCACCCACCCCACCACCAGTCGAAGAGGTAGCAGCTGCTGATGATTGGTCTGTACTGGACGTCGTTTGGGTGTCTCGATTCAATGGACCACCACTCAAAAACCGTCGAAGGTCAGAAAAATTGGATGTGGTGTTCTCATTTTCATTTTCTAAATCCATTGGCCCCGCCCCCATTTGATTGTTCTTAGAACTGCTGATTGTTTCGCGAGATTGGAAGTTAAAAGATGGCTTTGAGGGACCTACGCCAGTGGCATTGCCTCTATTTGCATTGGCACTGAGGCGTTTAAATTCTAAAGGGGAGTCATTAAATGTAGGTGGAGGTGGCGCGATTCTTCCACCTATAGATCCAACTGGTGGTGCTGTAGCTGTATTAGCTGATGTAATGGGTATAGTCGGTTGTGGTCCCATATTTGTTGAAAGGTTGTTTGCTGTTGCTGCCGCAGACATAACGGCTGCTATTTGTGAGATAATATTGTTGCTACCGGAACCATTTGCGAGGTTATTCATTAAAGGCACTGCAATCGAAAAAAGAATAAAAGTATTACATACCTCATTTAATATTAACATTGAATTAAATTTTGTTGCTATCAGAAGGCTCTTGTCCTGCCTAACCGCCATGATTATAGGTACATACATACATGTATCGAATAATTGTATGCCTAAATTAGGTGGGTAGGAAAAAGTGAATTTATAACACTCGCAGGTGGGTGGGAAGACCATAGTGGACGGTTACTGAACTTTATAAATATTTAAATATGTGATGTACATATAACTCAGATTAGAATTATTCTAATTGGAGATTCCCCAACAAGTTGTAAATAAGTAAATATATTAATGACCTTCTAGCTGCAAAGGCCTACCGCTTTATGATACTTAATAATAATTAAAGATTTAAATATTGAAAAGAATTATAGGATAATTCCAGTTTTTGATAATAATTTATTAATAAAATGCTTCAATGCAGCAGTTTTGTTTTCTAGAAGGTAATAAGTATTTTTTCAAACTTTTTTGCTTATCGCATTCTCTAAGCAAACCAAGCGTTTTAGCGCAACCTAGGGTACCATCGCCTAGCATATAATTCGTCAAAACTCAATATTGTTTTCTAATCATATTTCTGGACTAAGTCCAATTAAAATTTTGACCCACCTGCGGATATGAAACCATAACCACACTCAATTTCATATTCAACAAGTTAATAACAATAACAACAAAAGATGTTAACCGGCCCCTGCTGCCAAACCGGCATTTTTCAACAAATATTTACGAATATCAGAAGCAAAACAAATTGCGCATAAAACAAAGGTTGGTTGTCAATTTTGACATTTTGCAAAAAAAAAGAAAACTCACGGAGCGGAAAAAATTAAAAAAGAAAGATGAGAACATGCCCTTCTTGCAAACAAAATGGCGACGATGATGAAAAAATTTGTTAGCAATTTCAAAATGCAATTTATTCATAAATAACTTTGGTAATCATAGAAGTTACCATATATTTCACTAATTTAATTTGTATTTTGAAGATTAACTCACTCATATTATGCATTGGGTTGCGTCCCATGTTGTTTGAGTAGTTGAAAGACATCGTTTTTCCACTGCCTTCACGAGAATTTTTCCCGTTTTAATCCACGAAAAAAGTAAAAATCAAAGCAAATATTTATTTAAATAAAGAAACTATCTATCACAATGTTAATGGCATATTTTTATGATTATTTTATAACTAACAATTGAATTATTTATAAATTTTATTTGTTTTTATTTATTATTTTTGTTTTCTGTTGAACTCGACGCCTTCCCCTAAATAGTAGAAAAATTCTGATTGAAAATTTCTCTTTTGACATTTTGTTGTGGTTTGATTTTCGTAGAAAGAGAAAAAATCTAAAAGGTGTGTGTCTGAAATATTTTATAGGAAACAGAAATAAATTATGTACAATAGATAGAGCTGAAATAGATTAGTGGTAATTTCAACACGAAATTTGAAAATTGAGGTGCGTTCCCTTGGTGGGGATTTGTGTGCGTTTTTTTATAAATTTCATAAAATTAATTTCATGCTTTCAAATACAATCGCGTCTACATGTTACTGTCGTTTTACTGAAAGGCGCATTCATGATAAGGGTAGGTTGCACCCAAAATCCACAGATGCCGATGCGCCATGGTTCAAATAAATTTCTCGGATTCAGCAAGAATTTTTATTGTGTAGCGATAGATAAACTTAATTTTAAGGGCGTGAGATAGGAAAACGTAGATTTATCTGAAAGTGTTTCTTCTTCATTGTATAGACACGGTTTCAGTAAAACGACTGTGTAAACAGGCACTAATAGTTTAATTCACAATTTAATCGTAAATATTTATAGCCAGGTTTGTGGTCAGATTTATTAATTGAATGTTTTTCACCGTATTGACCGCAAAAATCGTAATAAAAATTTTTTAAAAAATACAAAATAACAAAAAGCGAAACAACGTTTATGTTTAAAATATTTTTAAATTTTTTATTTAGCACGTATGCATTTCGGTTCTCAGCTGCGGAACCATCATCAGCGAACGACTGGTTCCGCAGCTGAGAACCGAAATGCATACGTGCTAAATAAAAAATTTAAAAATATTTTAAACATAAACGTTGTTTCGCTTTTTGTTATTTTGTATTTTTTAAAAATTTTTTATTACGATTTTTGCGGACAATACGGTGAAAAACATTCAATTAAAGGCACTAATAGGTTTGGTTTTTGTATGTACTTACTTCTTCCCTTCAAATATAAATAGGTACATAAAATAACACTATCGCTGCGAAGTATAACAGTTATAATAATTATAATTCAGTTTTTATATTTGCTAGTTCATAAAGGGAGATGTTTATCGCCGGTAACTAAGTGGAATTGCAAGGAACTATCAGATAGGCTATCCACCTATCCCAAACATTTTCAGATACGTTGGGTTGTTATTGCACCAGCTGTTTTGTCACAAAGGATTACAACAACACAAACCTATCCGGATAGCTATGGATTGATCTCCGAACGCGGCCTTTTTGATAGTGAAAAATTGGAATTTCGAATATACCGTTAATCGGAGAAAAATACTGTTTTACATTGCTTTCGGTACCATTTTTTATCTTTATGATAAGATTTGCATAAACTAATGTTGTTTTTATTTTAATGTGAAAGATCTCCGCTCAAAATCGAGAATTTATCTTTAAAATAAAACATGTGTGAATACTAAAAATTAACGGTCGTATTTATTAGATTTTTGTCTACTTAGACACTGTCTAACTAATTTCAAATTGATGGAAATATGCTTTATTTAATAAAAATAAATATCACATTATTCACGGTTAAGACAATCTAGTCTTGTGTCCAAGTTTGGCAGCTATAAGACAACAATAAACGAGGTTTTTGAACATATTTTCCAAAGTTGGACAGTCGTCTAAAGTTAGACAACGATTATAAATAAGGCCATAAAAATTTTGAAAAATAGTTTTCTACGAAATTATTAGAAACCTAACAGGGAATTTTTATATAGAAAAATAATCATCAATAAAAAAGGTTTCAAAAAATGAATACCTGAAACACACGTTGGTAGGGCATTGTGGCGAAGTGCACAATATATTTTTCATACATTCTAAAAACATTCGATTTCTTCAAAAACGCCAATATCGCCATTTAAATTCATACCTCTAAATTAGAGCTGGAAGTCTTTTGTTGCTATGCTCTTTTATTTTTCTATTTGCATTGTAATTTGAATTATGTGTAAATATATAATAATAATAATAATAATAATAATATTTTTCATATGAGAATGACTAAAGAAAAATGCCAATTTATAACAGTATCGTTTTTAAAGGTGAACTGTACTGTACTGTCTTAAACAAATCACTTTAAAAAATTCAGGCACTGCATAGATTTAGTGCTAATTTTAAATATTGTTGTTATATGGGCCCTCTTTTAATACCTTATATTATAAATTTTTAATTAATACCTTCCCAAAACCAAGTGAAGAAAAAACGCTTTTTGGCTCACAAACGATGTGTATATTGTATCATTTTATTTTTCATTTATATTTTTATAATTTATTTGTTGTTGTTGTTTTAAAATAGTAAGTATGATCCATAATAAAATGACTGACTTTAATAACATTTGTTCTCTTCTATAATCATATTTATATTTACACATATAAAATAACACTCAATCGGGTAAACTTAAAGTTAACAATAAACCGAGACAAAATGCATACGCTATCACTCATTCTCATTTTATTTTATTGTTATTAATTTTTACTTAAGTTTATTTCTAGAATATTTATTAGCATGAAACTTTAACGCGAACAGCGAAAACACAAAAACTTACTAAATTTTACTTAATAGTCGATAAGTTATGGTTTATTGTTTTTTTTTTTAATATTCTGTCGAAGAAATTCATTTAAATTGAAATTTAAACACATCGAGATGGTTATTAAAGACTTTATTTTTATTTATTTTTGTGCTGCAGATAAATTTTAATAATTTGAATTCTTAAATATTATAACAATTAAAGTGTTTATATTTACAGTGAAATGTAATTTTTTTCTTTGTTAATTTATTTTGTAATCTTTTTTTTTTTTTTGTTAATAGAGTCTAAGCAATAAAAAAATAAATTTGTATTTTTTTAATTTTCTATGTTTTTCTATATTTTTATTATTTATTAGTTCATTTTATTAAAGTCTTATTTTCAATTCAAGTGTTTTATTTTTTAAATTAAAAGAAAAATATATCCAAGTCATAATTTTAATTTGTTATAAAATAAATTTTTTTAGAACAAAAATGGATTTGTCCACTCTGTCGAAATTTCTTTTCATTTTTCTCATCTATACCTAGTCTTGAAGATTTTTGAATCAAGCGCGTTTCCAACCAATATAAAACAAACAAATATTATGAAATAGTAGTTATGTCTTTTCAAACACATAAATTGATAGATATAGGTAAGGTACATATCCGTTAGCTTTGTGCCTTTTAAATTCGAACAAATTAATGAGTTAGTTTTTTCTCGAACAAATAAAATTTGTTTTCTTGGTTGAGGAATATCAATTAAAGTATATGTTTTCTATGAACATTTAATGAGTTTCAATGCTGACACTTCCCTTCTTTAACCTTTTGTTCTTCCTTTTTGTACTCTCCTTACATGTAGTCATAAGGATATGCTTTGAAAGATTTGGAAATTCGAATTTTCAAAGAAAACTTTTAAATAAAAAGGCTACCACAAAAATATTTTACTTTTGACCTATCTTAGACGAAACGCATAACAAACAAAGCTGAGTTGGAACTTTTCCGGTCTTTTTTTTTGTTAGTTTTTAAACGAGAAACTTACTTTTAAGGAATGAATATCTCTTACAATTTTTGTCTGCCACGTACAAAACGTGCTTTTTTCCATCAAAGACTAGGTACATATTAAATTATTTTCTAAACAATCTTAGGAAAATGTTGTGGAAAAGAATGAACTTAAACATGAAAAGCCATATTTAAACACATTTTGTCGATAGATACATTGCAAATGACTTATACAAAAAATTGATAGCCAATTCAATAATCTCTCTTTTGCTATATTCATGCAAAACTGTAAGCTGAAAATGAAAAAAAAAATACGTAAATACAAATTGTATTAAAAATGAAAAACAAGTGTTCACTGTTACAGGAATTTTATTTTTATGTATTTTTGATTTATTATTCTTGAATTTTTGTTTAATAATAATTTTATATAATAATCAATCAATTTATATGACTTAAATTATCTCCTCCATAATTATAATAATTTTTTGTGTATTTTTATTATAATTAGTGTATTTATTTTTGATTTATGTATAATTATAATTATATTGTTATTTTTTTTTTTACTTAGCGGATAAGTCCGAATGGCTCAAGTCAAATATTTATAGGTATGTTTATATATAGAATTTTTTATTTATATTTTTATATATATTCATTATATAATATATTTATATATATTCATCAATGTATACAAGGTTAACAAAACAAACAAATAATAATAATTTTTAAATAATAATAAAATTGTAGAAAAAAAAAGAAGCAACAAAAAAATTTACAAAAAGGAAACTTAAATTGTGTTTAACATTTTGTTTCTCTTTCATTTACACAAAAACAAAAAAAAACACACAAAAGATTGTGTGTGTCCTTTTATCATATCCTAAAAACTTTTCGGTTTTATTCTCTCTGTATGATTTTTGTTTCGTCTTCTTAAATTACATGTATCATAAAAAAATACTCAACAAAAAATTATAAACAAAAAAAAAATGTACAATATATACGACCATAAAAAATGTCCAGACATTTTATTACTTAAACCTCTGTAGAGCGACCACTCTCTTCGGACCGAGACATCTTTCGCTCCCTGCCCGGAATGCGACCGGTTAGTGGAACTTGCTGCTGTTGTTGCTGTGGATGGGGTTGAGGCTGCAGTTGATGTGGATGAATCATGCCTGGGTGTGGAATCATCATGGTCGGATGATGATGGTAGGCTTGCATCATGTGATGACCGGGATATTGTTGGGGGTGTTGTTGTACCATGACTGGCCCACCGCCTTGTTGTGGAAAGCGCATTTTAGCTGCAGCGGCATTAGCAGCAGCAGCCACAACAGCCGCATTCTCACGCGAGGCACTGCTCGCTGTGGTCGATTGGAAGGATATGGACATGCCGCTGTCTAGGGAGCCCACGCTGCCACGTCTTTGGGGCTTTTCGTTACCAACTAAAGGAGGAAGCAAATTCATCATCAATAAGCCATAAAAGACATGTGCATCTCGCTTAACTTACATTGCTCGTGCATATCCAGCAGACTGTTGCTGAGGGCGCTGCGTTTAAGCTGTGCCGCTGTATCGTGGTTACCATTTGTCGAATCACTGCCCTGCGGCGATTGGAATGGACACGGACACACTTCAACGTCGGCCACTCCGCTATCGCGATTCTCCGAGTTGCCGTTTGGGCGAGTTCGCGATGACTTCTGTCGCTCGAGTTCGGCCTCTATGCGCAATGACTCCATTTCGTCCATTTCACTGATGGACTCTTTCAGGTCTTCAGCAAACTTACAGCGATCATGCTCGTTGCGGGCATTAAAAGTGACCAGAATCTTAGCGTCAACTTTTTGCGACAACTGAATGCAATAGGGATAATTGGGCACATCCAAAAGTGTGACTATCATTCCGCACAACGGGAAGCTATTTCGGAATGTATATGTTACAGAAGACTTCTTTTTGCTGAAGATCTTTGTAATCACTAGCAGGTCATTAAATAGGAACACCTCACGCTGATGCACGCCAGGTCGTTCCTTTTTATTAACATCGGGAATTTCGTAGAGACGGCAATAGCAGACCAAACGACGATGGGGCAGAGCTAAATTTGGTTTCTTGCCGACAATTGTGGCTTGAACTTTCATCACTTGGGTGACATGATCACTGCCAGGCTTGAATTCATTGGCTTTGACACGCTCATACACGCCAGCCAACATATCACGATCAATATCGTGGCAGTCATCGATGCCGCGAAGGTTCTTTATGAAGTCTTCGACACGCATTCGCCGTTCGGGCTTGAGGTTCGGTGTGTGCAGGTCCGTATTGAGCATGATAATGGCGAATGCTAGAACGAAGATCTGAAATATACAACAAGTAAAAAGAAAATTTTGTCAAGTAGGGGTTCCATAAAATTTCGAAAAAAAGAACTTACCGTATCGGATGACCTTAAACGTCCTACAATATCCTGATTACACTGACAGTAGCGCTGCGAGAAGATTTCCATGAGTCGTTCGATTTTCTGAGCCTCGCCTGGCATACGGAAATATGCCTGGAATTTCCTCAACGCTACGTCAACCTGCATGCCTGAGAGGTCAAGTTCGCCAGCGAAACACTCCAGAACAGCCATATTAAAGGGATTCTGAAGGTTGCCCAAATATTCACCGATCATTTGTCGGGACAAACCCTTTCTTGAGATCAGGAATCTCGCCACGCCTTGTGGAGTGTTCTCCAAGAATCCTCTGCGAATCAAGTATGTGATGCCTTTTTCTGGCTTCTTATTGAATAAGTTCAATCCGACGCGGTATTGCCGCTTCCGTATGGTCTCGGATACTTTGTAGTTCTGCGTTGTTGTGGCAGCTACATTAAGTTGGTCAGCTTCGTTGTGCTGCTCGTATTGTGCAGCACTGGTGTGTGAGCTCATGTGTTCATCAGAAACGAGGACCATACCAGCTGCAGCTGCTGGCGGATGGGAAGCCATCATAAGGATATGATCGGGAGAATGGGTGCTAAATTGATTGGAGCTATTGAGAGTTGTACCACGCTTCCATGTTTGTGGTGAGTTTGAACGATCTGAGCCCAAATCACAGTTGGCTATCCGATCAACCGATGTGGCACTGGAGTCGCTTCCTGAGCTCTGTACGGAGGTGAGGCTTCCATTTTCCGCAGTCTTACACAATCCATTAGTGCGGATCATTGATGGCGGAGGAGGAGTCTGTCGCATTTGTGCCATCATCTGCTGCTGTGCAGCGGCTTGTTGGGCTGTTATCGAAGACGTACGTTTTGGAACCTCTGGAGGCACTTTTTTACGTTCCGAGGTTGTGACCAGGGCTTTGGGTCGCATATAAATCTGAGCAGCGGAATAATATGGCGTGTGTGGGGAAGTTCCTGGCACTAAAGTGCCTCCTGCACTGACCCATGATGCATTCAGTGAGGAATCCAGATGACTCGAGTTCGAACTATAGCTGACATCGTGCGGAACGGCATGGTATGTTGACTGGGAGGACACATAGTGAGGTCCACTGATCTGTGCCTGTATCTGGGCGGCGGAACTGTAGTAATGCTGTTCGGTTGCGTGAAGAAGATTCACATGTGGATGGGACGAAGTTGAAGAGGCAGTCGACGCTGATGAAGCCGTTGAAGCTGCACCTGAAATAACCGGAGACTGTGACCAACACGTACTATGCGCTGCTGGCATTGGCGATGTATTACCGGATTGACTCCTCGGAATTGGACTGGAGTCTAGATGACGACGTTCCCGTAATGACATTGACCGTGTAGGTGGTGTCCGGGCTGTGCCGGGAGGACCAGCCATAATGGTGACTCGTGCCTGGTGTGAATGCTGCTGTTGTTGTGATGGATGATCCAACTGAGATTCAGTAGCGCTGCCATAAGCCGACGACGAAGATGTATTAGATGGTGGGCCATCTTCAGTGGTACCAGCTGCTGCAGCTGCCATCATCATACGTCGGCTCAGACGTTTCTCTGCTTTGGCCATAGCTGTGATCGAGGCGAACTTCTTAACCATCATATAGTGTCGGAAGGCACGCTGAATTGTGATTGCCGCGTTCCGGGCACACACTCCTCCGTATTTACGTTCGAGAAGTTCGATTTGTTTCTCCAGCAGATCCTGGGAGAGTTCGTACCTGAAATAGAACAGAAATAGAGTTACAGTTAGTATTTGAATTAAAAAAAAAAAAAAATGATATATAGATCAAAAGAGGAAGTTTTGTTTATTTACGTTCGATGAAGCATCGGTGAGAAGTTAATTACTTTGGAGTGTTTCTTCAAAGGTACTTTTTTGTTTGTTTCTTTGAAATAACAGATCAAAGATGACTTTGAATTATCAAAATGTTTATAAAGTTCTTTGGTATCATTCAGGAACAATTTTTGAAAAAAATATCCAATAAACCCATTTGAGAGAAAAATAATTTATTTAAGAAACTGCAGCACATCTGCACCGAAAATGCATCTGAGACAAATAACCTATGGAACTGATGAAGGGAATGCAGTTGAATATGAATCTACCCTCGAATCCTGGTGCTGCCGGCTGTTACAAAAACATTGAATGCTCAGCTGTAAGATGTTTTTTTACCTTTGCTGGATTCTCCTGGAATGAGAGGGGAATTTATGAAGCACCCCTGGTTTTCAATGAAATGTTGTTGTTGTTGTTTTTTGGAAAATTGCGTGCACAAGGGTCTAAATTTAATCGGAAACTCACAAGCCAAATGGGATCTTCATAATGGTATTTATTATTATCACTACCACTACAAAAGGGAAGTGGAGGAGGATCCTTTTGTAATAGGTATGCGTACAATGTAGTTGCAACAATAATAATTTTGTGCGTCCTTTTTGGCCTTGCTCTTTGAGTTCAAAGAAGGAAATGCACACCATCAGGAACGGGATATGGATTCGTGTTCAATCAACAATATTTTTGTATTCATCACACGAAGGGTGATTTATATAAAAAAAGATATTCCAATATGAAATATAAAGTGGAAGTTTTAATAAAATATCATGAAGAGGGGAATTTATTATGCAGTAAAATTACTGGAAATAAAATAATTCACTCAATTATTTTATTTTTGAGATACCTTTAAGATTTTAGGTTTGATTTTGAGTGAATTTTTAGGATCAATGGAAGGTGCTTCTGGAATAAAATTAAAAAATACATAAAATACCGAATAATTTGTGTCTATGAAATTTAAAACATATTCAAGTTTATAATTGAAAAATCCACACACCCTAGTTAAACAAAAATCTTATCATTTCCTAAAACATCGTAATGTTTAAGCATATAATATAGTACGCAGCTGAAGCGAAATAAAAATTTGCATACAAAAATTGAAAAAACGAGATCATAAATAAACATTTCGTTCTTATTTTGTTTTGCAGTACGCTGTTCAACCAGGGAAATTAATATTTGTATAGCTTTTTTATTTTTTTGTTTGGCAATAATTAGTGACAGTTTCAATGGGTATTTTTGCGTTGTGGTTTCCGTTAGGATTTTACTATAATATTGGATAGATACCATCAGACGACATTTCGTATGGCATCATCTGGTAAAACTCTCCATTAATATTTGTTCGTTTACGTTTTCTCCATCTACTTGGAGACCACAGAAAATTTTCGTTTCACTTAGCTGCGTACTAGGATTTACTTATTTTTTTTTTATTCGTGAGATTTGTGTTAAAAAAGAATACGATTGTGGAGAGTTAAAGAAAAGAGTAGGTATAATTTGTTTTGAAGCGTACCGTCCGTTGATTTGTTTGGCTGTGCGTCCAGGTGTACATCAAGCTAGAGCCTAAACGGGTTAACCGATTTGCTTTACATTTTGTACAGATAATTACCTAAACAAGAATTTCGGATTTCTGTTTTACCTCATCTAAAACGGCAAGCGGACATAGAACAATTTCGCTTATTTTTCAATTTTTTTTTCGAAAACGGCTTGAACGATTTTGTTTAAACTTCATACTTGCAATTCCAATAATAATGCGTTTCAGGTTTTTTGAAACAAAAAAAGAAATGAATTGGAAATAGGAGTTTGAAGTTCATTGAGAAAATTTAAAATTTTTTAGGTTATTTCAGTAATTCGTATCACTTACTTCGTTAATGACTCGATGGATTTTGTTATAAATTTGCAAATCATATCTTTTAAATAGTTAGAAAAATACAGCATTTAAAAATATAACAAATTCTTGCTTGCTTGATTAAATTGTGGTAAATCACTTTGAAAATCGTACACCAAATCTCTTGAAGAGAAAGGTATAACCTTTTCGAGTATATTTTTTTTTTCTGGAAAATCAGTTAATCTTACGCAAATCTATGCAAATCAAAACACATGATATATGTATGTACATATGTACATACATACATATATATGTAACTGTACAGCATCTTAAATAAAATGGTGAGCCAAATAAAAATAAGCCATTTAAGAGGATGCTTTCTTATAATTTGCTAATACAGTGAGCATCTGTCGTTGTTTTATAGATTTTTATTCAATTAACATAATTTTAAATTCGACACACGTTTGATTGCTTTTTTTTTTTGTTATATGCATCATTACATCTGTCAAATCAATGTCACATCTCAATAGGGAAACAAAATTATATGTAGGTAGATAGATTGCAACGAACCAACCAATATTATGGTTGCCATTTTTTTTTTTATTGTCAATAACCCTTTAACCCTTGACAATGAACTGAACCATTAAATTCTATCTGGCTGTCAATTTATTCAATTGTCCCTTTGCAAAGCAAAGAGAAAGAAAAAAAAACGTGCAAATTATGTCCTATTGTCTGGCATTTTGACACTCTCTCCAGACAATGTATTTTTTATCCTGACTGGTCGATTTTCTTTCTCTAATCACATTCGATATAACGATACAACAAAAAAAAGGATAAATTTAGGATCAAATGGAAATGATTTTTTTTTTCGTTTCTTTTTAAAGATATAAATTAATAAAAAGGAGATGGAAACATGTCTGTGTGTATGAATAGAAGTATCAATACTGTAAGTATGGTAAGTAAAATAATTTTGATTGACCTTTTTTTTTAGATTTTTGGATAATATAATGCCTCTATGCGTGTTAAGCCCAAATTAATGTTTATTGAAAAACACAATTCTTGATACTACATGTTACTATACTATTCAATTTGAAGATAACAAGTTTTATTGATTGACTTCATTGGTGGTCTCAATCTTTCTTTCTGAATTTGTGTGGGACAAATGACAGCCCTATACTAAAATACCTACCAATCTAACATGAAAAGGAATTCTTAAAAAAAAACCGACGACCACGTAAAATAAATTAGCCTGAAGAATAATTTCTTCTATTTTTTCCTAATTTAAGTATATAATTAGGATTTACCTTGATTTTGTATGCGACCAAAATGAAAGATATTCGGACATTGGTATGCGTAGCTTAAAAATTGAAAAGAATTTGATCAAATATTATAAAAATTTGTATGAATTTATGCACATCTGTCATCAGAATGTTTGAACATTAGACGTGTTTTTGTTAGAGTGTGTAGTAAGCTCAGCTAATTTTTTAAACACGTAAACAAAAATAAAAAAGTGATTATAAATACTTTGTTCTCATATAAAACTCTGCTGAGTTGCTATTCACTTTCAAAAAAACACGTCTAATATTAACTCGTACCTACATATATCATTTATTTATAAAAATAGTCCTTTTAAATTAAAATTTGCTGGAAATCTTCAGTCGTATTTATAAACCCATTCCAAAGTATGTCTAACTTTGGACAGCTTTCCTAAATCTTATTTATAATCATGTTCCATTGAGTGTCTAACTTAGACACTGAAATTGGTTGCCCAAACCTATTCTAAAGTGGGTACGTTCAATGAACAAAAAATTGAAAAATAATCTTCAAATGAACGAAATGTTTATTGAACATATCCAAATGCTCACGAAATTGACAGAATACAGGGATGTGAGTGAGTGTATGAGAACACTTGTAGGCCACTGTTGGAATGCGTTTATAAATAAGGAGATGTCCAACTATTTAGACAATGGTTAGCTGGACAACTGTCCAAGAGTGTTTTAAGGAAATCTAATAAATACGACTGCTTTTGTTTTAACGAAGTAAACAAACAGAGGTAATAACTGTTTATTCTTCAAAAGTCGCAGTGGTTATAGCCTATGTGTGTTTGGCAATTTTGTTTCCAATAATTAAAAAGACTAGATAAAGCCTTAAAGCCCAACGAAATGTATACAATTAATCATAATCAAAAATATTTTTGTTTTAACCTTTTGCACTAGCTTGCTAATCAAACAAATAATTTAATCTCGTTTAATAATTTGAAATGAAATTAAAACGGAAATTACCAACTTTACATTCTATAATAAATTTCAGATGAGAAAACTCAATTTACCGCATAAACTTAATCCGTATGGTGAAGAATCTCCTATACGAGAAGTTTGTCCCATCATCATGAAAATCCTTTTGCTGCACATTGGACGTGATAATCACCCCCTTATTATTATTCCTCCTATCGTCATAGATTGGAACTTCGATAAAATTTTTGACTACAGTGGGTGAACTCGTAGCTTTTAAACTTCGCCTACCTTCTACACTCGCCCACCTGCGTATGCAATGTAAACTTTGACGTCTTCTGCTTTGCCTCGACACTGACATTTGCCCATTTCCTTCTGTCAATGGTGCTGTCGTTGTAGTCGGCGTTAGAGATGTCGTCGACCACAATGATGGTGATAATAATGATGATGATGATAAAGCTTTTTCTCCTGGTGATGATGATGACGTTGATGGAGAATGTGATGATGAAAATGACGTAACCGCAACACGAGACAAAGTTGTTGCTGACTCCCACTGAATGAATTTACCCTTAACGTTTATAACGCCTACGGAATTAGTTTTCAAATTCATTTTATGCACATTATTTTTGGTACATCACTAGTCGTCAATAATGATGGGGATAGCGGTGGTTTTGACACTATACAGAACACAGGGTTGGTTGTGAGTTTTATTTTTTTATGTTTGTTTTATTTTTGATTTAATGGATTTTTGGCAAACGTTTTTCTACACACAGGGTTAAACGGGTGATAAGACTGAATTGTTATTTGTTTAATTCCCAACAAATAAATTGTATATGTTGCAATTTTTAAATGAGAAACAAAAGAAACTTCTTGTCTGCACCGCAATTTCATGATGATAGAGTATAGGCATTAATTTAAAAAAAATTGTTTATGATACAGTTGTCAGAGCTAAAGGCTGTGTGCATTGGTTTGAACAGGTAAAGCCCGACAACTATATCATTAGTTGCAAATACTATACCAAATAGATAAGGCACATGGACAATTATTCTATCTCAAGCTTTTTGATAAGAAAACTCAGCTATTTATCGTTGAAGAATTTCTATTTTAACGCAGTTTTGCGATTTATTATTTTTTTCAAGATATAATAAACCAAATAAAATAACCAACCAATGACCAAAAATAGAAGACACTTCATTTCTAATATAAATATGTAATATAATTATTTCATTTGCGATAGACTTCAAAATCATCGGAATCACTTAATAATTTAGTGATTATGTTTTTTTTATCCCAAAATTAGGTCAAATATGACAGGAGTGATGAAATGT
Organism: Epistrophe eligans; assembly: GCA_951394125.1. Lineage (NCBI taxonomy): Eukaryota > Metazoa > Arthropoda > Insecta > Diptera > Syrphidae > Epistrophe > Epistrophe eligans. Next base: position 13,300,230 of record OX596031.1, on the reverse strand, counting down.
TTGAAGTTTCATAGTGGGTTTTTTTTTGTTTACATTATACAGATATGGAATATGTGTGTTCATAATGCAATTCTGACGTCGCACAAAATTGTGGTATTTTTATCTTTTCATGTGTTTAAACAATCTTCACATATTTTTGGTTTGTTTATATTTATTTTAACTTTGGTCAGGTGTTTGTTTTTTTTTTTTTTTAAAGGGGGAATATTATACATCTGTTAAAAATAGCAGATTTATTACAATTTATAACGTTAGCATTGGGTTTTTTTTCTTTCGTAGAATCACACTTGTGTACAGCAGTATAAGAATGTCAACAAGAAAATTTGATAATGTGACTAATAAGTGATTTAATGCGGGTATAAATTTTGAAAAATTCTTGCTCCGATAAAAATTATAACAATGATTGTTTTGTAATGAACTTTAGATAAAATGCAGTCAGAAATTACATGAAAAACAAATTTAAGAATTTAAGAAATAACATAACAACGATTGGTATTCGACGCCTTTTAAGATATCACCATGGCGTAAAATGTTTAATTTTAAATGAATTTCATTTGAGAATTTGAAAAACGAAAAAGAATTGAGAAAAACAAAAATGCCTTCAATATTCACTTATCGAAATTTTTAATGCACAGATCTGTTCTCAAAATTAAGAATAAAAGTTATCTAAACACTTTTTCAGTTGTATCGTTAAAGATAGAATTCACAAGTTCATAACTTAGTTTTCGTAACTATTAAACCAGTGCAGTGCAAAACACACCATGATTAATGTTAAAAGAAGTTCAAACACAAAATTCATTAAATTTCACTTCTGGGAACAACTTTTTGTAATAATTAATGTAATCAGAAAAGCAAAATAATTCGGTCAAACATTATAACAGTGTGGTCAATCATATTATGACTGAAAACAAGAGTGTAGAAAATCGAGATACCTAAAGTTTATGAAAAGTTCACTAAAGAGAAAAATTTTCAATTTGACAGGACGAGAGACGGTCTAGCGTGTCTATATGTGTGATTGAATTCAGATCAAAACTCCCAAAACGTTTTGAAAAACGGAACAAAATTCATATGATTTGTTTCAATTTGCATCGTTTTCCAACGAATTTTGTAGATTTGACGTACTGATTTATAGAATTAATATTTTTTCAAAAAAACATGAAAAAATATCAATTCTTTTGGTAATTCGGTACAACTATCAATTAATCACTAATCGAATTACTGGCTACTGAGTCACGCATAACTAAAGTTTTTGTTGATGTTTTATTAATTTTCATCAATAAAAAGCGATTACTTATGTAAAAGGAACACATTTTCCAGTTCGCCAACTCAAGATTTAACTGACAAATCAATATGACCTTGTACGTGACATCGCAAAAATAATCGAGAGAGAACGAAATTCCCGTCGAAAGAAATCCATGTTCTATTTTGATACTACATTATGTATATATGTATGTATATGTATGTAATTTCACAAAATTAGCCAATAATTTAAACATGTCCTAATTTGTGAAAAAAGAAGAAAGTTCAGAAAACACAAACAAAAACACAACACGACACAGCAACAAAAAAAAATTAAGCAAAATGTTTTTGACAGAAAGAAGCGGGACATAAATAAACTCACGTTTAAGGAGGCTACAATAAAGACCAACAAATGTGTAAAGTTCATGATTAATTCGGAGATAATTAAAAAAAAAAAGAAGAAAACAAGGAAAACATAGAAAACACTCCAAGAAAAATAAAGTATAGGGGCATTTTCACATTTTCCTTTTCCACATTCAGAAAAGAAGTGAAAATACAAAATGAAAATAATAATGTCATGCCAGTGACAGATATTGACGCCCTTAACATAAAACAGATGACGATATTTATATTTTTGATGCCAAAGAAGACAGGGATGTTCTCTGTTTATTTTTTTTTTCTTTTTTTTTTTTTTTTTATTTCTTCTTGAATTAAATAAATAAAAAAGCAGAAGCAACTTTGTATGTAATATAAAGAGTGCGCATATAATGTATTTAATTAGACTAATTAACCAGCAGTTCATTGCACTTGAAATTAAAAATAAAACTAAGGACATGCGTATAGATGAAAATTTTAAAAAAATAGGGAGCGAGGAACTACGAGTATATGTACAATCCGACACAGTGTCGTTCGTATCTATATTATAGCTATAAAAAGTCGTTGGTTTTTATGGCGGGAAAAGAATGCTTTGTGATTATAATAATTAAAGCAGTTCTAAAGCACATGGAAAGGACAATTTTCTAAGAAGAATAAAGAGTTCATTAAGAATGCTTTAAATTGTTAAACAAATCGAGAAAGAGTAGGTATGATTTAAATGTAATCTCTTGAGGATTTTATTAAAGCTGTGTTTGACATTTAGAAGAAAAAAAAAGGATTTACGCATACTATTTGAGAAATGAATCACTCAAAGTGTTTGAATTTAAGTAAGTATTTTTTTATACTTTTTGGCATTTCAATAAAAATATTGCGTGGGAATTAGAACGGATTTTATTTGTTTTCCTTTTTTTATTGCTTAGCTATGTATGGTAGATAATAATTGAATTCGACAAAATGTCAATCAAAAGCAATTCAATAAAATAATCTGACGGATGTGATTTTTTTTTTTGAATTAAGTCTAAATGAAGTGATTGATTCGAATGTTAAGAATGAGAATGATGTGTTCTATGGATAAAGGATATGGTTATTGATTTAGAAAAAAGGAACAGGAAGTGGGTGGGTAATAAAATAAAAACACAATTTATACTTGAATTGTCAATTTGTTTAAAAAAAAAATTAAAATGGTTTGCATTCTATGGGAAATTTAATCATAGCCAAACGGAATTATCTATGGTAGGTACTAGAGCAATCAATCATAATAATTTGGCAGATGATTTTGATATGTATTTTTGTATGTACCTAAAAAAAATGGCTTTTATTTGCACAAAAGGGCATATTCATATTAAAATGAACAAATAAAATAAGCAGGTATTTTTTTTTGTTTTGAAAAAAGTCAAACATTTGTCGTATGTCTTACGTCGGATTTACAAAACTGACAGCAGATAATTTTGATCATAAAATTACAAAAAAAAAATAAAATCTCAAATTGTAAAAAAAAAAAATCAAAAAATTCTGTTAGCAGGCACATCAATCTGTCATCTGTCTTCTTCTTAAAAAATTGCATACTAAACGTCACTTGCACTATTCACTGTCAGTTTTTTTTTATAGGTAGTCAAAATATTGGGACATTTTAGACAACTTAAATAATTGAATCAAAAGTGGTAAACAAAATGGGAGAAATTATCGCAAGTGCAAATTATGAATTTTATGAAACATAAACAGTTATGCAAATCAAATAAAGGGAAAGGAAGTGGCTAAAAAAATGTCAATTTAGAAAAGTTTTGTCTAAAAAAGTACCTACTGCTTATGCAACTCCGTAGAGCCAAGATACACTTCGGGTACCGATGTATATTTTTTTTCAAGTTAATGCAGACTTAACTAAAATGGAAAAAAAGACATCAGTTACTCCAACAGTAAAAAAAAAACAAGAAAAAAATCCTCAAAAGTCGACTGATGGTCTATTTTTGGATTTTTCAACTTATTCACACCTTCCGCCTGTCAAAAGGAATTTTTACACGCAACTACATTATATTTCTTTACTGTCTTTCAATTTTTGGAGTTATGCAGTCTTATTAATAAACGTTTAGACAACTGTCCAACTTTGGAAAATGTGGTTGAATATTTCCACCAATTTGAAAATAGTTAGAGAGTGTTTTCATAATAAATACGACTAATGGTGTTTAATGACAAATCATTAAAAAAAAATGGAAACAAAGAAATGGTTGTGATTTTATAATTATTCCAAAAGCTTGTCTAATCGCCAACTGTCAAAAATCAAAATGGTGAAAGAAGTTTATGTTCAATGTTCATGTCAAACAACTTCATACTGGATCTACACGACTAACAAATTTATAGTATTTCGGTTAAAAAATTGGCAAATTTAATCTTCTGACAGTTTTTTGAACAAAATACTGCAAATGCTGTTAGTCGTGTAAATCGAATATTAGGATACTCACAAAAACTTTAACACTGTTCTGTTAGTTTACCATTTATGTAAGCATCTATAGATTTTTTCGAACATAAATATATATGTACATAATGTTAATGATTGAGTCAATCATTTGATCTTCTTTGAAGAATTTTGATGTTGAATGATAATGTAGCATTTTATGTTTTATTCTTTTTTGTATATGCAAATGATTTCTCGAAACATTCAAAATAGAAATAACTCAGGAAAACAACAATTTCAAACTTTAAAGCTGGCATATGTAAGCTATATGTATACATATATATTCTTATCAAAAAACGCACAATTATTTTTAGCAAAGACATACAGACAGCAGTTTTGCAATTTTTTTTTTTTTAATTTTAACAACCATCAATTTTATTTTGAAAATACTCAACAAAACTAACCCTGTGGAGAAACGTTTGTAACGTCGAATTAAATCAGCCAATTTCTTCATGATTCGTTGAAATAATTTACACGGCAAATAACACTCACAGCAATATTTATGTGACATTTATTGTTAAATTAAAAAAAAATCTTTCTAAAAAAAGATTTTTCTCTTAAAAAAAATTATATATATATTAAATATAACGTTAATCCTCTCGTGGCGTTTTAATAAACAAAAAATATTCACAGCAAAGTCTTTGTTTGTTTGATTCGTTTATTCAAATCCACCACTTGACAGTTCACACATAAAAAAACAAAATTAACACAGTTTACGAATGCTCCACAAATAGGTATATAATTTAGCATTATTTAACATTTTTCAAAATATACCGTTTTTAACGTTGAAAACTTGAATATTTTGCAATACAAAGTATGCACACAATTAAATGCTAGTCCTTTGTTTCAAGACCATCACAGTTTGACAGATATATACACACGTACGATACGAGGAGACAACAACTTGACTCTGAATGTATGACATTTTTAATCATTCATTCACCGAATAGGTTATTCTTGAATTTTTATACACAAATCTCTGCCCAGACATAAAAACAAGAACTTTCATTTTAGATGTACTCATGTTAAAGCTAAAAAATACACTTGATTTGATTTTACTACGACATGAGATGATTTCATATTATTTACTAAGAAACTAAAAGAAAAACTGGGATTTTCTGATTATAAAAACAAAACACGTCACTGCGGTTGCCTGTAAGAATTCAGGCTAAGAGGACCACGTCCGAATCCAAGTCCATTCACACTCCATTGAAATAAAATGTCTTTTCCTTTTGAGTATCCGAAAATTTTCAAATGGAAAAATTTACTTTTCTCTCCCATCAGTCTCTTCTTAGGAATCTCTTAATGTTTATATATTATATGTGAGGTATCTATTTTCGGCAATAAAGAGAAATGAAAACATTTTCTTAAAAACAAATTTAAATAAAAAATAGAAGCTTTTTCCCTACGGATGAAAATGTTTCCATGAAAAAAACCCCAAAAAAACTGAAAAAAAAAAAAACTTTTTCCAAGGAAATATATAACGGCAGTCAGCTTGGTGGCGCCTCGTAAATTTTTGCCGCAAAATTATTTTAATTATTGTGCGACTTTTTGGATCCTATGTGTATAGGAAACAAAAAATACAAGAAAAAGGGATTCTTAAATTCCTTCCCACAGAATGCCCCACCACCCCCACCCTCTCCCCACAACAAAAAAAGGAACGTTTTTGATGCCAAGATTCTATTTTAAAGGATTTGACGACAAAGAATAAAATGAAGTTATTTTATGTGCGGAGTCAGATGTAATTTGTCGATGGCTTAATGTGCATTAAGTAGAGAATGCAACATCCTGAAAGTTATATTATAGTTCCTGACTTATTGCCAAAAGGTACATAAATATAGGCCCCTTAAATGGTCTTGAGGGACACCCTTTTGGCACGTGTGTTTCTATTCTCTCTCATTTAAGAGGGATAATATGGAATTTAAAATGTTCACAAAATTTATAAATAATATGAATCATTTTGTATTCAAGTGGAAATTAAAATAGACACTTTAGGGAAATTGATGGGAAAACAAATGAGTTCCAATACCAATTTATGTAAACAAACCAATCAGCCTTATAGCCTACTGATAAATTTCATCATTCTTGCTATCGAATGAAATAATTGTGCTATGATTTAATAATAAGATTTTAAAGTGGCTTTTTAAATTTTTGATTATATAAATGGTTAAAGTGGTTGATAAAGATTTTTATTAAAAAAAAAAATCTTATCATGGATCTGTCCTTGAAAAATACAAATTAGATAGTAAAAAAGGGAAGACATTGTATTTTAAACAATAAATAAATACATTTTTTTGACCGCAACAGCCCGTGAAGAACCAGAGCCTATAGTGACTTAGAACTTTCAACCATTTCTGTAAGCGTTTTACCAGCAGAAATTGAGGAGACCTACAATTTTCTGCGGAATCCGAACAATTAAGGTAAAACAAGCAATATTCTTGGATGATTTGTCAATATTTCTCGCAATTTTTTTTTTTTTTTTCTAAATCCACAATTTATTCATTTAACTGCATTAGTTTATTCATTCAAATTAAATCAAATAATTCAATCAACACGTGCGTAACATTGGATAGAGTTTGGGACTAAAATCACATCGAAATAAGAAAATAGAAATACAAAATTCAATTTGTGGTCATTTAAATTTTTTGTTTCCTTCTTTGTTGCTTTTGCTTCCCCCCTCAACATTAAAACATGCAATTTTGTGAAGAGAAGAAGCTGTTTGGACACAATCATATTATCATATATGCTTGACTTGGAAATATTATGACAGCAATTTATAACCAAATATTTTAACCCAAAAAGTTAGACTTACTAAAATTTAGAGATATTTTTCCACAAAAAAAAAAAAAACAATTAAAAATATCTCATTTTATAATTTTACCAACAACTTCAATTTGAATAGAATTACGTAAATATTTGGTATCATGACTTTTCTTTTTTCTTTACTTAAAACAATTCCATCATTATTATCATAAAAAGTTATAAATAATAAATCTAATGAATGTATCGATCAAATTTGGTAATTTATCGATTATACGTCATAAAATCGAAACATATATAAAACCATATTTTAATTAATGACGTTTATTTTTTAAAATACAAAAAAAAAAGAAAAGAAGAACATGCATTAAAAAAAATTATTTGAACTTCCTAAATTCATTTGTTTTTAATCGTTATCTATTATCAGAAGAAAAAAAAAAATAAAATAAATTAGAAAAAGCTCACGGGAAACCAAAAAAGCTGTTCAAATGTTAAAAAAAAAATTTATTATTATTATACCTGACCACAAAAGCCAATTAACAAGTTCTCAAGTGGAAGAATTCTTTTATTTAAACCTGTTTATCATTTAATGGCACAAGTCTTTCATTCTTCAAGACATTCTTGCAAATTGAATTTAAATGCTATTTTCAACCTTTTATTTTATGCAAATTAACACACAGATTTCTAGGAATTATAACTTTGATATAGGTATATCTTCAAGTTGGAGTTTTGTGTTTTGTTTACCTTTTTTTTTTTTTGTCTAGAGTGTAGAAGCCTGTTTCAAAATCCAAGTTAGGTACAATGTAATATAAATTATGAAGAATAAATAAAATTTGAGATAGTTTAAATAGAATTATCACAAGAATATTATTAGTTACAACACAATATCACACACTTATCACACGATTGAAAATCTATCACGAAATAACAAAAAAAAAAAATTGAATTTAAATTGATTTTTCGTTAAAATATTTTATAATAAACACGAAAATAAAAATTGAACAAAAATTCTACAGCATTTCAATTTCAAAATGAAACCAACCGCGTAAATAAAATCCCTCGACAGAGGGGTGCTGACATTTTTCGCAACTGATACCACCCTAAGCAAGCACCTACGCCAAGGTGATTCTAAAGGCCCACACAACGATTTCTTTTCTTTTTTCATTCTTTCTTTCTCCATAAAATCAAACAAGCACTTTAAACAAGATATACAAAAAAAAAAGAAAACAATATATAGAACAACAACAACAATACGAATACCAAACGTCAAATCGAAAGTGTCTGTGTTTGTCTGCTGTTTGCATAAATGGCATACGTCAACAAAGCTTTTTTGTTGCTATATCGATGGAAACGACGAGAAAAAAAAAAAAAACATAATAATATCAAAACGAGATTAGGAATTGTTGATTTTTTATTTTATTTCATATTTCTGTTTTTGAATTAGTGTCAAGTGAGAATGCGCGAATTCAAGAGATAGCGAACTATTGCATAGCGATTGGTAGAAGAATAACACGAGAATGAGGAAAAATAACAGCAGTATAACACAACTTCCACTATAGTCTATACTCCTATATGACGTCGTCGTCGTCGTCCTCTGTCAGTTACTTTGATAATGATGTTTACTGAAGTATAGGATTATAGTTATAGTGTAGTCATCATCTGCAGAAATATATCCAACCATAGTTTGTGCTATCTGATACAACACAATCTGTCTGTCAAATTTATTGCAAGAGGAGAGGAGAAGAACGAATACTTGAAAATCCGTAATTTCCAAAGAAGACATCAATTTATAAATCGAGTACACAGAACTTATTTAAATTGGAACATTTCTTCGTTTTGAATGCCAATGCAATACCAAATTCAAAAATTTCATCGGAAATGATTATGCAGTTGGAATATAAATTTTCTGTCGAATGTATCGATGAAAACTTTTATAAATTTGTTTGCTTCCAGTCATAACATTATAGAGTTAGTGGAACGAAGCTCATATAAAAGCGGAGGTGGTATATAGGTTCTCTCATTGAGAAGCAATACTTTCTAGAAGAATAGAAATTGAATGAAAGAAAGCGTTAAGTTAGTGTTGCCAAGTGAATGCGAGTTAGAGAGTCGTTAAAATTATTTAATCTTTTTAAAATCTCATAATATTTGGTCTGATAGATCTGAAATCTATGGAATAGAATCCAGAATAGAACGGAAAGGTCGTAACTTAGGAAACAATTGATTCCATTAAACAATGTCGAAGTGTCTCCTCCTCTCAATTTTGCAGGAAGACTTGCTTTGTCAAGTATCGTTAACTACAAATACTCCTCAATTAGCCGAACTTCACGAATGTGGTATACTTTTCGTAATTCAATCTTAAAGTTCCAATAATCATAACGATTGGGTCGCACTTACTTGCTCTTGTATTGCCCAATACCACATCCACTTTTTTATATTAAAATTTTATCCTTTTTCAATCTCCTTAGAAGGAGTTTTTTTTAAAGTAGACATTTTGTAGTTTGATGTATGTCCAGTAGGTGGCGATGTGAAGCGTTGCACGGTTTAGCGAGTGCATATAGGTATACGTTTAAATTAACCGAAGTCTACTAAACCAATTTTAAAAGTAACAAGATGTTTTGAGTAAAATCCGAACACTGCCACGTCCACTATTATCACCTTTTAGTCCTTATTAAACGTCCTTAATTTTTAAATGAAGCTCTCTTCAAATTGAGGTGCTTATCTTCTCATCCATCTTTAAATATGCATAAGAGAGCCGGAAATTTGGCCATTTTTTTTAAAGGTCGTAATATTTCTTTAAATATGTAGGTATATTGAAAAAAACATAACAAACAAAATTTAGTCCTAGCAAAACCTTTTCACACAGAGGTCATTATGTTCGTATGGTTGTCAACTGTTCAAAAGAATTATTTAATCCCGCTATGACGGTACTTTTTGATGTCAAACTTGCTACTCTTTATCTCTAGTTAAAGTAGAAAAATATTTAATCAAAAAAAACCCTACGACAACACTTTATCCAAATCCAAGATTAAATCCCTTAACATTTCGGCAAAAAAAAAAAAGAAGAAAAATGCACATTGCATTTATTGCACTCAATGGCGTCTGGCAATGTTTCCCCTGGCAACGGAATACAATAAATTTTGGTGCCACTTCCGTGTCTCAACACATCAACTCTGTGCTCTTTGATGTCTTTTTTTTTTATACACATTTTGTTTTCTTCTCTTTTTTTTTGTACACTTGTTATAGTTAGTTTGTGAATGTCTCTGCTTTATCTACGTTCTTTGCATAATAAAAAACAAACATAAATAAAGGAAGATATTGAAAGAAGCAAAAAAAAAAAATCATAATTCCATCCAGGTAGATATAGGAACACGACCGCATTTGTTCAAATCGAGGCCCATAGTAAGACTTCTGTAAGGGCCTTCTCAAATTTAAACTTTTCTTAGTGAAAAAATGCTTAAGCTGTTGTTTAGTTAGTAAGATGAAGCATTGATTTATTTTATTATAAAGCAAAAAAGTAGAAACAAATAAATTAAAATGAGTAAATTATTGGTCATTGCTCACTGCCATCAGAGGTCTTGGGCAAACATCTTTAGAAGTTAAAATTATTAAAAGAATAAGAACGCATGATTTAACATAAAAGCCAAATCTTATTTCTAAATAAATATAAGGCCCTTTTTTCAAAATCTAAGGCCCATAGTAAAGTGCTTATCCAGTCTTGTCTTAGGAAGGTCTTTTTTTTGTCAGATACATATACATACAAAACAATGTTTAAATATGTTTGTATACTTATTTCTCATCATTTCTTTGGTTCGTGTATTTTATTTTCCGTGGTGGTTATTCGCTGACGACAGTGCACTTCCGTGCAAAGCCAAAATGATTTAAAAAAAAAAATACAAAAAAAGCTTAACCTCTGGAGGTAAACGAAGAAGAAGAAAAAAAGTATTTTCAATTGAAGGCGTGCAGGCAGGTACATACTTTATACAATACCTACACATAATATGATGAGATCTACACATAATGTATATGAAGGGTTTACTTCCGCTGAAGCCTCAATTTATTCAGAGCCTATGCGACGAATCTATAGAAAATAGGATCCGCATACATAGCATCCGGCTTTATATTACCATGTATGCCGAAAATAAGAAATTCGAATGAATGTAAATAAAAACAATCAACCGTAAAACAGGTGATTCCAGATCATTGATTTGCAAAATGATCCAAAGACATAAAAAACAAGAAGAGATATAGAATACATAGGCCGAATTTTATCTGAAGTTATGTCAGGTACCCTATTTTTTTTTTTTGTAATCTTTAAAATAAAGCTCATGTTTCGTTTAATGTAAAAGCTACAATTAATAGATATATGACAAAAAGAACTAAGCTTAAATCAGTAGAAAACTCAGTTGATTTTATCAAGCGAAATGAGGAATGAAGGTTTTAAATTTTTGCGAGATATTGAAGAAAACTTTTCGGTAAAAGCGAGATATTGAAGTATTTTGAATAGAATATTTTTTAAATACAACAAATCAACTTTTCAAATCTCATATTTCGAGACAAATAATTAATTTTAATGCGAGATATTATAAATAACTCTTTAAAAAACAATTTTTATAATAAAATCCAAATGGGGTAAAAAATGTAAGAATACAAATCGAGATACTGAAAAAAAGCTCCTAAAATAAATTATGACATTTACTTCATCAAACGTTGATTTACCCTATAAACATAAACGAGAATGAGATACAAATATAAAGATAAACATGGGAATAATTTCCTGCGAAAAACAGGAAAATAATTTCCACTAAAAAAATTAATTTCCATTTCTATGTATGTAATATATGTATGTATATAATACTTACGCTGTTTGTGCTCGTGAACGTTTCATGACCTCTCCGCCATTGCGTATTGAATTTTTCTTAAGCAATGTTTGTTGGATAACAGCACCGTTGGAGCCATTAGCTGCTCCACCATTACCGCTACCAACACCGGTACCAACACCACTACCAGCAATAACAACAGCACCCCCATGATGGTGATGATGACCGTGAATGTGATGATGATGATTGTGATGGACAGACGATGCTGCTGCTACTGCGGCTGCTGCCGAAGATGAGAGAAGAGATGCCGGTGTACCGGATGTGGCTACAACCGTTGGCAGACCTGCAACCAATGATGACTGCTGCTGTTGTTGTTGTTGTTGTTGTTGCTGATGACACAACTGATGATGGGGATGATGTTGATAGATAATTTGCTGCTGTGATGAAGGCGGGTAATGGGTGGATGGTTGAAGGTAAACATATCCACCAGTACCGGTGGATACACCTCCGCTTGATGATATCGATCCAGGTGTGGGGGCAGCTGCAATAGCATATTGACCAGGACCAGGTCGATCGATGACCTTTTGTGGAAAGCTGTAATGAAAAAAAAAAAAAAAAATAAATTAAAAAAATTATACACATGAACAAAAGCTTTATAGAAAATGGAATTATTTAGGTATGTACATAATGACAATCTAAATTCTCAAGGTTATAGTTCAACTATATTACCTTCAAAATAAAATAATAAAATAAAAAAAGGTAAATTGAAAAATCAATTTGAGATTATATCTACATGATATATAAGTCCGGGGTAATTGAAGGCAATTTTATTTGACAAACGTGCCAAACGTGACCTAAGACTCAGTGCAATTTTCTCTATTCAAAAAGGGGAAGGTATTTCAATGTATTTTTTTTTTACTGTGGGCTGGGTAAGATTTCTGTGCTTTTCGATGCTTTATGAGGATCAATTGAATTGCCAATGACGTTATATTATGCAGAAGTATATTTTGCAGGTGAATTCTGCTATGTAAGATTTGTACACGTCTCCAGATTTCATATGGAATTTTTTGCTTTAAACATCTATGTATTTACTCTTTCAAAAATCAAAAATAAATGAAAATAACATCCATAGGCTAATAGAAAATAACTGAGCAAACACTTTTGATTCTTCACTCTGTTTAAGGACCTTTTTCTTCTTCAAAGGCACATCATTATTTTTAAAATTGCTAAAGAAATATTAAAAAAAAAAAAATTTTATTTCAATTTTCGTGAAAACGTCATATCATCTAAGAATTCCCACGAAGATAAAAATAATAAAATATCATTTCGAAGGTAATTTATTTTCAAAAATGTCACCAAATTCTATTTTTAAAAATAAATAAAAACTTTTTTTTCCCCATGATATTTTTGGAATTTCTTATAAAGAATGCATTGAGAAAAATATAGGTTTTAATAAAAATAGAAATCTCATTCCAATAGGTACATATGTATAAAAAAAAAAAAATTAATTTTTAATTTTTTTTTTATTTCAATATTAATAGGTTGCTATTTAAATTTTTAAGATTGTTAAAAATTATAAACTAAGCCAATAATTCAAATAAAATTTTAACAATATTTTTTTTAATGTCAACTATATTGAAGCGTAACAAAATTGAAATACAAATCATGACATTGCAAACGTTTTATTTTATCATAAACAACTTTAAGCCCCACATTAAATTTGACATCTTACAAAAATTTCTTTAGGTGTATGATAAAATATGTTTTTTGGGATCAATAAAAATGGATTTTTTGTTTTGTTTTTTTTTTTTTTTTTTTTTTTGGAGGGGAATCACTATTAACACAAAATGTGGGGTTTTTATGTTTTATTGTTATTGCAATCGATATTTTCTTGTGGTAATAAAACTTGATGTTACAAATATAAAATGGACACAGGGTCATAAGGCCATACAAACCAATTCAATCACTCTGGTGAATTATTAGAGTCTGTATATTTATTGTTGACAAAGATAAACAATTTATTATAAATTCATCCAAAACGTTGGTAATATATATTAACGGTGAAAACTACGCATTTTTTGAAAAGAAAAAAATGTCATCTTTAATTCAGAAAACAAATTGACTAAAATAATATGTTTTTTTTTTTATTTATTATTTGTAGGTATTATTGTGAAATAACTAAAAAAAAAATATTTTACAAAATTAAAAAAAAAAATATTGTTGTACCAAGACAAAAACTAAATTTTAAAATTATAACAAAATCCACCAAGCCATAAAGTCCATAGATGAATAACTAAAAAAAATAAGACATTTTTCTCAAAAAAAAGCGTCAAAAACCTTTTTCTGTAATTTTTTTAAATTTGCCTGAAACTTAGTTTTCTTATAATCACTTTGGTCACTGCATGTATCGAAGTTTAAACAAAATCTTTTAAGCTGTTTAAAAAAAAATTGAAAAAATGTGTTTATCCCAATTCATCCTATAAAAAGTACAGTTTTGTTAATATTAAGCCCTTAAGAGATTTTTGAAGTCCATTTTCTGAATATAACCTTTCAAAACACAAAAAGAATGTTTTAAAATCTTATGGTATATTTACCCCATTACACCCTATAATTAAATTAAGTTAAATTTTTAACAAACAAGAGGCTAACATTTTTCCTCAATATTTTTTTATTGTAAAACTGAAAAAAATTGCTAAAGAAATCTGATATCGCTGCGATCACCTGTGTTGTTTTTATGTCCAACAGATGACGTTGCTTTGCTTATATAAAAAGCTTAACCTATTCGAATGCAACTTATGTCAAAATTTCAAGAAGTTCTTGAAGAACTTTTATAGATTTAAAATTTTGAACAATCGAAAAATATCAAATTTACAGGCTGATGTAGGATAAAGTCGGATTATATGGCAATATTTCGCACTTAATAACTTTTTCACAGAGTATCACTAAGTTTTACGTAAGCTGTGAATCGATACTTTCAAATGAAATCGAGGTATATTTTTACAACCAAAAAAACACTATATTTGAGGCAAAAATTTGTTTGTTTATTTTAACTAATTAAATACAGAAACGGAAGTAAATGTCTTCGGCGCCCGTGTTAGTTTAAAAAAAAAAAGATTGAGACGTGTCTATTTGTTTCTATTTACCGCTATAACTGAGCGTACGTGTTTCTTAGAATTATTTGGAAAAATGGGAAATATGTGAACTCAAAAGCTTAGGATATTGGGAATTGGTGCCAATTCACCAGTATGGTACTCGTACTACTACATTATTTTTGATTTAATTTATTTTTTAAATTTCCAAAAGGATGGAGAGCCGAATTTGTAATTTCTCATCACATTTAACATAAAGGGACATAAAACATGTACACAAAAATAAATTAAAAATTACCCGACATTTTTTCAACTGTCAAGTTTGTTAGGTATTTTGTTATTGGAAAAAAAGTTAGGTACGAAATGTGAAATCTCCTAACAATTAGAGGACGATATATAAAATAATGTTTAAAAATAAAAGATCGTTTCTAGTTTTTGAGTTACAACGAAAATTAAAAATGGTTGCAATATCACCCGACTTTACCCTAACTTAGTTTTCATATTTTTCCTTTTTTTGAAGTAGATAGAAAAATCCGTAGATAAGAGGTATTTTCGCCAGGAACATTTTTAAATGAATTTATTCATAAAATCTATAGAGTCTAAGGGCGGTAATTATGGAGCACTTTGGAAACGGCTCAATTGTGTTTTTTTTTTTTTTTAGTGAAAACCAAAATACAAAATATAATTTGCAAAATAGATAAATTGTCAACCGAAAAACAAGTTTGAAGGTAATTTAGTGGGGCCTTTACAAAAGCAATAATTTTTAAGCTCATGCGCAATTGTAAGGAATGCTTTGTTTTTGAAGGAGTTTTAGAAACGTCTCAAGAATTTCCACCTTAAATTAAAAGTTAAATAATTAAAAACTTTAAACATAAATTTGGGCAAATAAACAATTAAGATATATATAAATTATAAATATACTTTTCCACTCACTTTACTTTTTGAAATTTTCTTCGAAAACAAAAACCACAAAAAAACACATAATTAAAATATTGTATTATGTAAAATGTTAAAACCACGATTAAACAGTTTGCAACTAATAGTTATGACCCAAATTAACAATTTAAACGTTTTTTATACTTCAATATTTTTTTTGTTTAAACAAATTTGTATTTAATTTTTTTTTAACAATCAGTTCACGTCAGCACAGTAATTATAATTATAATCGGAAAAAAACCATTTAACAACCACTCGACAAAATATCTGTTTCTATTTTAATTTTTAATATAGCTAGGTACCTATTTGCTTTCGTTTTGTTTATTTTTTGATTATTTTTGTTTGTTTTGTTTCATTTATTTGTACAATAAATAAATCGATATTAATATACTTTTGAACACAATTTGCATTTAGAAAATTGATTATATTTCAAAACTAAAATTAATTTTTTTATTAAATTCAATTTTATAAATTGGTTATTATTTAATTTAATAATTTAAACATTTTTTTTTTAATTCATTTAAACGACAAAGAAACAAACTCGAACTCCACATCAGTCCGCGTACCTGACATGAAAAAATACTTAGAAATAAAAATGGTACACAAAACCGATAGAAGTGAAAAAAAAAAACAGGGAAAGATATATATTTTTTTTTTAATAATTTTGTATCAATTTAATTTTAAGCAAAAAACAACAAAAAATGTACTAAAACAACAACAATGAAAAGAGTTGTGCAGAAAAACTGTTTCAGTTAAATTGTTATGGCACACGATTGGCGGTTTATCAAAAGTCCACGACTACAGCTAACAAAAGCTTATGGCATAGTAGCAATTTAAGTTACCAGCACTTCGAACTCAAATAAATACACTCTGGGTCATTTGATTGAGGTGTTATTTTTTTATTAGTTTTATTTTATTTTATTATAAAATAAATTTTTAACTTGTAGAAGGTCGTGATTGTAATTTTTTAAATATGTGTTTTTTTGTAGCCATTTTATATTTTTATTCAAAATTTGGAGTTTAATTAAATAAAAAACTTATTCTAATGATTGTTAAAAAACGCGTCTGCTGGGTAAGTGATTAAATCTTTTGGTTTGCTAACGTGTGAGCTTGCTAAATACAACCTTCCATGGGTAAAACATATTTTGGTTTTCAGAGCCATCTATTTATAAAAAAAGTTTAAAACTTTAGATTTTTGAATTATGTAATTTTGATATTTTGGTGTGCAGCGTTATCTATTGTGAAACTTTTGATTAATGATTTAATTTTGATATGTTGGTGTGCAGCGCCATCTATCATGAAACTTCAAAACTATTTACTTGTGCACAATTTCATAACAAAAAGGATATTATATAATTTTCTGAGGGTTCGTTTTTGAGTTTTGTAGAGCACAAACGAACAGCTTTAACTTTACACCTAATACAGAAAGAAGAAACAGACGACATCAATCATCCGACCTGAAATGTATATTATCGCGAAAAATTACTCGCTGCATATGTATACATAAGCAAAAATTACTATGTTAATTGTGTGGTTGTATTTGTCAATATTAACTGGTATTTTTTGTGTTTGGGCTTTTGAACCTTGTAGAGCTTTTATGTTTTATTATATATTGTTCGTAGGTATACCTATCTGTCTTCATGTCGCACTTTATAGTGATTCATTTTTAGCTTATAATTGAGCTGAGATGTTTAAATTGTTAACAGCCAACTACAGCAGCATGACAGGTGTAAAAAAAAAATGAAGTATATCATTGAATTTGTCTAACCTACGATTAAACGTATATGGGCATTATTGGGCAAAGTGCATTAACACACACTCCACATAGTATGCATGTGCATGCTTTAACTGAAGGCAAACATAATACAATTAGATTTAGTTACAAAACACCTGACCTGAACTATGAGTTGTTGTGTGCATGATTGTGTATTTTTTGAGGTGGTGGCATAAGAACAGGTTACACAGCTGGCGGATTTATATACATAGTTTGTTAAAAGTTCTATAAAGTTCTCTTCTCTATTATATATATAAATACATAGGTGGAGTGGAGCAATTTATTGCATTGACATATGTACATATCTCTAAACCAATATACTCCTACATTTTGATTGTAAGTGATAAATTGTTGTCACGTATGTTAGTTATCTAGATATTGTATCTTTTACATCTTTTGCTGGAAATTTAAGTGCTCCATTGAGCTTCGATATACATATGTACATATGTAATGTATACGTAAATACGAACAGAATAAACGTGATTTGTTATAGAGATACATATGTGTGAAGGGTTGCCGCTTCTGATTTTTTTTTATTTTTTATAAAAAAAAAAAAATCAGTTTATTGAAATGAAGAAAGTAAGCATTTTTGAAGCTTGCTATTCAGGATGTATAATTGAAAAGTTAGTTTTTCAATAATTGTTATTTTTTTCACAAATATCCTTCATACGAAAGTAAACAAAAAACAATGGCGCATGATACTACTTAACAATTTTCTAACTTTAAAGCTTTTAACTAAAATATTCTTATAGTTTTGAATATTGTTTAAAAAAGTAATCAAACAAATCATTTTCACATTTTTATTTGTCAAAATGACATTTATAGAGATAGTCTTGTAATAAAAAGATAAAATAGGAATTTGGTGATTTTAACTTTAATAAAATGTCAAAAAGATAATACGATGCTTAATCGTGTAAAATTTAGAATATGCTGTTTTCAACCTAGCATACCCAATACAGCTTGGCAGCCTAACTGCAAGTGTGTTATCACACAAAAACTCCTTATATATGTTGTTGTATTTACAAGTTTTTGCTTTGTGCATCTGATTGGTATAAACAACAACATGACAGCCAGTGTCAAAATTGTTCAAAATAAATAATTTTTAGACAAATAATTTTATCATTTGCAAATGTCAAAGGGGATTATCATGAGAGTAGTAGAAGAATTGAATTGATATAATTTATTCGTCGATTGGTATAAACTAGTATAACGAAGAAACCAAATAGCGCTAAATACAAAATATTGCTTCCACAACAAATATTTTTTGGATAAAAGAAGAAATCAAATGAAAAAAAATTATTTGGTGATTGGTATAAACTGGTATAACGAAGAAACCAAATTGCGTTAAATACAAAATATTGCTTCCATAATAAATATTTTTTGATTAGAAGAAGAATGCAATTGACAAAATTGTATTAATTTATTCTGTGATTGGTATAAACTCGTATAGCAAAGAATGTGAATAGCGCTTCAAACAAAACTTTGCTTTCATTCCATAACAAAAATTCCATTGATTGTACAATGTTCTAGGTATCTTAAATAAACAACCTTGAAATAAAAATAAAAATTGCAATGACTTTTGTAAATTTATTATTTTGATGTATGTAATCGTGAGAACTTTCAACAGTCTGTTGCAAGAAAAATTCTCTTAGCTCTAAACTAATGAAGTCTTAAATTTCTAATCATTAAAACGTGATGTAGAAATCACTGCATTACTGAAATATAAGGTATCTAAATATAAAATAAATTAAGTATCTTAACGTGTATGTTTAAAAATTCTATACAACTCTATATAAACTTAACCAGTAGCACCATAAAAATAGCACATTTGGCACGTAATTTTTGCACTTTAATTACCTTACTCAGATATATATATAGTTTCTCAGATACTCTCAGATACATACTCTAATTTAATTTATGAATCATTTATTCGAAATTTGAGACTGCATGCAGAATTATGGTATAGAAAAACAACGACTGAAACAACAACTCTTAACTCATATTCAACTTTCACTACAAAATGTTTATAATTGGCTATAACAAATTAAGTGCACTATTTAAAGATTATCTAGATGTTTATTGCAACATTTAACGAAAGGGTAACATATTTTTTTGTAAATAATGTATTAACACCTATAGGTGGGGAAAGCCATGTATTGATTATGTCTATATAAACAATAATAAAGGTCGTTTCGTCGCTGAAAATAGACGTTGTTTCAGAAGACCTTCATGTTTTTTTTGGGAGCTCACATTTAAGGATATAACTTTTAAAATTAAATAAAAATTAAATAACTTTATGAAATGGGATCTTTACTTTTTTGAATATAATAATAAAAAAAGGTCAATTTACTTGATAAATCATTATTTCGGAGGTTTGATATCATAATATTAATTAAAAGTTTTAACAAAGTTAAGATAACGAGACCCAAAATAAAAATAATAACAGAAATAAATTAAATTTAACCATTTAATTAACTTGATAAAAAGTTGAACTTTTTTTTCTTTAAACTCTCACCCAGAAAAAGGTATCCGTTTAACGGATTGAGGGACTTTTAAAAAAAGTTTGTATGAAAATAAAATAATCATAGAGAAATTTAAAAATTCTGATTCCACATTATCTTGAAATATTATAAAATTAATTTACTGAAAAAAAAAAAAAATAAATTTGGCCGCGATAGTTTATGTTTCCTAATTGTGGCCGTGAAAAAATGGCTATATCTTGTGAAGTGTCTTTATTTTTCATTTCACGAGTTGCTTAATAAACATAAACATATATTCTGAAAGTTTGTAAATGAACGAATGAAAATAAAATATCCACAGAAGAATGTATATGTGAATTTTAAAAATTTACATTGCAAAGCTTTTTAAAAATTGCAACCAAAAATGTTTGATTGCTAAATGCTAAAAATTTTTTACACCATTTTGTTTTTTCCCCTGTGGTTACATGCGAAATTAAAATACTGTGAAAAGTTTTTAGACTTATTTATTTGGGATAGGTGACCAGTATTTTTAAAACTTAATTCAGAAAGTTCTGTTTCAATTTTGTTTGCTTGAAAATTCATTTAACATGCCACAATCTTTCACATCAGCCTTATTGTGAGTTTCACCTGAACAACAAA
Source organism: Epistrophe eligans (assembly GCA_951394125.1). Lineage (NCBI taxonomy): Eukaryota > Metazoa > Arthropoda > Insecta > Diptera > Syrphidae > Epistrophe > Epistrophe eligans. Next base: position 13,279,675 of record OX596031.1, on the reverse strand, counting down.
CATTCCACTCGGAAAATTTGACATTTGACATTTCGCATATTGTGAGTTTCATCCGAAGTTTCATGTTCGAAAAAATCCTCTTATTGTGAAAATTCATGAACACAATAACACTAACAAGCTAAATTTGCACTTTAAAGTTACCATTTAGAGTGAAATTAAATTTTCCAAGCAAAACTAATCAAGGAATTAATTTCACAAGTTTACATACAGGGGATTTCATTCGAAAATTGGAGCTGTCAGAAATGTCAAACAACTTGCGTTCTATTCTTTCTATTTGTTTTTTTTTCTTTTGGCTTTAAGAAACGAAATATTTGAGGTGGCAACAATTGCGGAACGTATTGTTTTTTAATTTCATGTGAAACTGTTAAGGCCTAGGTTTCACTTCTCGTGAAATGAAAAAGAAATTAATTCCAAAATATTCTTTTTGTCATATTTTAAATTCTTATGAGTATAGAATTCCAAGGGAAAAGGTTAAAGAACTGTGAAAAATTTTTGCAGTCATTAGCTTTGGTTTAAAATGAAGCTTTGGGGAATAAAGTGTAAAGTGTAACGCTTACGATTTTTATGAAATTTTTATTTTAACCTAAACTGTGTAGGTACTAGACATAAAGTTTAATTTATCCGAGCGGCTTAATAATGTATTTCTATACTTGATAGCAGGTACACCCGATTGATTGATTGAGATAAGGGGGTAAAGTGATGAGCATTTCTAGAAGCACAGGTAGGTACTACGTGAAATTAATTTAGGGACGGACTGCAGCTAGCTATTTTATCTAAATATACTTTTTGCAAATAAATTAAATAAATTCGGTGGTGTGACAGCTCGTAGAAAGCCCAGGCCTAGTGACTTATAGAACTCTCAAATATTCTTGTATGTTTGGTGTTAGCTTGCAGGATTTCAAGGGATCCCCGAATCCGAAAAGTTTAGCGGAATTACTCTTGCAAAAAGGTAAATTCTTTTTGACTTTCTTGCTTGCAATAGCACGATGTACCTGAAAACCTTAAACTTTAGGAAGGTATATAAGCTTAAACAAGAAACCATTTTTAGGATAAAATGTACCTTAAATATAACTATTGTTGCTAACAAAAATCAAAAATACAATTTAAGGGGCTAGACAAGAGGGTAAGCTGTATATGTAGCCTTTAAAAAGGGCTACACACTTTCTCACATCTCTTGTTACGCATCACCGAAATCTGTATCCAAATCTGTATTTAATGTATATATGTATGTACTTATACTTATATACATATTTAAAAGAAATAGGGATGATGAATCCCTTAAATTAATCGAATTTTCCTTTGAAGTCATATATGAGCCATTCATTAGTTAAAGAGCTAAAGAGACAGGTCAGTGCCCTAACCTTGATCTACTTAATATCTTAGTTCCCATTACATAGCGAGATGGTGGCGCGGCGCATGAATTGTCACAAGTCTGATGGGTAACAAAAATGCTACATCAATAATGGTATTAAGGTTTTAGATACACGTGGCAAAAAAAATAAGCAAATGAATTTTCAAAAATTCCATTCCTTTCCCTTATTATAATATATTACTTTGTCACCCTAGAAACCTCGTTTTTTGTTAACAACATATTAAAACCATTTTCTACCCTACGACGCACACATGTATGTCATATGAAGGTACATACCTACTGCGTTAACATGAGAAAGAAAATTCATTTATTCAGTAAGTAAATAAGTAAGCTATATTATTAAAGGGCTTCACAGCTTTTCAATAAAAACAAAAATAGTTTATGCTTCATCGTGTTAGATTCTATGATTTTTTGACATGAATTAGATACAAAAAAAGGGGTGGATTTATACATGACGCTCCCTTATATGATGATTTGTGATGAGAAACACAACAAGAACGCGTGTGAATGAGGGGCGTCTTTTGGTATTGTTTTTTTTTTTTTTTTGTTAGAAAACCCTTTTTATAACATTTGTTTCCGATAAACAAAAGCTTAATGCAACAAATCAAAAAATCATTCCGGCGTATTTAATGTCGCCCTAAGAATTCAGTCATGCTTGGATTTTAATTTTACGTTTCAATTGTTGTCCCTAAAATGAAATTTTCGTTGCGGGTAATAAAAATTGAACCATCATTTATACAAATCTTGTGCAAAAACTCAGAGGGCGGTTACTGCGTCATAATTTAGTGGCTGTTTTTGTTGTTGTTGTTATTTTTGGTTGTTTTGTTTTTATTTGCTTAGAGAATGCTTCAGTGGATTCAATTTGGTTGTAAAATTTCGTCCTTTGGAAGAATTATTTTAAGTTACCTACCACCTACCGACACACAAAAGAGGTGTGTGTGTGTTGTTTTGTTATAGTACCTTAAAAATAAAACAAAAACCTAAAAGAAACACTTGGATACACTAGAACATCCGGAGAATTTGAATTAAATCGCAGACGGGATTTTTCAAAAGGACATGGTTTAGCTTGACATTGTCTTCCTTCTTTGGAGTATAAAAAAAAAATCCTCCCCCTACACTCTCTTCCCCACCTACAAAAGGATGACGTTAATTTTGTGGAAATGTTACTACAACAGCCAGGAAAGAAATAAATAAATTTATGAATTTCACTTAATGAAATGAAGAGGGTGGATGGTTTTTTTTTTTTTAAATAAGGGAAGCTTAGAGTTGTTTTTTTTTTTTTTTTGTGTAGCTAGCGTTGTTCTCTTTTCAAAGGTTGAATTCTTTTTATTCACATGAAATGATATTTTCTTTTCTTTCCCATAGGAGTTTTTTTTTTTGTTTTGTATTGTGAATTTTGGGGAATTTGTTTTTTAACAATAATTCTTAAGTTGACATAAATATTCGTTGACACAAGCCCCAATCGGGAGTTATTTTCATTAAAATGATGAAAATAAAATAAAAGACATACAGACTTAAATTTGAGAAGATATATGTATAAGTAAAAAAAAAAATAAAAATACTTTAAACTAATTTGGGGAAAATGAAGAGAGGGATTATGATGGGAAATTGTTTGACAACCATATCCAAAAAATTTCAAGATTTTAAAATAATAATATCAAGAGTAATTGGATCTTTTAAAAGACTTTTATTTGTTGATGTATTTGTACCTTCTTGAATTTCAACGTTTTTATTAGAGGTATAACTTAAATTATTTCAAAGGTAAACTTGGTAACTTGAATACTTTAGAGGTTCCAGATGATTTAATTTAATTTAATGAACAATTTATTGTAACAATTATTTATGAGTTTTTTTCCCTTAAAAATAGAATTTCTATGAAAATGACAGATTATTTTAGTAGTTTTAGAAACGTAGTCGACGGCTTATTCAATATTTTTTGTTTTTCCTGTGGAATTAAATTATATATATTTTGTAGCCTTTGGATGCCCTAAATACTGAAAAAAAAACTGTATTTTTGGAAAAAAAAAACAAAAGCTAACGAAAAATTCTGAATGAAAAAAAAAAATTAAAAAATCCTAAGATAGTCTAATCCAAGAAAAAGAAAACTGTATTAATCAGTATTTCTAAATAAAAAATGAATAAATAAAGCTATCACTTAGGCGCCACTTTGGTCAATGTATGAAAAAATTAAAATAGTTTTTTTTTTTTAAGTTGAGCAGTAAATTTTAAAATATTACTGAAAACTTATACAACTCAATTAAAGGTTACTTTAGGCCCCTTTTATGATACGAGACTGACGCAGTCGAACTCAAGCCAAGGTAATATGCATAATTTTCACTTCCAAGATAAATATTTTGGTCAGTAAATCCAAGTGTAAAATTAAAGTAGGCATTAAAACAAGAAAAATGAGGGATAAAGCTAAAAAAAAATAAAGCACTTATATAGTTAAGAGCACAGAATACACATTTAACGAACACACCCCAAGTCGAGAGCACTGCACTTATAATTGAACGAAAAAAAACACATTTTACAAAAATTGAGTTCAGTGGCTTATACTCTCATTCGTTTTTTTTTTGCTTGCTACAAAAAATACCAGCAGCTGATTTAGTACATTAACGTTTAGTACATTATAAAAATGTTTATATGACATTCGTTAAGCAAGTTATGATATATCTTGAGAGTGAAGGTTAAATTGAGGAAGCTTTATGCGTTACGCTCTGCCGCGCCACCAATGTGTGGATGTTATGAAAACTCAAAAATGAAAAGACAAACAATTTTTCATTTAAGAACATTTTTAATTCAATAAAGAAGTAAATTCAAAATATAAAGAAGACGTCATTTTTATTTTAAATTGAATTAAAGTGCAGCCATGCAGAAATTTATTAGGATGAGAAAAAAATATAAGAATTCAAATTCATACCTTTTTATTATATTCAAACACTTGAAAGGAAATTAAACGATGCATACACACTACATATATTGTTTAATGAGGTTTACATGGAGTACCTAATTGAATTCACTGAATAAGTTCCACGCATCCCTTAGGGGGGAGCCTTCATACAAAAAAAATATATTCCCATAAGGTTTTTAATGATTTTGTTTTGTGTTTATCTTAAGAAAAAATATTTTTCACACGGTTTACAATAATAATTATTGAAAAGTCTTCAAAAACAAATATTGTTTTTTTTTAATATATATAGGAATAGATTTTTTTTTTGGTTTTAATTTGATTGATTAAGACAAAGGCCCTTATTTTTCAGTGCGAGTTTATCTCAGTTTCAAAGTTTAACTCGTGTTGAGTTTTTAAAAAATATTTTTCAGGCAATTTACAACCAGAGTTAACAAAATTTTGTGAGTTTCACTCGGATTCACTTTATTTGCGAGATTTACTAACACAGGTACTGAAATACTGTCCCTAAAATGTATAAGACAATTTCTCCTTTCCCCACACAGATTCACAATCCCATATAGATTATTCAGATTTGTGTATAATTTAAAAAACGTAAAACGCTAGGCGCATGCAATGATAATGATAAGTAGTTGAGAGATGAGTCACATTAGCATTGTTTTATTATCCACATGATCTGATCTGGATCAGATTCAGATAACAAAACAAACAAGATTACCAGTGACTAATTAATTATAAGGAAAGCTGAAATTGTTTTTCTCCAAATTCTTTTATATTTCAATAATGGTTTATTTATGTATGGTCTTTTTTTGTATTTTTTTCCAGTATACGAAAAAAACGGCGGATTTTACTAAAAGTATTTTTTGCAACAAATGTTGAAAATTTCATCCAAATCATTCAAGCCGTTTCCGAGGAACAAGGATTTCTATAAGGAAAATGGAGGTAAATGTGGGCGTGGCCACCTAACTTTTTTTCTGCAAGAGTTTCGAATTATAAAATATTACCAGAACCACCCTGCAAAATTCCAGCCTGCCTCTAATTTTTTCTATTTGCTCCATACAAAAATCTCTAGATTTCCTGGAGTATAGATTATAAAGTATAGTTTCTTTACTCTTTCGCAAAGAATTTGTATTGTACGGTATACTCAGTCTCCACACTTTTTTTTCATCGGAACATTAATTTTGTGCGAAAAAATTACTTTTAAGTTTTATTTTTGTATTTGCTTTTTTTGTTTATTTCATTGTAGCAATGCTTTGTTGCGTTTCTTATGTTTTTTTTTTGCAATTGGTGAAACTCTCCACGAATATCTTTTTTTTACTTATTTTCGTTAGCATTTTATTGTCTTGTTGGAGACCATAGAAAAAAATCGTATCGCATCAGCAGTGTTATTAAATTTTAATTCAATATCGTGATAAAACCTATAAGTCAAAAATGGCAAACTCTCCAAGAGAGTCAAAAACCGATTTAATAAATTCAAAAAAAAAAGTACTACAAGACTTTATAAACGGGGTAATGATTTTTTTTGTATGCCTGGTTCCAAAAACAGTTTTAACTTAAAATGAAAATATAAATTTTTTTAGCCACCAGCCCTAAGGTTGGCCTCAGATTGTTAATTGATTTTTAAATATCTAACTTTTCCTAATGCTAACATCAGATAAATAATGAAATATAGTTTGTTAAAAATTATTCAAATTGCATTCCCTTAAAACTTTTAAAAAGTGTTGAAAAAGTCTACAGACAAATCAAAATTGATTTCATGAAATTAATAATGAGACCGTTTTAATTTTTGTAGACATATTTTGATAAACAAAATAAAGCTTAATTTAATTTTAAATTAAATGTAATAATTTATTAATTAAAGTTTTAATTAAAGTGCACGAATAGGTCTAATAGAGAAGAAGAAGACTAGATTTTATATGATAAAATAAAATGTGTGTAAAATTTTGTTAGAATGCACAATTAATTTTCAGGAATATCGTTTACATAAAATACACAAAAAAAAACATAAAACATTTAAAATTAAAAATTTAATCATACCTTGTGCCAATTATAAATCCAGAAATACAAATAATCATTTTTGTAAATTGTTTTTTTTTTTTTTAATAATCCAATTTAATCATGAGTAAATTTAATAATTTTTTTTTAGAATTTTGATGATTTAAAATATTAATTCCATATTGTTTTTGATGAATGGTAGGTATGTATGTGTAACAACTAACAAGTGGTGCGATTATTTAAATAAATAAGAAGTTTTGTTTTTTTTTTTTTTTTTGAAATATCCAATCAACACAAAATTAATAAACAAAGGATTGATAGTGAAATGATTAACACAACAAAAAAAAATATTATTTAATTTAAATTAAATCTACAACAAATAATAAACACATCTCTATATAAGTACACAAAAAACATTCACTAGCAACACATAATAAGCAGATGCATAGATATTTCTTGTTGTTTTTTTATTTGTTTTATTCTTATAAACAACACAGAAAATTACTTCAAAAACATCGGAAACAGCAGCATGTTGTTATTGTTTGTATAAGATATTTTGTCAATTTTTGTTTTTTTCTTAGAAAAAATAAATAGAACACTATTGTTTCACGAAATTAAATTGATATACGAAAAAAAATCTATTTAAAAATCCACTTTTCTAGCAACATGTTGCTAACAATCAAATTTTATTACAATTGTTTTTATAATATTATTATTTTGGGGAAAACACAGGTAGATATTATGCTTAAATGACGAACAGTAAACACTTCCAACCGAATCGGGTGCTTCTTTAGAACTGTTCGCAACGGCACAAGGGCTTGCTATTCAACCTGAACCCAGTCAACCAGCCGGGCAGGCAGTGCATAGCATATATACAGAAGATGAAGTGAAAAAACAACAAAATAAGAATCCACCCCAAAAATGATATAAAACATATACACACAGCTCACAACAGCTAGCTACATACAAAAATAGAGGAAAATGGAGGAGGCCAAAAATTATGTATGTTTTAAAGGAACCAGAGCGGCAGCAGAGCAGCAGCCATATAGAGGAAGATTTCACTTGTTCGTTTACCATTATGATGCGAATGAAGGATATCAACCAGTGTTGCCACAAAATGTAGATATTTATTTAATTCGTGGGAAGAAAATATTTGTAAATATAAAATATTGAGCTAAAAAAAATATCTTTTAATATATTTGTCATAAAAATTATATAAACATTTTTTTTTATTTTTTGATGTGCAATATGAATTGGGGGTGTTAGGAATTTAAGCCCCAAAATAGTTTGAGACTTTATCGTAAGTGATATTAAGAATTTAAAAAAAAATGTTTTAAACCCGGGAAACGAGCAAATAGAAAAATGATTTTTTCCATAGCGGTAGGTTCTTCTTGTTATACGATCAAAATGGATTCATCAGTTGATAAAAAATTGCACCAACATGGCAACTCTAAATAATACTCCATGAAGGATAAATATTTGCTGGATGGATTTTCAGTAAAAAAGGATAAGACAAGGGATTTTTCTTTTTTTTATACTTCACATGGTGCTTCAGAAAGAAGGAATGAAGATGACGGCTATGGGGATTGGGGATGGTATACGAAATCACAATGTTACCAGGTAAAGTTTAAAATATTTTTCGAGTGGACATTTTTCATTCCAATTGGATTGGTTGCTAAGATATTTTCAATTAAAATCATTGGTCTGGTAAAAGTCAAAAGGTTTTTTTTATTTATTTATTTTTTTTTTCTTCTCCAGAGCAAACAAAAAAAGGGATATAAAAGATATTAGGGATAAGACTTAAATTGGCAAAAGAAAAGATACAAGCTTTATTTTTCGTGTGCTTGTTTGCAGTGAGTGAAAGAAATTGCGTATAGGTTAGTCTGTATTATAAGGGTGACTTGACAGCTCCTGTGTTAAGTGGCAGAAGTAATCAACTGGACACTTGGTAAAGAGTAGAGAATAATATCCCCAAGGAAAGATATTGAAAGGGTCCCACCATTGATGGAGGAGTTTTTTTTTTTTTTGTTAAGGAATAGTAGGCGAATATCATCAGGGTTAGGGTTAGGCAAAAGGTCATGTGGGGGGGGGTGGGGAAGCATTGAATGATGCGAGTTAATATTGTTTGGCTTCATAAAAACTGATACCTACCTATTTTCAGATTTACAGATATGGAACATCAATTTTAAGGTCAAATGATTCTTTTTTATGGTTCATTAGTTTTTTTTTGTGGTGTAGGTCTTGATAAACAAAATTGACATTATATTAATGCTGTCGAAAATAAAACTTTTATTCAAAATATGTAATTGTATAAATGTCAAGAAAAATAATTCTACGTAATTTTGTCTTTCGTTTGAAATGAGATTTAAAGGGCATAGGTACCTACACAGCACATACTACGTATGATGGATAATGTAGGTAAAAAGGAAAAAAAAATGTTAAGGCGGTTTTTTTGTAATTTTGATTAAGAAAAGTTTTTATCTTAAAAATTAAAAAAAAAACAAAAATATACGAATGTGAGATTTTTTAACTCCTGTCTGACATTTAAAAAAAAATCCCTTTCAGAATCTTTTTAGATATGTATATGTTATACACGTTTCACAGTTTTAATATTTATAAAATGATTTCCAAGAATTTAAACATTATTTTCTTCTTTTTTTTTTTAATGATATTTTACAAAAGTTTTATACGAGACAATCATTGGATTGAATTGAAAGGATATGACATTACTTTCTCTAAAGAGGAGAAGTCTGCGTCACAGGTATATGTATGTAGGTGTAGATTAGGTGGTATTTAAGAAATTGTAAATTTAAACAGAATTTTGCAAACGAATTTATTGTGGATTTAATGGTTTCAATTTGTATTCCTTTTTTAACCTTTATTTAGTAAATTCTTGAGAAAAACTGTTCTTTGTTTGTGAAAAACTCACGTTTATTCGCTTTATAAGGTGAACTGGGGAAAAAATAAAAATGGTATTTTTGTCTTTAAAAGGTAAATATCTAGCACTTAAATGATCTTGAAGTTCGTGACATAAATATTACTTTTAAAAACATTGAATACTAATTTTTTTGTTTAATCAAATTCACCCTATACGTAGCTTCATATATTTTACAAAATTATATGAAGCTACGTATAGGGTGAATTTGGATAAACAAAAAAATTGGTATTCAATGTTTTTAAAAAGTAATATTTAAGTCACGAACTTCAAGATCATTTAAGTGCTAGATATTTTTTTAAATTTTGCTATTTATAGGGTGAATTGGGGGCGAAAATAACATTATATCTTAAACAATTCATTTTAACAATATTTTTATGTGTTAATATTTTTCATGAGAATGACCTAAGGTTTTAATATTTCGAAAAGGTAGCTTGACCTCATCGTCAATGATCATTTACTTAAAAAAATGTCAAAATAGGGCTACCACCCAGAAAAATTACCCTGTGAATTTTTTTCTTCTTCACACATAAATGGGAACGTGAATGATGCTCGAAAGTTGTCTTCGAAATTTTTTATTTATTTATTTATATCTTTATTAACAGGTAAGTAAATTACAATGCTAATATATAATTAGTGAGCCTTAGCTACCAGGACTACCAGCTCGAATTAAGAATCTTCGAAATTTATTTGTATCTATCAGTTATAAATTCTCCAAGGCAATTTGGCTGTCATTACATATTTGGTTTTTGTATTCTGGGGGAAATCCGTGATTGCAAAATTCGATAAGTCCGATAGGACCCAATATTTAATTGTCACAAAATAATCGAAAATCGTGAAAACACGAAATTGCATACTTTCAGGGGTGAATTTAATTTCTTTTGTAAATTTTTTAAGGCAACTTAAATTTTTACCCATGCGCTCAACTAGGAAGTAGTATTTCAAAGGCATTTTATCTAAATAAATTTCGATTGGCTTAAGTTGTTGTTTCACCGGAATTTTTTAGTTTTATCTTCTTTTTTTTATCATCCTTAATAAAATTCACGTGGTAATAAATTTTTATTATACCTACACATGTACACGTGAAATAACAATACATCCCACTCAAATTGAGAACTCTAACTCAAATACTTTTTAAATAAACATCCTATATCTTCTCTATATAAATGTTATGCGCAAGAATCCCTCATAAAATTCCATCAGAGCTTTCATTTTATTTTGTGAAAATTCTCCACATACATATCATCACAGGAAAAGTAACTTATAGAAAAATGCAAAACTATTTGAAGAAAATACTTTAAGAACTGCTCAATTGGGTATTAACTAAAAGAATCAGACCTTACAGTTGGTTTATTTTATGTTCTTTCTGGAGGAATTTCCTAAAATTCCCATTTACACACTGTCTCTGTGATAAAAAAGGGTTTTCCCGAAATACATAGTGCGTATAAAAACTATGTGCTTTAGTTATAAAATCAAACTACATTTCCATTATCCTTTCCATACACAATATACACCTACATAGATTCGAAGAACAACTCATTAAACTGGTCCTTTTTGAATTGAATGCGGGATCTTTCTTTCAAACCCTTTTCAAAAAGCTTAACTTAAAATTTGGCCAACCTCACCGCATGACGATAAAATTTTATTTTTTTTTTTTTCATTTTTCCAAACCCAAACAACGACGCAGCAGATTTTGGGTCGTTGTCGTCGGTGTCCTTTCATTCCCTAGAAGGTTCCCGATTATGACCGGCTATCCCTACCTATATTATGATATGATGTAGATTGTAAACTTAAGCATAACGTTTTCTGCAAATGCAAGGATAAGACGATTACATTTCACATTTACACAATGGCTGGTTGGATCATGGTCGTAAATATTCTATGTTTGATGTGATTCATTGTAACCCCTTTTTTGAGGATTCAAATAATATGTATGTATAGTAGTGAATTATATGGGAGAGCTCGGAGAATGTTGGTTGTTGTTGTTGACTGCTTATATAGGATGTGATGAAAATAATCCTCTTTTGCAGGACATGATAAATGAGTTGAGACCTTTTTTTTAGAAGCAACAACGACCAACGACTATAGCAAACATGAATAGAGACCCAGGACAAATGTGTGTAGGTGTGTCATTTCATCCGGAAGTGACATTATTCCGCATTTAATCCGGAAATAGATTTTGTTGTGTTAAACTAGGCGAGTTTTTAGTGTGACCAGCATGTTTTTTTTTTTTTTTTTTTGAAGAATGTAAAAAAATTAATTATTGAATCTTTGTCAATGGAAATTTAGTCGAACTTAAAACAGATCATAGCTCAACCAATTTATATCATTTGTTTAATAAAATTTTATATAAGTAAGCGTTAAACATAATTCAAAAATAATATTAACATTTCCCACTGTATTATGTTCTTTTTGTATTTATGTTTTCTATATTTTCTATTTGTTTCATTATAATATCATTAAAACTGAGTTGTTCTTTAGTTAAATTGAGGTTATTTTCATAAGGAATAATTAATCTTTATTATTATTATTATTATTTTCTTTATTGTAGATCAAAACACAAAAAAGTCTTACATTTGAATAATTTGTTTAAGAGTTTTAGAACTTAACAATTTGTTCTTTTCAGCTTTAATTTTAGTTTTATATAATTCATGATCGGGTCAAAAATAATATTAACATTTCCCACTGTATTAATTTCACGCATAATGAAATCATTAATATTTAAATTTAAAATTGTAATAAACGCACGTTAAGTGCTAGTATTTCCAGCCCGAAATTCTGAGTTAAACGCTAGTTCAGGCACCGAATTTGGTGAGTTAAACGCGAGTTAAGTCACAAAAATTTGGTGAGACGAAAAAGACCACAAATCAGATGGCGTAACAAGAGGAAAAGAATCTTATAGGGAAAGAGCTGGCTGGAACATGTTCCTATCTGACTGTTTCCCCATCTTAAGTACGTAAGTCGAATTTACTAAGAGTATTTTATGTTTCAAGTTAAATATTTTTGAATTGTATGAAAAATTCTTGTGAAGTAGAAACTACCACTCTTTTTTTCTCAATTCGAATTAATTTTACAGAAAATAAAAACTAGGATGGTCACACCTTTTGTCGTTTAAACGGCATCACACCTTGAAAATCCAAGCTAAATCTTTTATGTTAGTAAATATACATAACTTTGAAAATAAAATGTAAGTTATATATATATCCTTCGCTGTTTTTTTTACATATATTGTGTTTATTTTTGCACCCAAACATGACCTAGTAAACAAACTACATACACATATCTCAAAAATAGATGCTGTTGACTTAATTTTTCTGCTTTATTTATTCAAGTTTGTTGCTTGTTTGTCCAAGGATAGGTTGCTATACTATATACGTATATACCTACACCTTTAATTATAACTTTTTTTTATGCCACTTGAATGCTAACTAACTCTCTTTCTCTCTCTGCTCTGGAGGTTATATGTGTATTTCCATTCATTCATCATGTTTGAATATAGTTAAAGTAAACTACCACCATGCATAAAGTATATTACCATTCAGGCGTCCAATTCGCATCTTTTCAAGGAAAAACCACATAATTCACACACAACGTTTGTGGTTTATAGTCCATATAAATATATAAAAATATAAATATCCTTTTACCATGTCGTACTATATGTATGTAGGTAAGGTATAGGACCTTCTGTTTTTTGTTTATGGCGAAGGTGGTTATTTTGGTTTTACTTGCAACAATTAACATCTGTTTTTGTGTGTACTTATACAAACATGGATATGTAATGGTATATTTTTTTTTCATTTGTTAAGGACATGTGAAAAACCACTCTCTGATTTGGCTGAGTTCATTATTTTTTGCAGTGTTTTTCTTTCATGATGTAAGTGTGTAAGTATACTCGTAGGTATATATGTACCTATATGGTTGGATGCATTTTCTCAGCTTGCAGTTCAACCACCAGAGGTGAACTTTTGTTTTAAAAAGTTGCACTTGTGTGGCTAAGGGTGGCTGGTGTTTGGTGGCTGATGCTGTTGATGGAGATTGCATTCTCTTAGTCATCTATGTGTTTTTTTTTTTTTTTTTTTAAGTCCTTTGTTGAAAAAGGAGTTTTACAAATGGTTATATGAATATGTAAGAAGAAGAATTATTATCTTTTTTTTTTTTTTGCGCAAATGCTAAAAGGAAGATGCCAACAGAATTCATATATATTTTATGGATGTAAAGGCATGAAAACATTGGTCGCATAAAGTTAGCAGGATACACAAAAAAAAAAGAATAATGTTCATCCATGAATCATATGGCTGGTGTGAAGTCGTGGGAATAATGACAATAAGTCTTTAATTTACATTTTTTTACTATCTCAACTTTAACTTCCTACAAACTTAAAAGTTTGTCAATAAAAAAAAAACAAGTAAGGTAGATCACATTTTGAATAAATGGAATAATTGCATTTTTTTTTGTGTAAACAATTGGAACAAAATTGTCTTACATAACGACGACAATTCTGAGAGCTCTTCGAAAATAATTGTCACGATAAAAGAAGAACATTTTAAAATTGTTTAATTTTACTTTTTTCATCAACAGAAAGTGACAAGAAACTTGTGATGAAATGTTTAGGTCTCAAATCCTGGAATGTAGCGCTATCTTTAATAAGTTTGTAGATTGTCCACCCGGCTTTACCCTTTACAGTCAACTTTTTTGCAAATCGGATGATATTCAGCCGAGTTGTGCGTGTACAAACAAAAAATCAATTCATTTTTTATATATTTACTTAGATTATGTCTCCAAATTATAATTTGGAGAACAATATTTAAAAGTTTTCAAAAACCATCTTCGTGAAACATTCGGAGTGAAAACGAATTTTTAAAATTTCAAAATTAATTTATATATCGATTTTATTATGAGAGTACCCACTACTCACATTAAAGTGATGATGCATTGGGGTTAACTTTCGAACATTCGCTAATTATGTTTTAATAATTTACCTATGCACATTCGAGGGGTTATAACTACCATCAACATGTAAAAATGTCGCACTGTATTTTTACATGTTAAGATTATGTCTCCAATTTTAATTTGGAGAAAAACATTTAAAAGTCTTCGAAAATCATCATTTAGTTTAATTCGGAATGAGAACGAAACATTCACATGTCAACATTAATTTATATGTCGATTCTATTATGAGAGTACCCACTACCCACACTAACTAGATGATGTATTGGCGCTAATATTTGAACGTTCGCGGTTTTATTTTTTGTATAATATAGATACGCACACAAGGAGTGTGAGTGTTAGAATATCGCAATGTATTTTTACATTTTGAGATTATGTCTCCAATTTTAATTTGAAGAAAAACATTTAAAAGTCTTCGAAAACCGTCATTAAGTTTAATTCGGAATGAGAACGAAACATTTAAATGTCGAAATTAATTTATATGTCGATTTTATTATGAGAGTACCCAGTACCCACACTAAAACGATGATGACTTGGTATTAATTTTTGAACGTTCGCTGTTTGTTCAAATTTGCTACCTAAAATCAGCAAAGCTAATTTACGGTTTTTTTTTTAGTTTCAAAAGAAACATGAAGATCTATTAATAATTAAAATATGTAGGACTTAAATTTTTCTAGTTAACCTGCAGGTACTAAAAATTGTTCTCAAACCTTTAATAACAAGTTCAAAATCATTAGCGCAAAATTTTAAACCATTTAGTACGATGTTAAAGCATTTTTATTATGACAAAATGGCTTTAACATCGTACTAAATCGTTTAAAATTTTGCGCTATTATTTTTTGTCATTAATAATTCCCAAAGGGCTTGTTTTAAGTCTTGATTTCTGTTTTCTCAAGCAACTTATACAGTCTCGCCCGGCACCACTTCCCTTATATGTATTTCTTATCTCCACGCAACGTTGCACTCAATCTGTTAGACACTACCAAACTAAACAACAATTTTTGTTTATCATCATCACTCTATCGAGTTCATATTTAACACACAAAACCCTATTCCATCTTTTCAAAACAAACGAAGTAAACATTTCACTTGGCCGAACATTTATAGGGATAACCATGATGATATGACGACGACGTCGACGATGCCTGATGATGATGATGATGATCAATGTGCTCAAGGCGGATACAAAGATATTATACAAGAAGTCATATAGTCGCCGGCGCGTAGTGAAAACTATTCAGCAGAAGCCAGCTGTGCTATATAATAACGTATGACTTAATGCCTGCCTGACAGCAAACCACGTCAGAAAGGAGATTCCTTTCAGAAAATTATGTTCCTAAAGTTAATGTAGGCATAAGCTGCTGGGGGAGTGCAACCATCAACACCCACCTAAACCGTCTCCTCCTCCTCCACCTTCTCCTTCTCCACCACAACCATCAGAACCACAATGAAGTTCATATAAACTCTCGAAATGAAACTATAAATGGATTCAAATTGACATATACTGGCGCATATCCATAGGTGCATTAATATTTATATACCTACAACATGTTAGCTGTATTGCAAGATCTCGGGTAAATGACACTAGTGTCAGAATAGAGCTGTCAGTTGTTGGATGAAGGGGGACGCCTGTCATGAGACGACAACGATAGTGCTACTTTGCCATCATGTACTGTACACCTCCTGGCACTTTTAAATATAAGCAGCCAGGCAACACTATGATTATTACGTAGTTCGTATAGTTGTTGATAAAAGTTTATTGCTCTGTGGGAATATATGTGCCTCATCTACACATACAAATATTTTTCTCTACACAAAAACAATACTTTACTACTACAATATGAATTGAAGGAGAGTAAATATTTGCCACTTGATGGGTTAGTTGCGATATAAAAATAGAAAAAAAAAAAAATAGTTTTGTTGTATTGCCTTTCAATTGAAACTGCAGCATGCATAGAAAAATTCTAGAAAGAAAATTACAAACAATAACGACAGGGAGAGGGAAAGAACTCATGATTATAGCAACATGTTGCCGGGCAATAACCTTTTGCATCGAGAGGAGACGATTAATGCATGAATATATTTTGGTAAACACTTTAAAGCTGTCAATATACCTCCACATTTTTTTTTTTAATCAGCATGCCACGATATTTTAAATAGGTTTGCTGTAGGTTGGTAGAATTGAAAAATGTACATAAAACGACGAAAGAGAAAGAATGGGGGACGAAGAAAAATAAAATAAAATATGAATATCTAAACTGAAAATTGTTTGTTTAAGACCGACGACGACGACACGACACAAGCGAAGGTTAATAGATGTACCTACCTATAGTTAGGGAGTATATATGAAGGTGAGACTTAGCTAAAATTGTTTGTACATCACCACATATTATTTTGCTGCTTATAAACGATTATGATGGGTTTGACGAAGAAGTGGAAGAAAACAAAAATGTTCAAAGAGTCTTTTAAGTGTTAGATTGAAGCTTAAGGGACTCTTTTATGTTTACAAACATAAATAGATACTTTCGAGTTTGTTTTTGGTCGTCGGATTAGAATCAATTATATAGGAGGGATATGGTTAATGATAAGCGAAAGATAGATAAAAGGTACCTACCTACATATAATGTGACTTCAAAGAAAACTTGTTTGAACTTATTGTTGGCCTAGGATATTTTACAGATATGTATATGACTTGGAGGAAATTGTTGTTTTTACAAACTCATCATCAACTGAAAAAAAAAATGTATTCTTAAAGAACTTTGGGGGTTTAAAATTTTTGTATTTTCTCTTCGCTTAGTCAAAGAATTTTAAACCTAAACCCTTCACGTTTACAACTTTACTGTATATGCTGATCAGGTTTCATTGTACTCAGTGAACTTTTTGGGAATTCTGATGTTGTTTTGGAAATTAAATACCTTTCTGGCAGAAATCTTTTAGAACTTGAAGGTACTTTGAACTTAAAAAAGCCTCAGGACCACAAAAATATACCTTGAAGATTTTTTCAAGAGTTAATTTTTTAAGTCTCAAAAACATTTCAATTGAAATTGGTAATTAATTAAGCTTAACTTCTTTGATTTTTAATTATAATCGAAGAAAAAAAAATGTATTAGTAGCAAAAAAATGTTCAGCTTGAAATTAAATTTTAACTCTATTTGTCTATGAAGACAAGAATCTTCCATTGGATTATTTATTCACTTTGGGAAATGTCATAAAGCCTTTGACTATTTTTTTCTTCATTTTATTTTTTCATTTAGTAATCTGTCAGATTAATTTGGCTATGATTTAGAGAATCTATTATTACTAGAAATATTTTAATCAAAAATCCAAGCCACGAATATTACGTCACACGGGGCAATATGCTTCTTGAAAAGCCAACACGGTCCCCATCTGAAATTGACCCAGTTATGTGGTCACATTCGGTTATACCCTGGATCATGGTCTGGACTACTTGATATGGCGAGAGGTCTGTGACAGCCTCAAACTAATATCGCTTCGTTCTAATTTCTGGGATCGAATAGATATAGACCAAATGATTTAAAGGATTCTTCCTTCTCGAAATCAAGATTTTAAATGAAATTTAGCTAAATCCAAGGATCGAATTGATATAGGAACTGATTCTAAACTGTGAATTTTTAACCCACCTTGGTGAGCCAGAAACTCCACCGGAAATTTTTGTGGGTTTCTGGATCATGGATTTCTGACCAAGTTTAGTGATTTCGAAAATAGTCAGTTTATTATTATATATTGCGAAAAAAAAAAGAAAATAATATTTTTTGTTGCTTAAATCCGAGACAGCCATGCTATATTGAACAACCAGTTCATCGGGTGACCCGCTTTGCGGGTTCAATGGATTTAAACTCCCTTTTTGGTTCCTCTTACCCGCTCACGCAACTCCGCTTAGGGTATCTTCAGTCATCAGGTAGGCGCCAATCTCAGAAGTTTTTTTTGATAAAAAGTACGTTGTATAATTTAAAAAAAATCGAGAAAATATATGTGGACTTATAACCCACTTCCTTTTTAAAACTAGAGAATATTGACCCATTTCTGGCTCATGAGGGTGAGTTATAAGTCCACAGTTGATTTGTGGAATTGTAATTCACCATAGTGGGTCAGAATTCTTTTGTGGACTTATGGCCCTGCGTCTTGTTTTTAATCTTTTGAATATAAAAAAAATATCAAAATCAATTTTTTTCGGATATACATACATATTTCCATAAATATACAAAAAAAAATTAACTGTTTTTCAATTTTTCCAGATGGTAGTAGGTGATTGGGTGAGTGTAAAAAAACTAATCCCACTTTTAAAACTCACATACCTACTTATTGTTTCTTATTTGTTACTTGGACCTTCTTCGCTATGGGCAGATGTCTTGACCATAATATACTTAAATTCATTACTTACTCCACAAACCATCTGTCAATACTACAATAAAAAAAATCCCGTCTCAAAAAAAAAATCTGTAAAAAATAAAAATCTCTGATATACGAAATATACAAAAAAAAATAACAACAGATTTTCCTCAACATCCATCCCTTAAAAATGAGCATCATTCAACATGTGCATCAGGTATTTCTTCAACAAGTAGCAGGAGTAGGTAGGTATATTGAAAAGAAAACCAACAAAAAAAAAAAAAAAACATTTACTCTATATCAAGATCAGGTTCACCTTCGCCTTTACAAAGGCTTAAACAAAATGCAACCATATATACAACAAAAACAACAGCGACCGACGAAGATTTACAAAAGCAATAGAATGAGGCAGATGTTTCTTTTTTTTTTTTGGTATAGTCGGGTTCTTTTTTTGGATCCTCACATCATCCAGACAGAGACTGATCGAATCCTATAGGAGAATAAAAGGGAAAACTTAATAAAATAAAGAATTATACTTAGTGCCGAAAAGTGCATGTCAGTGTTGCATGTTGCATTATGGAAGGAGGATGAAAAACGAAATTATGTGTAGGTACTTTAAATGGGATTTTTTTTTTGTCCTTTTTCGTTCCACCTAATATGGGTACGTACCTGATCCTGATAAATAAAGAATTCTCTATAGAGATGCTTTTGGCTATACCTACCTGCAAAGGAGATGATTTTTAATCGCATCCCTTAACCAGGTGCAAATTTTTAGGGACTGATTTAATTTTTTTTTTTTTTTAAAGAGAGAGAAAGATTTAAAGTTTGTCGGCTTTTGTGAAAAAAACTGCAGTAATTTTAGAAAAGACCAACCTGGAAAATAATTGTTTTTTTATTAAAAAAAAAAAAAATGTGTTAAAAAAATCGAGTGAAAAAATGAAATATTCAGATAGTGGGTATAGTTCCTTGAGTTCCAAAGTTGTGAACTATTTTATGATTGATTGAATATTTCTAACGCAGATTTTAAACAAAATTTAAATTGGCTTGTCTTTTTAGTCACTTCCATACAAATAAAATGCACGACTGATCCACCCGTTTTTGAAATATCGAATTTTAAAAAACAATCCAGTTTTTTTTTTTTATTTTTCGAAAATTTTGATATGTCATATTATTTGAACTTATAAGAAACTTTTTCATAAAACAATTAAATTTAAATCGGTTACCGTTAAAAATTGTTAAGTGCAAAATTTGTTCTAAAGCTATGATAGATCGGACTAATATTAGCTTACAAAAAATCTTAAACAAAATCGTAGTATTCGTTTTCGCGATAAATAACGGTTTTTAAACACTTGGTATCTACCTTTATGTTTAGTAGTAAAAATAATTTTTGTTTAAAATTAGATAGGTAATGTTCAAAAACTTCTGGGTACCAAGTTTAATAAAAAATTGACTGAGGCATTTTTGAATTACGGTGAAAACTCTACTTCGGCACAGCTCCAATAAGCGGAAAATTCCCTTAAACGGACACATTTTCGGGAACAAACTTCTTTTTCGAGTTTTGTATACAATTTACTTTTCTATAAACGGACATAAATTGACGGACCATGAGTGTCCGCTTATTAGAGTTTTCACTATATTAAGTTTTTAAAAAAATTGAGATTTTTTTTAAAAATCAAAAAAACAATTAAAAATGTTGGTATGCAATACTTTTAAAACTATTTTAAAAATTCTTCACCAAAAAATTGATCAAAATCAGTTAAACGGTTTTTGAGAAAATCGAAAATAAAGAAAATGATTCTGTGGTAGGTGATTTTTTGTTATCATTTTTCGTAATTGTTTCTTTCACAAAATGGTAGCCTTTTTGTAAAAAAAAAATTGCTGATTATTTTTTAAGTTGTGGGTACGTTTTTGTGAAAATTAAGATTTTCATTAATTGCTAAAAAAAATTGTATGGCAAGTGCTGTTATTTTTTATCCAAAAAAAAATTTATTTCAAAAACGTGTAATTTAAAAAAAACACTAGGTACAAAATTTTAAGAAAATCAACTCGCCCGTTTAGGCTGTAGCAGAACGAACAGACATACAGACCGACTTAATTGCGGAACTCACTTCTTTTGACTTCGCTATCTTCAAGTTCGATGAAAATCTCGTGTTCGATTTTTTTTACGAGGCCATAACTTGCCAAATAGTACCTAAACATGTGCAGTATTTACCGATAGTAACGTAGAAACCATAGTCACAATTTTGTTTATACATATCAAAACATGCACAGCACATGCAATATCGTTCACAACAAAACTTTCATTTGATACCTTATCCAGAAGTGACAGATCAATGTTGCAGAATTTTTAATAAATTTATTTTTATAAAGAATACTATCGCAGCATCCAACAACAAGTATTAAAGTGGATCGAAATCGTGCATTTTATTTTTCACTCAAAACTATGCATCGGAAGGTAGTTCTTGGAACTCATTGTTGGTAAACAAAAATTCTTATCTTGAATTGTTTTTCCACTTTTCATATCTCAAGAACAACAACAACAACAACACAAGAACGTAGAGAAAAAAAATCTTAAAAAATTTTCAATATCCTTTTTTTCTTATCCCTTTCAAGCATCCTTTAAATATTTGAGCACGCAAAAAATAAAACGAATAAAAACTCTCCTTTTATTCTTGTCTATGTGATAAAGGAAATGCATTTCCTTTTATATTTTGTTTTTGGTTCTTGTTGTTGTTGTTTTTGGGATGCCACTTTACGCCACCATCAAACAACTATGCACTTGTCCCATATACATAACAAGAGCACTTACAATCGTTACACATTGCTGCGTTGTTTTGCCGTTTCTATCTTATATTTTTTTTTTTATATTCATAGATACATTATTCCCTAAGGACCAACGAACCTAACCATCAACAACCAAACAACCACTAACGAAAGAAACACTATAAATAGGAATATTATCCTAGATTTTATATTTTTTTTTTTTTTGTAACTGTTGAACATAAAATCTTTAGTTCTTTTTCTGATTTTTCATGTCCCTTCTAAAGGGCTTTACTTAGGTACATTTCTATATAGTTTGTGTTGGTGTAGAAGTGTAGTTGCATTATTGCATGCCTTTGCTCTTTAGTCTTTGCATTTTATACCTCCTGGATAAGGAAATTACAAATTTTTATTTTCTTACTTTATACTTTGGCAAAATTCCTTATTTGCTTTTTCTGCAAAATTTCCTTTTTTTATCCTGTACAAGTTGAATGGACGAATCGAAGCGTTTTCTTTATTTTTTTATTTTAGTAGAAAAGTGTTAAAGAGAAAAAATCGAAAAATGTCTATTCGATGGAATTTGTGTTTAAGTTGGTTCCTGAAATAATGCCAATATATATGTATGTAGATAAAGGTAGAATAGAACGAAAGATCCTTGCACAGAAGGCAGCATCCAGCTTCAACCATCGATGTTGCAGTATTTCAATTTTGCGACGACATATTTTTTTTTTCTTTGTTCAACCGATTTTATGGTTTGACTGTGTATTGTCCTGCTGCATCCTGTGTCTGATGTGTATCCTTTGAAATATTCCACAATGATCTTTGATGGTTTAGCAAAATTGATTCGAATTATCCTTGTTACGTTTTTGTGCTTATTGTATATATAGTCTTCATCTTCACAAACTTGTTTCTCTTCTGTGTGTAAATTGGATTTTTTCTGCGCTATCCCTGTGGTATTAATTTTTTTTTTGTTGAAATTGCATTTGAAGGGTCCTGATAGTATATAGGGATAGGGAATAGACAAGAATTCAATTGAATTATGAATAAAGATAGGTAAGGTAACCAAGTAATAAATCATTTATATTGTTTATGGATTGGAACAACCTTTCAGCATATTCTTTTTTTTTTTTTTTTTTGAAAATGAAAATTGTCGGTGTGTGCATGAGAAAAGATAATTACTTTACAAATACATATATAGGTATTTTATTCTTAAAAAATTGAGTTCATATCTCTCGAAATTCCTACGACATGTTTTTCTTTTGATCCTTAAGAGTTAAGATGATGCTTCTATAAAATTTCTTGCTACGTTAAGTTCAAGTTGGGATAAAGGATTGAGTAAAAATTACAAAAAAAAATCGATGGTGTATCTACCTATTGCTTTGAAACCTGAAATATCAAACTTTTAAAAGATAAGAGAAAAATTCAGGGTACATAAATAATCACTCATGAGCTCCTTCTGAGTGTTTAATACCGAATGAGCACTTATAAGAAGATCTCCCTCATGAGTTTGCTCGATTTATAAAAGCTTATCCTATGAGTACTTCCATAATAATCGAAAACGAAAAAGTTCGCCTCATGAACGTTAGGCGAGAGGTGAGTCGGTTAAGTGCTCGTTAGCAATTATTATCATTTTAGAATTTAGAATGACACCCACACTGAAACATTTTTCGTAAAATATTTGTATTTGTATTAAAATGAATTATTGTTTTGAATAAAAATTAATCTTCATGCCAAAATAACCTGTCGGATCTTGTTAAAACAATTTACTGTCATGTTAAAATAACAAAACACTCATGTTGAATCGTATTGATGATACCGTTAACATAGATGCCGTCTTTTTTAGACAAAAATTCATAAGCTGAGAAAATCAATACTTCAAGAGACATTACCCTCTTCATCGTCCTCCCCACCAAAATATACTTCTGTGAAGATTTTTACTTGCGATATACACAAAGGGACTATACCTATGGCAAGTTATGGATTCGTAAAAAAAATCGAACTCGAGATTTTGATCAAAGTTGACATTACGATGATAGAGAAGTCGAAAAAAGTGGGTCTCGCAATTCTGTCTGTCTGCCTGTTTGTCCTTTCGGCTGTATTCGGGTGGATCGTTTTTTTTATTTTAGCAAACCAAAATTTTCAATTTTTTTTTTTTGGATTTTTAAGATTTTTTTTTTTGAGAACTTATTAATTCGAAAACGACTTGGTCGATTTTTATTAAATTTCGGATCCAGCAGTATTTTCAGATTATCTAGCAGATTTTAAATACAAATTCTTTTTATAACCAAAATAACGGTATATCCCATACAAATGTTATAAAACCGCTATGGAAAATCTCATTTTTCTCAAAAACAACCCCTACGATTTTTTATGTGAGCTAATATCAGTACGATCTCTCATTGAACCATTTATTTTATTTTCGAATACATAGATATCTCATTATCTATTCAAGCAATTTTAATGAAATTTTTATTATTATTATTCAAAACGATTCAATGTTGTTTTAAAGCGAATTTAATGTAAGTAAATGTGAATACATATTGGAACGAAGAAAACAATGATAGAATTAAAAATGTGTTATGTTAATTTAACAACGACCAATTTTATTATTATTTTAAACATTTCTTAATTTTAAACGACCATGTTATGTTTTTACTCCTAATACAAACTCTGGAAAAAAGTCTGTAAACAAGATTCCAAAAAAAAAGGAGATTTATGTAGCTATGATGGTCGATGTTGTTTTAATTCGATTTAATGTTAAGTATTTTGTGTATAATTGTGTTTCGACAATGAATAAGTATTTTTAAATTAATTTAATTTTATTATTTGTACATAAAATATTGATGGTAATTGTTAATTTTATTACATAAAAAAGCGACCAGTTCAAGATGACCTCGGAAAATATATGTATATATAAATTAGAGACAATTTCCCATTGGTTGATGTTGCTACCCTGCTATATTCAATGTTGCTAAGAAAAGTTCTGTCAACATTTCAAACAAAAATATTTTAAATACCTACCTAATCAAAATGCACTTCACATCTTCAAAAAAAAAATTATATTAAACGGAACTAACCATTAACCCTTTGCCATCGATTAAACCCTTTTTTATTAAAAAAAAAAAATAAAAACTATTACTAGACAACCTCCTCAAACTCATTAAGCATGCGCAACATATACATATATTTCTTTTGTACTTATATTTTCTCAGCCATTAGCGACAACAATAGCCCAATAGGGCGCTATACAAGACATATACAAAATACAACCGACACATAATAATTACAAAACCTTATATAAAGCTCCATTAAAGGCAAAAATGCATTTATGCTTCCGTTCAAAATGTATGTCTTTGGTTATGTCCCTCCGCCGTCAGTCGTCATATAAGGTAAGCCGTTAAGACCTGTCATTAACAGTGCATATAAAGGCGTAACGCGCCTGGCAGCTTTAAAAAAAAAAAAAAAAAAAAAAAAAACAGCAAAAAAAAAGAAATGTTTTACAAGATTGCTCTGAGTGATAATCCTTCACTTAATTTGTTGTTCTCAAGCCCAGAAGACACACATACAACATATATTATAAGACGAGACGTCACACAACCAAGTTTATTTTTATTTTTTGGTTTTAATGGCCTCGTCGTTGTCGTACTCCACCTGGTGGGATAATTCGCATGAATTTGCATTTTCCTTTTGTCCTTTATTTTGGGCCAAACTTACTTACACCTGTCCTTAAGTGTGGGTAGGTAGGTTAAGATAAAAAAAAATAATAAAAACAAGCAGATGTTTTAGGTATGATATCATATTTATAAGATCGAAAAAGTGTTTCACCAAAAATTATCATCATATGGCTCATGGTCCATCTTTTTTTTTGTGTGTTGGAGGTCCACCCTTCTCCAAAAGGAAGCCCAACAAAAACAAACATTTTTATCCATCACGACGAAATATATTTTAAGGGCGATTTATGAATTCATAAAAAAATAAATTTATAAAAAAAAACCATAAACCCATTTTACACAAGTTAATTTCTAGGCCCAGTTTCATAGAAGGTTTGCTTAAGATGCATTTAAGTGGCCAAAATGGGAGACTTGAGGGTCATTGATAATTAAGTTAAGTGTGCCTTGTGAAGCAATAGTCAAATGATGATTCCGGCTTGAAACGCCAATTGGACTTCTAAAAGCTTTTTGGGACAGCTAATAATTTTCAATATATTTGAATCCTATTTCTGTGGGCTTCAGGTCTTTCTTTCTTTATCAAAAAGTAGATAAAGAAAGAAAGACCTGAAGCCCACAGAAATAGGATTCAAATATATTGAATTAAGAAATAAAGGTCACGAAAAAGAATAATTAGCTAATAATTTTCAATAAGTTGAAAGAATATATCGTCGCTTTTCTGTCAAAACCTCTTAAGTCAAAAATGAGCAATTATTCAGGAGGCAAATAGAAGAGGAGGTAATAAGAAGTTCTTTAAACCTATGAGGTTTTAAAAAGGAACCATAATACTGTAACGAGATATTAATATTTGAATGTACTATGATATTTTTAAATGACATTTTTCCACTAACGAGGGTTTGACAAAAAGCCGAAGACAGAGAGATACCAGTTATCTTCTGTAAAACGTTTTAAACGTTTAAACGTTTACAACTTGTAAATCGATTTGAAGACAAAAAGAACTTTTCAAGTCTTATGAGCAACCTTATGCAACCTAAAACTCTGTAAACCTTAATTTCTATCCTGAACTCGAGGGCTTCTGATTTTGATCGTTTTTTTTTTATCGGCAAAGAAACGTTTGTGTGAAACGTGACTTTGAAGAACGTGTAGAACGTCAAATTGGAACTTTGTATCCATTTTTATCGGCAGCTGCCTTTTTAAGTGATTCCTTTGTCTTATTCTTCTTTTTTTTCGTCATTTGTTTTGCTTTGATAGGGCCATTCAATATTGGTTGCCTGCATTTTTTAGGAGGACGTGTGTCGGAGGTGTATTGTAGTTATATGTGTTGTGCGTGACTTAATAGGGTGTACCTTGTGCTCGAGCCTACAGCTTACCTTATATCAGATCTTCTTTCAACGCCACACTTTAATGGTTGTCGTTTTTGTTCCAAAAAAAAAAAAAAAAACAAACGCCGAAAGTTAAGGATACGCGTGTGATGAATTTTTAAAAAAATGCTCTTCGAGTGTCATCACGTGCTTTTCATTTTTAAAAGGTGTTTAGTTTATATTTAAAACTTTTCGACAGACTGTCGATGACGTCTATTCAGTGGGTTGTATTTATATGGAAGAACATAGGTGGCAGGTGTTGTCATAAGTCAATGATATGGTTTTATAATAAAGTTATAAACGAAGGATCATAAAAAAGAAACTTCTCTCCTTCTTTTTCTCTATAAATTATTTAGGGAGTTTAATAAAAATGGTTGCTTCTAAATAACCACGTTAAGGGATATACAATAATTTTACGATGACCATAATTTTTCTCAATTATTCCAAATCGTCTTTAAATGATTCATAAACAAATGAACGTTAAATATTTTTATTTATTTTTGATAGGCTTTTGTGGTGAGTGTCTCAAGTTTTTGGAGAAGATAGAATTTTATTTTTTTTTGGTTTATGATTGAAAGCTATAAATTCTTTTTGGTTTTGTCTGTTCAGGACTATCAGGCAAATTTTTGAGCGAGTATTTAAAGGGTGTTCCAAAATTTAACGCAAGATTTGAATTAAATAAAAAAACACAGTTTTTTTGTTTAAGTTGATATTAATTGGTCTCGCAATTCAGACAGCTGCAGCCTAAACGGGTGAGTCGATTTTTTTTAAACTTGGAGCCTAGCGTTTTTTGAACATTCACCCGACACGTTCTTTAAATTTTTTTTTAGGACCAAGAAATATAAGGTAACGTTGCTGTTTTAGCAAATAAGGAAAATCTCATTTTTCTCAAAAAGATCCCCAAAACTTAAAAAAAAAAATCAGACATTTTTTTTTACAAAAAGGCTACCCTTTAATAAAAAATAATTTCGGAAAACTGGTTGTAAATAGTGCCGCTATTTTTGATTTTCTCAAAAACGACTCAAAAGTTTTAAAAATATTGTATACCAAAATTTTCAGTTAATTTTTTTTTTTTTTGATTTTTAAAAAGCTTTTTTTTTTGGAATGAAAACGACTTGGTCGATTTTTATCCAACTTTGCATTTACCAGTTTTTTAACATTATCTAGCAGATTTTAAATAAATGTTATTCTTATGATAAAAAAACAAGTGTTTAAAAACCGGTATGGGAAATATCTTTTTTCTCAAAAACGGCTCCTACGATGTTGATCTACCACATTATTGAACAAAAAAAAAATTATATATCCATTAAAAATGGTATCTGTCATAGAACCATTTTTTTGGTTTTCGATTAATTACCTTATTATCTGTTGAACCGATTTTAATGAATTTTTTTTACAAAAGAGCTTCTAATAAATAATATTGCATTTCAAAATTTTCAAAAAAAAAAACAAATTTATTTATAGATTTAAACAAAAAAAAATTAAATTATTAAAAAAAAAAATCGACCCACCCGTTAAGGTTGTCACTTAAATTACAGTGGACACGAAACCCACTTTTTCGGACTTCATCATTGTAGTGTTAATTTTAATTACAAGCTAAATTTTTTGTGTACACGAAATTAATACATACACGTCAAACATATGAAACACATTCAATATTCAAATTAACTAGAAGTTCGGAATATGAAAAGGTATATGACTTGCAATCAAGAAAAATATAAAATGTTTCGGAGAGTGTTATTATAGAATTTATTTGACACCCGATTATATAACCAAGCTGCTTATTTCTGTCATCATATCTATACCTAAATAAATTTAGATTTATATAAATTCCTCCCAAATCGTTTTTTTTTTTGCGCAACTTCAATTTTTTATAATGATAAAAAAAAAAGAAGGAAACATCAAAGTCGTTATTATGAGAGAAATAAACATTGATTTCCACAAAAAAAAAATAGGTCAGGTCACAACTTCTCTTTTCTTGCTCCCGAATAAATAAATAAATTCAATCCTAAATCTTTTATAACAAGGAGATTTTTTTTGAGGTCTTCCATCATTTTTTTTTATTAAATCCACTTTTCCCATTGACCAACAAAACTTGAACTCGTTATCTTTTCAATAGTCGAATAGGGAAATTAAAAAAAAAATACCATTCTTACCTACGACAAAGACTTTTCGTTCATTTCATGTCGTTAAAGTTTATTCTTCAATATATTTCCTTCATACTTAAAAAAAAAACAAAACAAGAACCCTTTTTTGTGGTTTAAAATAAAATAATAAAAAAAAAACCCAAAGGATATTGACACCAATTTAAAAGCATTTAAGGCTTGAGAAAAAATCAAAAAACATTCATTCAAAAAATTCTCTCTCTAACTCCATAGAAAAATAAAAATAAGAGAAAGTAGAACAAAAATCCATTCAGTATAAAAATTGAAGGACAAACACATCATTATGTTCAGTTCTTTGCACATTCTGTAGACTTTAATAAAAATTCATACAAAAGATCGATATGATGAAAGTTTTTTTCTTTTTTTTTTTTTTTTAAAATAACAAAAGATTCCCAACAAACAACGCTAACAGACGAGAGGAAGGCTCCTTTGATGATGCTCTGCCACATAGTTAGAAAAAGCCCTCAGAAAACCGTCTGCCGCTCTAATAATTTCCAAAGAGTTCTTTTTTTATATTTTTGTTGCTTTGCTTCAGCTTTGTTTTGTTTTGTTTTGTATATATTTTATGCTCTATACGGTGATTTAATTCGAATCCCCAGTAGGTCCTGTATTATAAAACAGAAACAGAAGGACAATACCGTTTATTCACCTTTTTGTATCTATCTACATATATATCTACAGTTTTACATATACTAACGCAGTTCATTTTTACTTCAAAATTCCTTTGTTTAAAGATATTTTCAAAAATTAACTGAATTCATGATGATGCTATGCCTGCCTAATGCCTATAGAGAGAGTCAGCCCCATGGCTGTATTATGAAGACGATGATGATAAAATCAACCCTAAATAATTAAAAAGGATGTGCCTAGAGGAAGAAGGTATATACATATATTGTTTGAATAGAAATATAGACAGATAGCCATTTGAATAACTTCTACTTAGTTTTGAAATGTCTTTCTGCAATAATTATATTATCTCCGGTATAGGTATACCTAGATATCGAATCATGCAATTCACAAAGTATCTTTCTCTTTTATCTGGAGAGGTTGAATCTCGCAATGACTATATTATTTACAAAGCCTATTCTTAGTAGACTAAACAAAGTGTAGGTAAGGTATACCTAGAAAACAAGTGGTCTTTTGTTTTTATGACCATGACTGCGAGTTGCTGATGTTATTGTTATTATTGTTGTTGTTGTTTGTGGTTAAATGTAAAGTTATAAGAGACGACAAAAAAAAGCATTTCAACTTTATCTCTTGGTTTATAGAGAGAGAGAGATACTTTCGAGAAGGAGGTGTATGATTTTATAGCTTTATCGCGCCAGGGGAGAAGTTGTTAGTGATTACTTTTTATTATATTGTTGTAACAGCAGTAGGTAAGTAGAATTCATTTGTTGTGGTATTTATTTAATAAGTTTAACGGTAAAATGTTTTTTTTTTTTAATGGTGGGTGGGAGAGATGACACAGTTTATCAACAACAACGCCCTTTTATATTTATTTATATTTTTTTTTATTATTAAAATTAAGGGTGGATGGATAATGTTTGTATAATTTTAAGTATTTTAAGTAATGTGGTTGCTGAGATAGGCAACTTTAAAAAAAATACTGAAGAGGTTGTTTTTTTGGATAGTGCATAACAAATTTTGTTAAAATAGACAAAAATAATAAAAAAAATTAAGTTTTAGATTTAACTTATTTTAATTTTTTAATTCAATTTAATTTTTCTAATTAAATTTTAATTTTAAATTATGTTAGCTTCAATTTTCAAAAAAAAAAAAAATTGGAAGTCTTTTTTTTTTGAAACGATTAACGTGCCTATTACGATTGTCTATAATAATCAATTAATATTTGATAAAAATTGAAATTTAGTTCATTAAAACTAAATTTATCAAAAAAAAGTGAGAGTGCCGGGACTCACGGTTAAGATGTGTAAACATCAAATTAAATATTCAAGTGCTGGTTTTGCATCACAGAACGCGGCGAGTTCAAACTGTCAACCAAATTTCAACCCAAACTTAACTCGACCTTTCGATTTAGTTTGAGCTACGAAGGAACGCACCTAATATTAACGTATCCAATATACATCAACGTTTAGTTAACCTGTAGCGGTAGCCGGCATAGATGTTTACACATCAAAAACTGATCAACAATATTGAGTGATAAATATTAATTTCACCAGCATTAATTTCAGCAGCACCAATGACCAAATTTTATTTTATCAATTGGGTTGTTAAATATTAAGGGTATTCATGCAAACGTCGTTAGTTTAAAAATTGTGTAAAATGATAAGTTTACACAAAAATTTGCATGAACACCCTTTTTGATTTATTTGGTTAAATGAATCAGCTGTTCCTTAAACTTCAAATAATTTTCAAAATATGTAAGTATACAAATAAGCGTATTCAGATTTCGAAGTTATTTTTAAATGGAGAACCTCTCCCAAACAAACTTGAAATCGTAGCCGAATTTCTCAGAACAGAAAAAATGTAAGATCCACCACAGAAGTAACTTTTTTTTAAAGCCTGACGGGAATTAGATGAGAAAACGATTTCGGGGCTAAATGTAGTACTGTAATAGTCGCAAACTCATGGCAGTGATCGAACGAGAATGAGCGACAGCGAATACAAGAAAAATCATATGGCGCGCTCTATGTTGGGATATCTACTCTTCCTTCAGTTTATTTCACTTTCGTTTTCGTTAGTAAAAGTAATCCCGAATGAAATTTGGTGAAAGAGGAATCATTATTAGGAAGCATTTACTTTTGTTTATCCATATGGCCCAATATATGAATTTGTGTAAATAAACAATGCTGATCAATAATATTCAGAAAATGTAGACCTCCTATTTATTTTTTTTTTGTATAAACTACGTTTTTGTTCACAACTTTTATCGCCAACTAATTTCAATGCGATAATTACAGAAAACGGGCAGATTTTATTTTAGTTCTCTGACATACCTTATATATCATATATCTGAACACGTCTAATTCTAAAAATCACAATGACGTTTGTATAAGTTTATCCAAATAAATTTGTATAAGTTTCCGCAGCAAAATCCTTAGATAATTTTTATCCAAATTGCATAAACCATTTCCCATACAAAATTTGACAGTTCATTTACCAAAAGATAAACTTATCTAGTGTTTTACGACGTTGCATGAATCTCCTTATTGTTTTTAAATATTTGAAAACTATCAATCAAACAAAAGCGAAGTTATCGCATCACTTCTGACATTTTGGAGAAAATTAAAAAAAACTAAAATTTTTGTACGTCACTTAAAACTGTTCAATAAATGATGGAAAAGGAAGTGGAACACTTAAATTCGATTTTCTCCTCCAGGAAATCACATACAAATGCTAAAATTTAAGCAAATCGGTTAACCCATTAAGGTTTTAGCTTGATGTAAAGTAAACTTACAAAACGGACTTCCCGCTACAATTTTTTCTTCTCTTTTCGTGGCCAACCCCAGAAATTATTCGATCATAATATTAAAGAAATTTGACATCTTGTCGTATTTCACAGTATTTTCTCTACATTTATTGTAATTCATTATAAATCTTGTCAAAAAGGATCCTTTTTATGTCAATTGGAAAACCAAAAACAATAAAAACAAACCATCATAGGATAATAGATTGAAGATAAATTAAATTGAATTCAATGAAAATATCCTATAATTCACCAAAAAAAAAAAATATTCAAAACAAAACAATTATAGTTACAAAACACCCATCTTGACAGAGTGTGAACATAATTCTAAAAATTCCATTCTTTCCTATTTAGGCAGGTATTCAAATTCCAATTCAAAGGAAATAGATATGACACCAATAAGGACCTTCATCCGTCTGCAGACAGATAAATCTATACATACATACATATGTATATCTAACATAAGTCTTTAAATGCAGGATAAAGGTGGTCCGTATCGAATATCCTTGAACACATAGATTATCCAATATATAGGTACTGTTCGAATATGGCACACGAATATAAGAGAAACAAAAACAAAAAAATAACAACAATTAGAATGTCCTTCAACATTCTAGTTATTTTTTTTTTTTGTTAATTTTTCCAATTTTGTTGAAAAAAAATTTAAAAGGACCTCTTTTAAATCCTTGGCTGAATGCCTAGAAATGTTGAGTGATTATTATAAATATTCAACTACCTGCCAAATGAAATAACAAAAATGAATACTTGAAATGGAAAAAAATTCCAACCACACCCAAGAGCAGATGTTTCCTGGAATCCTGAGTAATGTAGGGTATATATGTTTGTACGAGTATATCTATGGCTTTCGGCTTTTTGAGAATGATGATGGGTTTTTTGGATATAGAGGATCCTTTCAAATAATTCTCCCTGATGATGTCTATAATTAACAAAAGAATGCATCATGCATTTCCCTGATGCAAATTTATTCTCTCCATGCAATGGTTTGTTTTTCCTGTTGGCAACAGCAACAGCATCATCATCATCGTCGTCATCGGCATTACCATCACCTGAATAAACCAATTAAAGCCGCAAAAGGAACACTTTTGAGAGCTATAGGAATATATTACGGCCATGAGAATAATTAAAAACTACTCATCACATACAAAACACCGAGAATGCAAATTTTGCTAAAGGAGCATCTCACTTGCCCAGATTGATGTGTTAAAATGGAAAATATCCTTGTTCTATGTACGTAACGTACATAGGTATGCATGTTAAGATGAAATTCAAAATTTCATCGTAAATTGTGGCAGAGCGTTCTGAATCCGACCCAATTAAAAGACTGCTCCTTCTTTATACGATAACACACACATACATACACAAACACAGTCCTAGGTAATCCACCGAAAGGATGACATTTAATATTCATTCACAGTCCAACATCCTTAGATATGTACATAGCAAGCTTCCAGATTCAGATTCGTAGGGATAAGAAGGACCCTCAGGGAGTCGAAGGAAGTAAGAAATCTTCTCCTTTTCCCGCTGTCAGCTAAAAAGGATGCAAAACGGGTTCGCAGTTAAATCTCTGATACAGAGAGAAAGGAAGAGCTGGATAGTAGTGTATTACTTAAATTTATGCAAGTGTTTCAAAAGATGCCCTAAAGGACTCAAATCAGGACCTTGTATCACTATATTTCACTACACTACACAGTCTTTAGTTTTAGCTTAACTTCCTGTGTCTGTGACTTTCCTAGGTTTCTCTGATGATGATCCTATATAGTGGTTGCTACATTACAAGGAAGAAAGTTCATGCTGATAATGATGATGATGATAATGTTAAGATACAGAATGTATAGGTAAATATATAACTATAAAGACGTGGTTTTCTTTGCACCTTTTTTTTTGTTTTTTGATTTGCATTTTCTTCTTTTTTTTCTCTCTGATGTTTAGCCCTGCTGGGAGTATGAGGATTTACTTAAATAATCTTTATTCCCTCGAGCAGGAAGGCGGAGAAATGAAATGAGGGGTGGATGTATCTTGGGGATATTTTATGCAAAACGAACGTGATAGTGCTTTCTTTTATGTTTACTTTTTTAATTAAAATAATTTAGAGAGAGTTTAACTAGCTAACTAAGGCGGAGTGATAGTGTTAATAAATTAGTTATTTTGTTGTTGGTGTAGACATACATTATGTATGTTGAATTTAATAAACACAGTAAATAGGGGAATTTAAGGGAAATTTATGAGAAGTGCATGCACAAACCATGATGGGCAATAATTTATTGTCAATACCGCCTGAAAGTATGTGATGAAATTTTTGTTTGAATTTTGTATGAAGTTATATTTCATAGTGCATACTTTTAGGAGTTATGAAATTGAATTGAAAAATTCAAAATATTCAAGACATGATTTTCTTTTTAAAAATCTGCCAACTGTTTTTTTTCTAGAAATAAAAAAAAAAAAACAAAAAAAACATGAGAAAGAAATTTGACATATTAATTTTAAAATTTGTTACCTGTGGTTTCTGTAACTTTTTATGAAATAGGTTCCAGAGTGTGTTATGAGAAGAACTGACTTAAAGAATCCCACCTGATTGTGTACTTCCTGATCATAACATTTCGTATAATCCACATAAAGAGGTATGGATGGTTTGAAGTATTTAAAAACTCATTGATGAGCTAGCTAGCCAACATAATATGTTGTTTATATTTTTTATTTTTTATTTAAACTTATTATTTAAATTTTAAGTAAGAGATACAAACATATTGCATGTTTTCCCAAAAAAAAAAACGATCTAAAGAAACACTTCTTTAAAGTATTATGTCAGCAACCTATTTAAATCACTGACGAACTAAGATCTGCATCACCAAATATTATTTTTGGGTCGACAAAAACGTTGTTCTACAATTTTATATTCATAAAGTCTTAAACTTTTGCTGTGAGCTCTAAAACAAAATAGTAATATAAACATCTTACCACACAAAATCCCGACATGGGCATGTCAACTTAAACATATCAAAAGAAGAAAAATCTTAAATTGACATGTTTTAATGCAGTTTTACCAAAAATCAACACTGACCAAAACTGCCATGGGAATTCGCTTACCTGAAATGAGAAAAAAAATAAATAAATTTGTTAGTTTATTATAAATTTTTTTTATTAAAAAAAAATAATATAAATATGTATTTGTAATAAGTCCAACGAAAGCCAATGAAAATAATTTAAAAATTTATTTCTACCAGAAGAAAATAATATTATAGACTTGATGTCCATATAAACAAAAATAATTGATACTGGGAAACAAAGCTCGTCGGTTACGTTTAATCAGTTATTCAAATGTCATGTGCATATTTGTTCTATTATATCAGATTATTCTAATAGGAACATCATTAGTATGACATACCAATCAACTGCAAGTATGTATGTATGTATATAGTCTCTCTGTGCTGCTTTACAAAATGGAAAACTGGAACAAGCTGCATCTTTATTGGAATTAGCATTGCCATGAAAATTAAAATGAACATTTATTCAAATGCGGGTTTAACAAATTAGTTACTCACGAAAAGTACATTTTAATTTGGTATAACTTAAATATATGTACATTGTACATACATACAATACATTAGATATGTTTATCGGCAAAAGGTATTTTTTACAGAGCTTTAACTGTTTTTTTTTTTGTCGGTGAGGAATTTGTTCATAAGAATTTGACGAGCTATAGCTAATTCAATGGCGCCGTTTATTCTTTTGTGGAACGTATGCATTTGTAAAAGTTTCGCATTTTTTAATAATGGAACAAATAAACAAAAAAAGAAATGATTTTAAAACAGTCTTCCAGAAATAACCCTCTAACTTGCATACAAGTCAAAATATTGTACGAAAAATCAAAATAAATAAATTCTCAAAGTAAGAAATTTAGTCAAATTAATATTTGAAATGGTTTAAAATATGTATTTAAATGTATATCTACTTTTACAACAAGGTGATTTTAATGCAGATATGTACCAAATTTAGAAAAAAAAAACAAGTCCAAAATGTTGGACAATATTACCAACTTAATATTTTTGTGACTTTGGTATTTTTGTATTAAAAATAATATTAACATCAAATTTGATAGAAAAATTGAAATTTTTGACAGTTTAAATTTGACAAAATAATTTTAGGTCATTTTTCTCAAAAAATCGAAATAATCGTAACTACTAGTTTTAATTTTTTTGTTAATTTTTCCGGTAAGTGTTTTTGAATCTGACATCAGGAGAAGAATTCTGAAAGTTTTTTTACAATTAAGTTTTAAAACAATTATTAGAATATCAATATCAGATAAACTGTTATTGAAAATAGTTTTAACTTGTCACTGAGAAATTCATATTTCTTTGTTGGATAATATTAGGCAAGTAGATTTGTAGTTACAACGTTTCAAAAATAAAAAAAAAAAAATTATTTCACCCAATTTCTGACTTTTAAAATGTTATTTTATGAATTTTGAATTTTCGTAACATATTTTCAATTTAATTGTAAAGCCCCTCTTTTGAAAAAAAAACATAGGCAGTACCACTGAATTTAGCGCTCCCAAATGAATAAGTGTACCAAATTTTATTGATTTTCATTAAAAATTGGCTTGAGAAGTGATTTTTGTCGTAAAAATTCCACAAACGGATCACTGTTTCATGCATTTTAACAAATTTAAATTTGTAAGTGTACCAAATTTTATTAATTTTTATCAAAAATTGGCGTGGGTAATGATTTTTTTCGCAAAAATTCAACAAACGAACCACTGTGTCAACTGAAAAAAATCATGCGATTTAACCAATGTAAATTTTAATGTGTACAAAATTTTATTAAGACCCCAAGAATTTAGGTGTGAAATGAATTTTGTCGCAAAAGTTCAACAAATAAACCACAGTGTCAAATAAAAGCCAAAATCATGCGATTTATTGAATTAAAATTTGTAAGTATACCAAATTTTATTAAGTAATTTTTGACAAAAACTTTCAACATACCACTGTGTCATGCGACTTAACGAATTTAAATTCTTTTGTGGAGTTTTCTTGACAGATCTGTGTAAGCTAACAAACCTAAATTACTGATTGCTTCTTATTAAAAATTCAGTTTGGAGTTCGATTTCAATTAATCTCAAAAATAACCCCAAAATCAGCATGACAACAATTTTTTAAAACTTAACCTTCACAAAAATAATATATCTACTTTGTCTTCTGAAGAAAAAGTGGATTTCGGAATAAAAGTTTAGACGTTAAGCTATTTTCTATAATATCTACAAATTTTACAATTTTTTTTTTAAATTATTTGTTTGGAACTTAAAAAAACCAACTCAAATCTCCCTTAAAAAAATGATTTTACTTTAATTAATTAATTAATTAAATGTTCATCTAAAATTGGAAATTACGTGAAAACTTTACGAAAACAACAAATTGGAATTTTAAGAAAATTTAAGAAAGTCAAAAGAAAAATTGATTATTTTTTAGCTTTCTGTTTAAATTGTTTTGTCTAAAAAACTTAGTAAAAGAACATTACTTTACCCAAGAAGTTTAGCTATTTTTAAAGAAATACTAATTCTTTTTATGTATATTTATTTTTAGTGTTGCTTTAATTAATTAAATAATAATCTAAATAATGTTATATTTAATTCCATTTATTTAAGTTTCATAAATGTGGTGTATCTGTACAGGATTAAAATATCAAAGAGGTAACTATGGCGTATACGTACTTTTTTTTAAATTTAAATCTATCACTTTTTAAATCAAAAAATGATGAAAGTTTTTAATTTAATTTTAATTTTTTAATGATGCTATAAATGAATGTAATTTTGTTTTTTTATCTATGTAACATAATCAAGATTAAAGTGTAATTAAATAATTAATTACAACGCACATAATTTCAAACCACACAACCCCCCCCCCCCCCTTGAACATAAACCATGTCAGCTGCAATAAATTCAAATGAGAACAAAATTATGCATCGATTTACTTTATGTATATAAATTTAACTCAGGTATTTCCCACTGCATTGCATGCGGTCATCACGGATCGGATATTCGTCCCAGAGTGATATGGTTATACCTCTCCATATATCAATTCCATATCAATATCAAGTTAAAAAATTCCTATTAACATCATTTTTTTTCTCATTATAATATAGTTAAAAAAAAACAACTTACCTTACAGTCGTCACATGATGTGATGTGTGAGTTCGGGTCTCTTTGTGTCGCGTCGAATAACTCACAACAGTCACATGACGTGTGGCAGTTCGCACGACACGTCGCACACGACTGCGTCCATCGCCGACCACAACAACAATTGGTGGTGGTTTTTCGTTTCCATATTGTAAAAAAGATTCAGAATTTGGTTTATCAATAAATTCCATTTCGGACATTATGAATTATTATTATAATTATTATTTTTTTGATTTATTTTTTTATAAATTTTATCGATGATGATAATTTTCGGATTATTTCGTTTTGGTTTTATTTACAAATTTTTAAAATTTTTTTTCTTTGGTTTCGTGTTACAGGCTTGTTTTTTTTTTTTTTTGTTTAAACAATTATTTTTGTCTTCTGTTTCACACTTTAAAATAATTTTTATTTTATCGAGAGTTCACATTTTTATTCGTTGAATATTATTTTTTTTTGTAAATATTCATTTCATTTTTAAATTGAAAATAAAAAAAAGTTTTATCCATTGTTTAAGCTATGGAATAGCTTTCCTTGTAATCTGGCCAAAATAGTTTCATTTTTGATCTGAAAAAGGAATAAAGATTAGCTTTTTGAAGTCAGTCTCTGGGATTAAGTTCCAGACAACAACACCATAAGCTGATCTTTTCTGTTCACAATCGATTGGCGTGTATTTTATTTGAATATTCATGACTCAACGAAGCAAGTAAGCAAAAGCACATCGCAGTCAGTCTTCGTAACAACACAGGCGATACAGTCGTATCGTGAGTCAGTCAACCTCACATCATTATTTATTGCAATTATTCTGTTAAAACAAAAATATTTTTTTTTTTTTTATGGTGATCATGCGAACAAGTTGCTGTTAATATTATTGTTATTATAATTTGTTAGTTTTTTTTTATTCAAGCGGAGGATGTGTGTATGAATTTGTTTTATGATGAGAACAAAAAATGCATCATCACAGTATGTGGGACAAGTATAGGGGGATATTGATTTCTAATTTTTTATGGCGCTAACTTTTAAATAGAACACTCCTGAATAAATAGTTAGATTAACACAAATTAATGTTTGTTTTTTTTTTTTTTTTTGAAAATTGCCTTTTTTAAAAATTCCTCAGTCTAGATTAAAAAAAGGATATTGTCGAGCGCCATTTTCAATTGATTGAAACATATTAATGCTTTTCCAAACTTCGTCGGCTATCCATTTTCCATTAACGTAAAAATTGTGAATTTTCAAAGATTGGGTTTTTTAACATAAATTGATTTTTTTACAGTTTTGACAGCTTTGACTTTTTGAGTTTCAATTTTTGGCCTAATTTTTATTTTTGAATTGATATGATTTTTAAAGATAAGATTTTAAATTTAAAGAAAAAAAGATTAATGCTTTTTCAAGTAAGTACCCATAGTCATTTTTTTACTACCTTTACCGATTTTGATTGATATTTTGTTCCATAAATCGGCTGAACGTAATCTGATTTCCATGGGAATTTTTTTTGTTGGATCCATATTGCACCGAGTAAACACAGTACGGAGCCGAAAACTAGAAATTTCGACGGAAAAAGTAGGAAAATCGTAAAAAATCTGAATTTGCATACTTTCGGGGGTAGACGGTTGCGATTTCTGAAAAATACATTTCGAATGGAAAGGAGAAAATATTGATTCTACAACAGATGGCGTTACTCTCTCAGACTGCTACATTAGTGTATAAAAATTATTGGAGCGTGTCGAAAAATTTATTGTAAAGGGTTATATTTGATGAAGCCTATATAAATTTAATTTTCACTTTTTAAAATGCTGATATTGATGAAAAATTCCGTGCAAAGTTGAGCGGACCAGCTAGTTTTTTAATCTAATTATGATTTGTTACCTACGAAAAAACTTCAAAAGGGTTACAATATTTTCTTGCAGTCCATACTGTAAAATCATTTACTAAACTTATTTTTTTAAAGCCTTGAATTTGCATTGAACCAGCTGAAAACAATAACAACAAAATTCAAAAAACAGGGAGGGAAGCTTCAATCTAAAACAATTGAGCAAAGACATAAATTTAAAGCTCATCTCTGATTTTCTCCCCCATCATTGCGTCTGTGTCGTCGGTCGTTCATTCTCGCCATATCATTTGTACAGAATTACGATTGAACTTAACATGACCGTCAATTTTAATTCGGATTTATTTATTGACTCTCACAAAAAATCATGAGAATCTTGAGATTTTCAGTCGCACATAATCAAAATTCATTTTTATTAAATTTAATATCCAGGCATCATCATCATAAGAGCTTTATAAACTATATAGACTATAGATACGAATAATTTCAAATTCAGTTCATGTCGAATAGGTTTCAATATATAGGTCTCTCACGGTCTTTGGCGGTGTTGCGAAAGTATGTCTATATAATATGAATATAGCACAATTTGTCCATTGCTCATTTTATTCACACTGAAAATACGAGTGTGCCTGGTTTAAAGAAATGACTGTCATTTTGACAGTTCAAATGACATTTGATGTTAACTGACTTGCAAATTACATTTGCAGCCGGTATGGCAACTTAAATTTCTTAATTTTCTTCGTCGGTCGTTGCGTCTCGTCGGTCGGTCTGACTTTCTGACTGAATATGTGTGTCTGTTTTCCGTTATAAGAGTTTTTGAATTAATTCTATATGGTGAAGCCAAATGCATAGATACTTTAAATGCAACATAACTTGGTTAGCTATATACATTCTGAATACATACATAGATATAGTGTCCTAGATACTTTTTGTATCTCTTTTTATTTTGTATTTTTTTTGTTGCACAGATCATGGTCATGACTTGGGCACAAAATTAAGGGAAATGTCTGATTATACAATTTGCATGCCTCTTTAAATGAATTTAGTTGTTGTTGTTGTTGTTTTTTTGCGACCATCTTTAAATAGATAGGAGTTTATTTGACAGTACGGTACCATTCTGCGGTGAATTACAGTATCTCATAAATCAGCATTAAGCTTTCACCGTCTGCATACGAATACAAAAAAAAATAAAAATTGGATAACAATTTGATTACGCGATTGGGGATTTAACACCAGCAGCAGCAAAAATGAAAAAAGATACAAAAGACATCAAAATAAAAACAAAAAAAAACAGGTTAACACACGTAATAGTTTCTGGTAAAAAAGCTACACATATATTTGCTATGACCGGTAATGGCTGCCATCACTATGGCCGTGTTGTGTACCTACATAAAAATGTAGACCACATTGGCACCTCTGTGTTGCATTTTTATCTAATCGCGCACAACTTTGATTGATGTTTAATATTTCTATCTTTTCCTCATACATCTTTGGATGAATTTTGTGTGTGCACAAAAAATTTGAAAAAAAATAAAGCAAAAACTTGTTGAAAACATGAAAAAATGATACAAACTCGTAGGTTCCCTAACAAGAAAAAATAGGAGGAAATTGATGTGGGAAAGTTGTATCTTAATTTATTAATGTTTGAATATAATGAATGTTGTGATTATGTGATGATAATAAAACAATAACCTTTTTTTTTTTTAATATTATGGTAATTGGATTCTTAAATATTAAAATTGCGAAAAATAATAATATTATCATTGTGTGTAAACTAGAAAAAAATAAATAAATTTATAAAGAAAACAACTTTCTCTGACAACTACTTCTGGGAATATCATGGATGAAATGAGGCACGTTCCTGTATGCTGTGTGTTTTTTGAGGATAGAATTTATTACGAATTCTTGATGAATGATGATTTACGAGCATTTT
Organism: Epistrophe eligans; assembly: GCA_951394125.1. NCBI lineage: Eukaryota > Metazoa > Arthropoda > Insecta > Diptera > Syrphidae > Epistrophe > Epistrophe eligans. The sequence continues at coordinate 13,237,839 of OX596031.1, read as the reverse complement.
TTTATGAGAATATTCTAATTAGCAAATAAGAAGTTTTTTTTTTTTTTTTTCTTTAATTAAGAAAAGATTTTAACGATGGAATTGGAATGAAAGTAGGTACGAGTATGGTTTTTTGATTATCCTGCTTTTATCAAGGTCATGGAATAGAATTCATAAAAAACATTATAGCGCCATTTTAACAATGTATCATTAAAAAACGAAATGATAATATAATTAATAAAATGAAACAAACAAAATTTAAACGTAGATATGATGTGAAATATTTAAGAAAAAGAAAAAACACAAAATGCAATTCGCAACTCGAAACATCGTCTGACTTTTCGATCGAATGTTTGTCGACCAGCTTAAATAAATAATTCGATATTTGTCTGACAACTCTTTTTCAGTTTATTAGGACCAAATAGAACACTGTACCTGTCATACCCAATAAAAACCGCCAAAATATTCCTTGAGATCAACCCCATCTAGCGGAAATATATTTTAAAAATTTCAAACACAATATTAGAGTATACTAAATATTAAAAAAAATGGTATACCCAAGCCCAAAAATTCCAGCAATTGTATTTTTCATTTCATATTTTCAAAAATGTACAATTTTTATTTGAAGTATTTCTCATTTTTAAAACGCATAAATAACTAGCCCCAGTTCAATATAAAAAGAAATGTATCACTTTACGCTACTAAGTGTTCAATAAATTCAGATTTCAAGCCTCGTGCTACACCTTTTCAGCCAATACAACTACTTTTTTCTATGTACATATGTATGTTGGAGCAGCAAAAACAGAAGAAGAGACCTGTTTCGCATGAATAAGGTGTCGATTACATTTTGCAATAAAATGAAATCCTCTCTAAGGTTTGAGTTTGTCTTTATTATATGAACAATTTGTATGTATGGCACGTACATTTATCATCAGATACGGTCATCTAACATCCAGAGAGTCTTTTCACTACTATAGGTAGATGAATGGCTAACTGATTTAAGTCAATAAAGGGAGAATTGTACATGACCAATGGCAGACAGTGGGGCATGATCTATTTAACAGTAGAAAAAAAATCTAAAAACTAAATTTTGAGCTTATAATAACTGAGAGTATTTAATGCCTTCTTAAACGGAAAATTGTCTTAAACTTCAAGAAAAACATTGTAAAAGTTAATATTTAAAACATGAGTTTTTTATTTTATTCGAAAAAGTGGGCGTATCCTTTTCAAAAATCCATTTTTTTTTTAATTTTACAGACATTCTGAGAAAAAGATAATGAACGTATTTTTAAGTAACCATGCAAAGTAATGTACGCGAGGTAGAAAATCCATCCAATAGCTAAAATATAAAGATTCATCATTGATTCATTGAACGGACCTTTTTGTGAAAATGTTTCATCTCCAAACATGTTATAAGATTTTGAAAATTTATAGTAAAAATCATTAAAAGTAAATTAAAAAAATTTGTATTTCAGAAAGTGGGAGTGTCGGTAGGCGTGTTGGTAGATATCTCGGTATAACTGATTCAATGGATGCCTTGGTTTGAGATGAAGAATTCCTTGGATTTTAGATGAAAAAAAAATTTAAAGTTTCCATAATTTTATTCTTCGATTTTTTTCCTTTTTTAAAATTCTTTTGTTCCACTGTGCAACAATATATTGAAAAAGTCTCTTATGTTGGGGCATCCAAGAAGCAAGAAAGAGGAACCAATTTATGACGTTTGAAGTGGTTTCTGAATCACTTTTTTCAAATTGCTTTTGTTTTTTTGTTTCCTTTTTCTAATTGCAAATATATTGTCAGTTCCTTTTTCTTCTTATACGAACTCCCGGGAGAATATACAAAGTGTTATTTTGCACTATGGGAGGAAAATTGAATTTATTACCAACTAAAAAAAAAAAAATGAGGAATAGAAAGTTGCAAATCGTTAAAAAGAAACATAGGGCGACCCTATCGTTAATTTTTTTTTTTAAACCACAAATCTCAATTAAGGCAAGCCCATCCAAGTTATAACTTTGGGGTTTGTCGTCAAAACGTGGTTAACATATTTTAAGGTCTTAATATTTTTTATTTCTTTTTTTTTTTTGTTTAATTTTATATAATGAACATATTTATGATGTGCATCGTTTTCGTGAAAGTAATGTCGTCGCATAACACAGAAAACAACATAACTGATGGACAACATTAAGTCCCGTCTGTGATGATGTGAGGGTCTGTCTGTTCGTTTGTGATGTCATTTAAATGCACGCACGAAATGTCAAGTTATGTTATATTCGATTCATCTTGCCGAACAGGTGGATGATGCCATTCACCATGACACTTTCGATTTCAGCTTTATTTTTCTGAAGGTTGCTTTGCAGTCTAATCCTATTGTCAACTCATCATCATTAAAGTTTTGAGTTTTTTTTTTTTTGACATTCATAAGCTTTGGAGAAGAGTGAGAATTTTTTGACAGGTATAAATGAATCGAAACATGACGGCTAGCAATTATAGGTGTCACTTTGACAAAATCTTTGTTATAATGTTATATATAGTCTATGTGACAGATGCATGATTTGTTAATGGTTTGCATAGCTTGTGAGTTTTAAGTTGATGCGGTTTATTCAAATTAATTTCCGGTTGCATTGTTGATTTATAATTACATATTTGGATATTGATTAAAGTTTAACGGTATAGGTATTCAGTGTTGTATTAGTCGAAACAAATCGTGTGATATCTTTGTTCAATTGATTGATGCCTTTAATTCAGCGGTTTTGTGATTTAATTATTTAGAGGTTGTAAATATGGCACATGGTGTATATGCAGTGAATTGATGCATCTTTTGTTTGATCTCATCATTTATTCGATTCAAATAAATTACATTTCACAACACAATTGACTCTGGTTTGAGGTTGTATACATAATAATTCAGAATTTTGTTACTTTGAATGAATAAAATATTTACAAAGTTTCTATATATTTTGCAATCAACAATATAAAAAATTATTTCCATAAAAAAAAAACGTTTTAATTAACTTCCTAACAAATAATAGTAAATTGCTGATTTAATTAAGAAATTAATTGGCATCAAGTATAATGCAACAAAAACAAGGGCATAAGTCATTTGCTAATTAAAGTCCATTTCAATAATTTGTAGTTATTAACATTATAGTCTAATTTTGCATTATGTATAAAACTTTGAACAGTCATATTAGGTGTTTAGCAATTCCAAGCACGTATTTGCATAATATACGATGTCAACTTATTATTTTAACACGCTACAATTATTTATGGTACATGTTTTAATAACCGCGATCATAAATTAATTGAATCAACAGTTATTGAATTGAAATTGAGTGCAATAGTTTTAAATTTGTTAAAAATTTATGTTTTTATTTTTAGCGATGACTTATAGAAGATTTTAATTTTTCAATTACTTTAATTTAATTTTCAAGATATCATAATTTTATGGAAATGTAAATAAAATGCACGACTGGGTTGCACGAACTTGCTCTTACGTGTGACCAAACTGTGGCTTTAAAGTACCTATGCATGCATAGTACTTACACTTACGACTGAAAACTTGTTAAAAAATCAGTATACATAATAAGAAATAAATTAATTAAACAACTTCTAAAACTGTTTTGACGACACCAACGCAATTCTGATTTCTTACACAAATCTCAATTTATGAGAAAAAAATTTTAAAAATCGTTGGATCAGTTTTTTAAAAATTAATTTTTTATACATACATATTTAAAATTTTGAAAACATTTTTAAGAAAAAAAAAAATTAGTATCTACAAAAATTAATTTTGAAAAAAAAATCATCCACACATTTTCGAAATATCGAATTTTCAAAAAATAATTTTGATTTTTTTTTTTAATCTAAAATTTGTTTTTTTGAAAATTAAATTTTTGATATGCAATATTATTCAAATTTATTAGAAGCTTTGCGTAAAAATAAATTGAAAAAGAAACGGTTCAACAGACAATGAGGTAGTCGAAAACTAAAAAAATGGTTCTATGATAGATACAATTTTCTTTCCAATAATATGATACATCGTACAGATTTTAGCTCACATACAAATTTTAATCAAAATCGTAGGAGTCGTTTTTGAGAAAAATGAGATTTTCCATACAGGTTTTATAACATTTGTATGGGAGGTACCGTTATTTTTGGTAGTATTGTATTTAAAATCTTCTAGATATAATGTCAAAAAACTGCCGGATGTCAAGTTTAATAAAAATCTACCAAGTCGTTTTCGAATTATTAAGTTGTTAAAAAAATTTTGAAACTTTTTTAAAAATCCAAACAAATTTTTTTAAATTTTGTTATAACGTTTTGAAAAATTCTCTATACAAAAATTGAAAAAATTCAGTTGAACAATTTTTGATAAAATCGAAAATTGGTTCGTTCCATGGGAGGTACCATTTATAACCATTTTTCGGATTTATTTGTTAAATGGTAGCCTTTTTTTAAAAAAAAATTACTGCATGTTTTGTAAAAAAAAATTAAAAATTTGTAAAAAAAAGTTGTAGTAGGCGCGTTTTTGAGAAAAATATGATAAAATTTTGCTAAAAAAAAATTGTATGACAGGTACCTAGTTATTTTTGGCTTTAAAAAAATTTAAAAAAACATGTGGGGGAATGCCCAAAAAACGCTAGGTACCGAGTTTAAAGAAAATCGGTCCACCCGTTTAGGCTACAGCCGAGAGGACAGACCGACAGAATTGCGAGACTCAATTTTTTCGACTTCGCTATCATCTTAATGTCAAGTTTGATCGTTTCGAGTTAAATTTTTTTGCCAATCCATCACATATAGTACCTACTTATGTATATATCACAAGTAAAAATGGAGTATTTCTCCTCCAGAGCCTATCCTGCTTTAACCCAAAAAAATATACTTAGAAGCCAGAAAATTTCCCTAACCTCAGTTTTTTTTTCATACTTTGAAATCCGCAAGATCATCATATGCATAGCAATAACCTTCATATGGAATGTTGCATACATCTAAAAAAAAATATTTGTTTACCCCTCCACTTATAGTTGTTATTAAGTAAAACATACAGATAATGCTTAAATTACATTTATATTTATTTTGTAAAATTATACTTGAGTTTTAAAAACTTAAATCGAAATGTATGTTTGCTTCAACTTCAAACAAAACAAACAACTGACGTAATCCAAAACAAAATCAACACTTCAAACCTAATTGAGCCCTTTAAAAGCCCCAAACTCAATATGACTCAATTACCAACCAACTATTTAATAATAATTTAATTATAAGCCATGTTTGTTGCGTGTATTATGAAATTATAACCAACGGCAAACATTTCTATCTAACAGTAGGTACCTAGTAGCAATTTATTAGATAATTTATTTTTCTTGTTTTGTGTAATTTTTGAAATAAAGAGTAAGCCAGCATTGTAACTTGAAACTCTTTTTGTGGGCTTAAGATACTATACCTTTGCCTACAGATACGCAACTTGTTTCTATATTTTTTTGAAAAACAATTTATGCATCGCGCCGCCGCCGACGGCCAAAGGGAATTATTATCTCTAAGAGAAATTACATAACTCATCGTTTACCAACACCGACATGAATTTAATCTCTTATAATGTGTATAACCTATTGATTGAGTTCGATGGCTGCCGATGATTAAAACCTACAGTAAGAAATTGGTAACGAAAATATTTTATTTCACAGATACAAACGGTGTATCCGCATCTTTATTGAAAGAGTTTCCTCATTCGTCAAAAAATAAAAGAAGAAAAAAAAAATGATTTACCATTCAACCAGAAGGGATAGAAAAACCGCACAGAAGATGAAGTTTCATAACTTTCACAATACACCAATCCAATATAACAATAACAAAAACCAGCAGGTTGGTTCGGTAAGTTCAATAATGCTACACACAGTGGGATCAAATTAATTTTTTCGTTGATTAAAATAATAAAATTTAAAACATTGACTTGTTTTTTTTAATCCTAAAAAAATTCTATTGAGGACATTCCTACCAAAAAAAATTATAAATAAAAAATTAAGGATTCAACGTGTTTCAGTCGAAAAAATAAAATCACTTCGAATAGTCAATGGTGTTAAAAAAAAAAATATTTACTTGTGAAAGTAGCGTTGATAATAGAATTTTTTTCGAACATGGACAATTTTTCGGTTGAAGCTCATATAAAGGGGGAAGCAAAATGCTACATCTTTCGAAGGAAATCTTGTTGGATTGAAATTCATAAAGAACAATTGGAATTTTCACTACAAAAAGAGTGGCACTATTTTGTATTCTTTCTAAATAATTTTATATGATAATTTCGAACACAAATGTCCTCTCTCTCTCTCTTTCTAGCAATGAAATTTCCGACCAAAACAAGTTTTTAAGTAAACGACAATTAGTTAATTTTGTTCTTTCCTCCAGAAAAATGTTTTAATAGTGATTTTTTCGAACTATATGTTCGAAAATTTTTCGAACTACATGTTCGAAAAATCACTGTACTTCAGGTAAAACAAATAAAAAGGATATGAAAACAAAATACACGAAAAGCAAAATTCGAAGCTTTTCGAGCAGAAATTCGAATGAAATACACAAGCCACAATATCAGACTCATTAGGAGTTTCACTCGAAAAAAGTTTCACCTTAAAATTTTGTAAATATTCGGAATTTGCAGCTTAAGAAGTTAATAGATTCATCTTAGAGTGAAAATATAAAATGACAAATTTTTCGAACATGTAAAATGTTTCGAGTAAAAGTTATCATGCGAAAAGATGGAAAAAAAAAGTTAAATCTTGTGAAACTTTATGTTTTTTTTTTCCCGAAATTAAGTATTTTACACCACAGTGTGTAACTACTAAAAAGCAAAGAAATTGTTTAACAAAAAAAATCCATACAAAGATTTGTGTTAAACAAAATAAAAAACAATAATAATAAAAAGAGAAAAAAAAACATACAACAAAACTTGCCCCGAAGTCATTGACCACCCGATAGAAGTAATGAAATTGCCTGATCCAGAGAGCTGCCATCTGACTGTCTGAGAGTCAAGCCTAACTAAAGTGATTGCCAGGAGATTGGTGGTAATTTCATTGCATGATGACTACTATACGCGTCGATGATGCCGGAAGGTTTTTTTTTTTTTTCATTTCATTTCAATTTTTGTTTTATTTTTATTTTTATATTTATTCGCTGGCTGGGAAACAAAGCTTCGGTACGTGGAGTGAATACAGCATTGGTGATAATGACTGCAATTGGTTAAAACTTTTTTTCCTTAAATTTTTTGTATTTTATGATAAAATTTATTTTATTTGCCATTTTAGTGTTTGCTCTTTGGAGAGAAATTCTTTATATATTTTATTCTTTTTTTTTGTTGGTAAAAAATTAGCATTTGGCACAGTTTTTGACATGATTTTCAGTTGACTGGCACTGGCTGTGCGTGTTTTGGAATCAGAACAAGAACAGCAACAACAAAAAAAGTTTTGCATGAATTTATTCAATTACACTTCTGGGTTGGTATTTCGGATGGAAAGCATTTTTTTCGGAATGCAGAATCAAAATAAATAAATGAAAAAAAAGGAATTTTTTATGTGACGACGACGATTGTAAATGGAAGTGCCAACGGTTTAAGCATTTTAATTTATTACAAAACAGTGATACAAAAAAACTTTGATACCTATATTTTAATTGTTGAATGGCAACAAGCTCATCAGCATTTAAGCAGGATATTTTCTGTTTGCGAGACTATGACACGCAATTAAAAGCCGGTTCCACTCTAAAGATTTATCAATTTAAAATTAAATACTTCATGAATTACAAGTCCAAATAACTTTCATATCATTTAAATTTTGCATTAACCTAAGAGAAGGGTTTATTTTCATTGTTCCATTTTTGTTTTGATAACAAAAACAAAAAAAAAAACTTAAATATAATTTGCTAACTTTGAAACAAAAATAAATTAAAATTCATTGGGAATTTTTTGCGCAGTAAGACTTCTCTAAACAGAAAACAATTCTTATACCCAATGTCTCATTAAAATACAACAATTCGATTTTATTAAAATATTTATCAGCCATTGACTCATAATACAATAAAATCCAGTCATATTTCTTATCAAAAAGTAAACAGAAACTTTCTCAATAAAATCAGGTTGGTATTCCCTTAACGCTATCGTTTTTTTTTTATTTACTATTCAAACCCCATCAATACTTAGGCAGGTTCTTGTTCAAACAAACAAATAGACAAATAAGACCTCCTCCCATCAGGGAAATATTTATAAAAGTTTATTTTATGTTATTGCTTTTTTTTGACCCTTGAAACTTTATGGGTACAATTATAAAATCTACCCTCGTTTGAACTTTGTCAACAAAAGACAAAAAAAAAATACTATGCAAAGCAAAGTTTAGTCATATTAACTGATGTTTAACGTTCTGTTGTACATACCTGAAATTATGAATAACAACAACAAAAAAAAGTGACCTTAAAGTAATTTTAGTTAATTTTTGTTTTTAAATTGCGGTTAAAGTGATAATGAAATTTTAAATAAATATTTTTGTTAAAAGTTTTTCCTTCAAGTTTTCAAAAAAAAAAAATAAAACAACAACAATGTTATTGTAGGAAGTTTTCAATAGAGACGATGAACGTTTTTGTTTTGTTTTAATTTGAGTACAAAATCAAAAAAAGTCAAGGATAAGGGAATATTGGTATTGAATTTAAATAATGTTAAAAAATTGTCATTCGTTATTGTATAAATTAATATTTTAAATTTAAGAAATATTTCTACAACTTCTTTTTCGTTTTTTTGTTTTGAACAAAAATAATACATTTTTCGTTTACTTTTGACCTTAACTGAGCTCAATTAATCTCACTTAATTATGTGAACAAAATACACAGTGACGGATTTATACTTTCGATGAGTGTAACCTTTAAAAAAGTAATTAAATAAAATGAATTACGAAAAAAGATCTTAAGATTCTCAGAAAATGAAAATGGCGCCCAACGTAGGATACGATTGTTTGTTTATTAAAATCAATATTATTTATACAAATTATACCTACTTAAAATTATTATTTCATAGACAATTTAGAAGAAGGACAGGAAAAATAAGTGTTGCCGTTAGTTTAGAAATAAATTAATTTCAAAATTTGTTTGGAAAGAGTAATGATCTCGTTGCCTAATTCGAGCTTAAAATGTATGATTATTAAAAAATTGAGTATATTTCTCAAAGATCTTTTTTTTGTAGTTTTTCGTACTGCACACATTTTAGCACTAGAAATAAGCAGTTAAAAATGGCGCCCAACGATCGGTTATTTTTAATAATTTCACTTTAAACCAAATACAATGTATGATGCATGGCGGAAATAAGTATTAATAAAATGAAAGGAAAATTTTGAGTAGGTAAAAAAAAGGAGAATTTTAAGGCATAACGTGAATATATAAAGTAATTATTTTCTTGTAAAAAAAACTCTACACAGAATGGTTAGGTTAGCGTTAGAGTAGCCAATTACTTCATCTCACCATTGGTGACTTTTTGTCTAGCTATTTATGATCGCATAAATGACTGAAGAAAGATAACCCAATTATAGGTATAAAAGCGTTTCTGAAAAAATGGCGCCCAACGTAGAAACAAATTTGATTTTTATTTTAGTTTTTATTTTTTTTTATTTTTAATAAAAAATCGGGATTTTTTCATCACTTAATTCCTTATACAAATAAAAGGAACGTTATTTCATAAAATTTTTGCTGCATTTGTGGGATTTTCCCGAAATCTTCAGGGGTATTTTTTTTTTTAAATATGAACAACTTATACTTTGCCTACGTTTATAGGCCTCATGTACTTGTTAATTGTACCCAGTTATCAGTCCGGCCATGAATAGACAACACAGAGAAAAATATTATTTTTCAAAATTCGTTCCATTCCTAGGTTGCGCCAATAAATAAACAGAAAAACCAATTAATCGAAATTAAATGAAATCAAAAGGAATAAATTCTTTTAGAATTTCCTTGTTGTGAGGGTGGAACAAAACAAACAGATGGTGAAATTTAATTAAAAAAAAAATATTTATTAATCCACAAGTAGTATCTATGAAGGAATTATAATTTTGTTTGTATCGATGGCCTCCTTTAAAAAAAAATTTGACTCAATTCATAATGTGGGTTAATACCAGCTTATATACCATAAAAGCCTAACCATGGAATGATGTTTTGAGAATTATTCTACTGACATATTTATTTTTTTTATTTGATATAAATGTTGAACCTGCAAAATCAAAACATCAATCAGCCTTGGGGTAAAACCTCAATATACCTAGTAAGTTAAATCAAATTTATTTAACATGACAAAGCACATATAATGCTAAATTCCTATTAGATTATTGTCTACACTTGAACTGACTCAGCATGAAATTTTATTCATTTATCGATTAAGATTTTTCAATTATAATCGAACATAGTGTGAATGGGGCTTTATTTGTGACGGCGGCGGCGCGGCCGGCAATGGCGTTGTGAAGAAATACCGTGAGAAAACTCATAATGATAAACATGTGTTTCGCAGATTTTTCTTTTTTTTTTTCATTGATTTATGAGCGAAGCGCAATATAATTGATGAACTTTTGATTGTGTAATATTATAATTGGAAAATTATTTGTTTGATGGGTAAAATTGGTTGTGTGATGGCGAAGGCTGAGAATTTTGTTTTTTGAAGATTAAGATACACAATTTGTTGATACAAAATTAATGTTAACCAAAACTACATACACAGGAGAGATAGATATATTAAGGTGCTGCATCTTAATTTGCAAGGAAATCAAATGATTTACATGTTTTTGATTGATGGCGCATGAATAATGAGCTTAAATCTTATTCAGTTATAGGGCATATAATTTTTGACATCTGTGTGAATGCATGATTAAGATTACTGCTCATTGTACTGCTTTTTGTGCAAATATGTATTCATATAAATAAAATAAATTGGTCGGCATGACAGCTCGTGTAGAACTAGGGCCTAGTAATTTACAACTCTCATCCATTCTTGTGTGCGTGATATTGGCAGGAATAGAGGGGACCTACAATTTTCTGTCGAATCCGAAATGCTAGGGTGAGAAGCACTTTTTCATGACAAGAGATTTTCTAGGAGGATCTGTCAATTGCTCGCAAGAGGCAGTAACCCGTAAAAACATTTCTGATTTTAGGTGACATAGGCTGGGAAACGAAACCAAGACCTTTGGCGACCAACGCACTAACCATTACGCCACGGGCTACTATGTATCTAAGTCCATTCTAATTTATGATCATTGAGTTTAAATTAAGATATTCAAAGCTTATGTATTGATTAAGTTAAAAGTTAATTAAGTTCAAATATCAATTTTGAAGGCTCCCTTGCCGCACACAGTCTAACTACTACAAATAAGTACTTTAAAATGGCGCCCAACAGTCGTTTATTTTTATTTATTTAACTTTAAAACAAATACCAAGTGGATTGCATGGCAGAAATTAGCATTAATAGAAAGAGGATAAATTTGAGTGGTTCAGTGGTTTGAAAATAAAGTAAACACTAAAAATTTTTTGTATTGCAAAATGCCAACTAAGATGAAAAGATTCAAAGTATTTTCCACAATTGCTCTGCTTTATAAAATATTAATTATATTTAAATTCTAATTCAAACATCGTCACATAAGACAACGTTGATGATATTAAAAATCCCAGGGGCAGAAAAAAAAAAAAACACTGAAAAATGGCGCCTAATACTCGAGAGTATTATTTGTTTAAATTCAACATAAATAATAATCTAGATTCACATATGATTTTAAGCCAAATTCAAAACATTAAAAAGGAAGGAAAATAAAGACACAAAATAATTTATTGGCTAGTTTATTGCTAAGTAACCATGTGAATTGAACCCAAACGTCTTATCAGTTAAGTACTTATTTCACTAAAAAATTATCATTCTTTTGTTCCGGGGTTACCAAAATGTATGACCAAAGATTTGAAAGACAGAAAAGAAACTTTTATTTTAAATGGCGCCCAACGCAAGACCTTTGGACATTCCTTAAGTTCTGTTAGTAACAATCATTTTCAAAGTTAATGGTTGCTATTGTTTGAGGAATATGAAAAAGAAGCTCTTACAAATTACCAACGTTAAATAGGTTTTTTGCCGGGTTCTTTATATTTGAAGAATTTTTACAAAAACATTCGTTGAACTATCAGATCAGCTTGAAGGTAATCAAATTCAAACTTTAATACCATCCAAGTACATTTTTTTCGATATTCCATTAGTTGAACTATTCGTTACGCCTAATTTCACAATATACCGTATAAATAAAGTTGATACCTAGAGCTTGGAAAAAGATAACTTACAAGTTTCTAAATTATATAGGTACTCGTATATAGATACTATATTAATTGCTTACGTACCTACACTACCTGCATCATATTTTCTAGTAGCGTGCGCACATGCACGATTTCAGTATAACTAATTTCCGGTAAAAACAAAGTGAAACAATAGAGAGGAAAAAAAACAGTAAATATAAAGACCGACAACGCAAATTCAAAAAAAAAATAAATAACAACAAACCACTCCTTTATTACGTGGGTCATCATGGCTGTTTTTCTTCTTTTCTCCTCTCTTTCTCTCTCGACTCTCTTTTTTATCTTTTTATCTTTGGGACAAATTCGTGTATTGCTATATTTAATTTCCCTATATACGACGACGAGTAGAAGATATGTGCCAACTTTCAATGATGATGTGAATATAGGTAGGTAAGTGCAAATGAGGATTCGATTTCTGTTCTCCCTGTTAAATTTAGCACAATACGTTCCACCTCATTTTCAAGTAGGTACATATATACCAACTGCTGCACAGATATACATATGTATGTACCAGTACCTGCATATAAATTTTCTTGTTTCATTCACACATATTCCATCCAGCAGAAGTGCATTCGACCGATGAAATGAATACAGGCCGTGCCACAAAAAGAGACCATCACTAGCCCGGTCGTCTCTTCTGACCACGAAGACTACATCTTTAACCATTATCATCATCATTATTATTACCATTGCCTTGCCTTGCCACTATCATCATCATCCAGTCAGTCAAGCATCAACACAGAAGCTTCTACAACACGAGTCAACCAACAGTGCGCGGGTATATAATATTTATATAGAATGTATCTAGATTGATTTGAGTCGTTTTCAGTTTCTTCGATTGCGGATCCATGGCGCTATGGCAAGTGAAGTGATATGGAAATTCTTTTACCTCTTCAATGTAAAGAGATATATACAAAACTAGACGAACTAACAGCGGCGCGGTGGCGGCGTAAACTATTTAACCTCGAAAAAAGTAGGTACATATATGCATGTATCTTATAGATAAGAAAAAGTATCTAATGGATTTTTAACATGACATGACAGCGATGATGATGATGGGGGCGAATCTAACGGATTGATTAAGTACTTTCTATATGCAATTAATATGCCAAGTAAAAAAAAGAAACAAATTACAGCAATTTTGGAGACAAAATATTGTCGATCAAAGTATCTGAATGCAACTTTAAAAAAAGATCAACATCTATTATGCTATGCACTTGGTGTGGCAGTAATAAAACAAGAGTCCAATTAAATTGGACAGTATAGTGCACATTCGAATAACGTTCATACGAGTAGGTATATGATCTTATTATGGTTAGGTATATAAAAATATTTCAAGTGAAAAGTTTTCTTCGTCAGTTAAGGCCGGATGACTGGACATAAATTACCTTCTTCTTCTTCGTCTAGCGTAACTAATGAATGACCATTTTTATATATGTACAATATATTATACCTAAGCTAAAAATATATAGGTACGCTCTCTTGATGTATACTTAGTCCTATATTTTTTGTTTTTATGTGTGGGTTTATTCAACACAACATATTTAGGCACACGCCAATGCTCCCAGTGGGTATACTTAACTATTTTCTAAGTCTGTTCAATGTTTTGACGAATGAATTGGATTTGATTAACGTCTCTTTGCACCAACATTTATTTTTTGTTTTTTTTTTTTTTCGAAGAAGAATAAAAGGCAATAGGGAGGCATTTATACCTACGTATGTATATTCGGGTATCTTTTAAAAGATACTCTTCATTTTAGTATGAAGCAACCATCGTATCGGTAGTTCGCTGGGGAAATAGAAATATGAATGAATATGGCAGATATTGCATGAATGCATTTCTAGTGTTCACTCAAGGATGCAATGCTTGTGATGGGCGGGTATATTTGACCTTTTTGGTTTTTTTTTTTTTTTTTAATTTAAGTCTTCTGATTTTTATCACTATAAGTAATTATATCTTCAGTTTGAAGTTGCTTTTATGTTTGAAGTGGAAGGAAGTGGTTTTTTATTTGGTCTGTTGAAGGCCATGTTAGCGAGAACAGTTCTGTAATCAAATAATTTTAATATAACTGTTCTTGAAATAATAACATTTTATCTAAACACGGTAAAATGCAACTATAGCTTTTGGTAGTTTGAAATTTCTCAACACATTTAATACACGCTTATTAAGATTGTCAATTTTAATTATAAATGGATGGTTGATGAATATTGAAATTTTGAATATTTTAACTTAATTTATAAAAAAAAATTATCAACTATTCTGTTACTGTTATAATTATTTATTTTCTTGTAATACATAATGGTCCTCACTCAATTATCAAAACTTTTATTAATTAGGTTGTTAAATATCACTTTTCAATCAACTGTTTTTTTATTTTTATTTTTTTGGAAAAAAGTAAAATAAAAATAAAAAAAAAAAAAAAATAAATAACTTAAATTTAAAATACAAGTTGAATCCTAATTTTGTGGACTTCAGGTCTTTTTTTTTTCAATTAAAAGGTCACGAAAAAGGAATAATTAATTTAAATTTATTTATTTATTTATTTAATATTTTAATAATATCACATTTTTTTTTATATTTTAATTTAGCGACGCGTTTCGATCTAAAAGACCATCATCAAGCTTTAATTTATCAAGCCTAAGCTACAAATTGATAATTGACAATCTGAATAGGGGTGATAATTTTTCTTGCTACAGCTTCATTTTGAAGCGCTGTAGGTATATACTATTTTCGTACCTTTGAAATTTGACATTGCTACGAACTACAGCTACACAATTATATTTAGCCAGAAGAACTGACACGAAATAATTGATAATAATTATGGAATGAAGAGAGACAAAAGTCAGGTTAAAAATCATGAAATTGTGGATCATTATCAAATAAGAACTCATAAATCCCTTATGCAAAGAAATAAGGTTAAGTTGATATTTTAAATAATAAAATAAAACTTGAGCTACAAAAATGCTATAAATTTTAATTATATTTAAAAAAATTAATATCTTTTAATACCTTTTTCGACTTTATACTAAATTTTTTATAGTTTAAAAATTTAACGAGTTCTTTTTATCAAGAATCTTTCTCAAAATAAGGATTTATTTATTTTCGTCACAAGTCATAATATAGAATAAAATGCTTACTCTATCAAAACCAATGAACTATAACTAATGCTGTTTTTGTTTTCATGGAATTCATAAAGATTTAATTATTATTATCTAACATTTATAAAAGTTATTAAATTTAATCTTTTGATAATAATTTTCAAAAAGTTTAATAATTTATACGACCACCACAAAAAATCATTAAATTTTTAATGCACCGCCATAAGGACTCAGTTTCCACACACCTTTTCCAGGAACGACAACGAACATCTCCTTACAGTAATTTTTTTTAACCCCCAACAAAGTCTAAGGTTATTTAAGGTTAACCACCTAAACGACTATAAAATCGTAAGACGTCATGATCGACAAAAAAAAAAAAAACCAAACAAAGATGTATCTCCACTCCACTATCATTGCCATACCTACTCTCGCACAGGAAGTCACATTCACGTGGTTGGATGGATGACGATGATGGCGGGCGGTGGCGGTGATGGACGTAAAAGAAAGTTGTCATTATAGCTCATTCACTGTATATATGGTAGTTTTAAACAAAATGTTCCACTATGCTGCGGATACTACGTGAATTTTTTGTTTTCTTTCCTTTTCGTTTGTCGTCTCGTTTCGCAATTCTCCTAATTGTTAATGGACACGTAATTTCACTTTCAAATAATTAATTTCTTCTTGTCTATACCATACCCGCTTTACCTTTGGTCGCTCTGCCGCACCGAGTCGTGCAGTTAAAGTAAAATTGAATGACAAGAAGTTCACATAGGGTCAACTGAATCACCACCACCACCACCGCCGCCGCCGCCGCCGTGCAGAGAGGAAACACTTTTTGAGAAGCTATTTTTACTTTTCTCAATTCAATTTCTTTGGGGGAGTTAATTTGTTTTTTCTTTTTGTTAATAATTTTATTTGAAAATTACTTAATTTTTTGTTGTTGTTGAAAGACTATTGCAAATGGAATGAAGGTGTAATTTGATAATTTGGTGTAACAATTTTGATGTAACAGGGGTAATTTAGTTTGATTTGAAAAGAAACAGTGTCACAGTTATGTCAGCGGAAATTAAATTAAATTGAAATTTTTATAAGATAAATTAATCTTCCCAAGAAATATAAATAATAACTTATTTAACATTTAATTGGGAATAAAAGTAGGTGCTTTTGTCAATTCCTGTATTCTTGGTTTAAAAATGCGTTGTAGCATTTTTCTACAAAAAAAATCAACGGATTTTCTATTAAATTTCATTCATAACGGCAAAATATACCGTGGGAGTTTGTTTGCAAAATAAAATTTACTTATACATAAGAAGATCAAAACACCTTCTTCGTGCATAAATTGCGGATATTTTTTTATAGCTGGTTGATGATGGGCTTTGACCTTTTAAATTACGTATTATGCATGTTGATAAAGTGATGAGTAAGATTTTTTTTTTATTTCAAAATAAAAGTCTCAAAAAAATTAAAGCTTTATATTTATAACTATATATCGAATAATTTGGAACTCCTACACTTAATTATATATAAGATTTTCCCCATAAGGTAATTCGATATTTGTTGTTCTCTTTATTAAAGAAATCATTACGAATTGGAGTTCACAGTTAGTAAGAAAATTGGTGAATCAGTAAATTTAAAATATTGGTGAAATTTCTCAGAACATGTAGTTTTAGTGAAATTTAAGAACATTATAGTAGATATATTTTGAACTCTAGGAAAATATTTCATTCGCGATATTATATTCCATTGCATGAGAATGTTAAAAATGAAAAAAAAAATGATTCTTATAACTTTATATTTAGAAATTCAAAACAATGTACAGTTACGGTTTCTACGAAAAAAAATAATTATAGTAAATGTTCTATTTGTTGGTTTGTTTCGATTAATGCAAATCAAGTTAAATTAAAATGCAACTATCGACTGGTGTAAGTATGTACCAACATATGTATGTAAATTATATTTTATTAGACAGCCGACAAAAGTTTATGACACGAGAGAAACAGTTGATTTTGTTGTTATGAAAACTAATAAAACAAAAACGTGATAAAATGCACAAGAAATAAAACAATTGTTCGTTCAGGTGTTTGATATGAAGAAATGAGTTAAAAGTTCTTAATACTTGGTAGGTGAGTTCAATACTTTATCGAATTACGTTAAAAACTGGAAATTAAAATTAAAAATTTGGTCTTTTTTATCAACAGAAGACATTTGACAGGAAAAAAAGATAGCAATAAAATTGGGCTTTGGGAGTAAATATACATATATGAAACGAAAAAAAAATAAAATATAACTACTGTCAATTAATTGATAGTTAATAATTATTTAAAATTGATATTTAACAAACAAATTGTTATTGTTAAATTGTGATCATTAAGAATGGTGCAGACGTTGGGAATTATCACTGAATGGTTGATAATTTTTTTATAAATCGAGTTTTAATGTTCTTACATTCATACATCTCAATATTAATCAACTATCAAGTGTCAATATTGACAATGGTAATAGGGGTGATGATTTACATGTCAGAAATAAAAATACTTATAGAAACTTAAAGACTAACCACCTAAAGGTTTTAGAGAAAATTGATTGAATTGGACAATTAATTGTTAGGATCCTATCTTTATTAGGTTAGGGTTATAGGTGAAAATTATGTACATAAAAAAAATATAGGTGAAAATTATGTACATAAAAAAAAATTACTTTAAGGCTCATTTTCTTTAAAAAATACTAAATGGAAAATTATAAGTTTGTTTTTTTAGGGATTTTTAAATAAAAATTTGTTTTTAAGTTTTTTGTCACCATCAGTTACTGTTTTCTATTTTCTATTTTCTACTTTCTATTTTTTCTCTTTTTTTTTAGGAAATTAAAATTTTTCTGACGCAAAAAGAGAGTTTGGGACATGTTAATATACAAGCAACTTGACAAATATTTCATACACAATTATACAATATTTCTTTTTTTTTTCTAAATTGGAAGAAGACTTGCATAAAATCATAACTGTCCAAAATCACCATGAAAAGTGCAAACAAAAAATTTTAAACATCGTTGAAGCAGTTTATAGGTATCTACTAAATGACAAGTTATGCATTTGTAAAAAAAAATCAAACTCGATATTTTGATCAAAGTTGACATAACTATGATAGACAAGTCGAAAAAAGTGGGTCCCGCAATTTCCTTTGTCTATCCTTTCGGCCTGTAGCCTAAACGGGTGGATCGATTTTCTTTAAACTTGGTACCCAAAGTTTTTTGGGCATTCCCCCAAACGTTTTTTTCATTTTTTTTTTTAAGACCAAAAAATACCTGCCGTAATAATTTTGGTACCAAATTATAAAAATCTTATTTTCTCAAAAACGTGCCCACAACTTAAAAAAAAAATCAGTTATTTCTTTTACAAAAATTTTACAATTTTATAGTTTTTTTTTCGGAAAAATAATTAGTTTTAAATTTTTTTGATTTTCGATTTTATCAAAAATGGTTAAACTGATTTTGATCAATTTTTTTTTTATAGAGAATGTTTACAATAATTTTAAAAATATTGTGTACCAATATTTTCAACAAAAATTTTTTTTTTTGGATTTATAAAAAAAGTTTCAAATCTTTTTTTGAGAACTTAATAATTCGAAAACGACTTAGTCGATTTTTATTAAACTTAGCACCCAGCTGTTTTTTGACATTATCTAGCAAACTTTAAATACAATTTTTTCTTATAACCAAAAATAACGGTACCTCCCATACAAATGTTTAAAAACCTGTATGGAAAATCTCATTTTCGTCAAAAAACGGCTTCAAAGATTTTGATTAAAATTTGTGTGTAAACTAAATCAGTACGGTCTACTATATTATTTGAAACAAAAATTTACATATACATATATCGTTTAAAAATGGCACCTCTCATATAACCATTTTTTGGGTTTTCGGCTATCTCATTATCTGTTGAACCAATTTTAATGAAATCTTTTAAACAAAAGCTACTAATAAGTTTGAATAATATTGCATAACAAAATTTAAAAAAAAAAAATAAAATTTTGGATTTAAAAAAAAAATATCAAAATTATTTTTTCAAAAAATTCGATATTTCGAAAATGGACACGTAAAATTTTTCTTCAATATAATTTTTTCTCTAAACAGTGGATAACGGGAACAAGGGAAGGGTTGTTAATATAGGTTCTGTTTCCCCACGAACTGTCGCGCTAGTAAATTTATACATATTTTTTAGTCACGAAAAAGAATCAGTTTTTTTTCTATTTTTATTCTGCCTAGTTTAGCATGTTTTATTGTAAAAAAACAAAATTACAAAATCATGCTATTCTATTACATCACTTAAGGAAGTTTCGTAAACTATTTCTAGGTCAAAAAATTTTCAATTTATACAAAAATAAATTAAAAGGTTTGTCATTTAAAAGGGCTTGTGTAGGCTTTAAACAAGAAACAACAACAAAAAAAATTCCAATACACGATATTATTCTCACCCACATCTTGCTTTTCTTCCAAATAAATTGCAAATCAAGAAACACCACAAAATATATAAATCAATGGGTTAACATTATAGTCACGATTATAACCATGTTTGATTCTATAAAACGCGCCACTAACCACCCACATACTAGCCTATACCTATAATGCTTTATCATTCATATACAAAAAATAAATAATTTAGTTCGCCATACAACATCATCATCATCATCATTCCGAATTGTGAGTCATTATGGGTTTACTCCATTTTTGTCTAATTATCTTCCCATAATAATACTCGTATAAAATAAATACTTAATCCCAAATGATGTTTAGATGAGATAATTCCTATTGGAATTATGTTACTAATTCCTCATATTGTGAAGCTCATTGGGGTTAAACATAGAAAATATATACAACTTCGTGGGAAATTTGAGTCAGATACAATGCTTGATAATTATATGTATATCGAGGCCAACATCCGCAATGGAAAATAGATTTTTAAATATTTGAAGATAGATATAGACTCCCCCAATTATGAACATGGAATATTTTGGATTAATGCTTGCACAGAAAGAGATTTAATAACAAATTAATGTAAAATCAATGTAGATACGAAATAAAAAACATATTAATTCTGCAAGCCGCTGCTAGCAGCAGCAGCGCCATATGGTCAGAAGATAAAAAGATACAACACGGCCATAGCGTTATGGGGAGATTCAAGGATACGACGACGAAAAGTTTTGGTTGTGGAAAATTTATATTCGAAGGTTTTTCACACGCTCTCCATATACGTGTGTTTATGTATATGGATAATGCAGGTTTTGGAAAATGCCAGGGCTCCCGGCAAAACTCGGAGGAAAACAATTTAAAAAAATAAATAATATATAAAAATGTATCTAGATATATTTTTTGTTGTTATATCTTTAAACTGGATTCTAATTGATGTGGGTCGCCGACTACAACGCTGCGCTGCTTCGCCATTGCCGGTCGATGTTTTTTTTCATTTTTTCTTATAACTTGAAGAACTTTATAGAATTTATTTGGTATTTATTTTTGTTTTTATTTTATTTTTTTTTTGCTTGGAAAGGTGGAAAAGTATCTATGTATGTCTACCCACCCGAAAGATACTAAGAAAATGTTGTTATAACTTAAAACGGAGTGATTGCGTACAATGATTTAGAGTGTTTATACAATTTGTTCCTTTTTTTGTTGCTGTAGTTGTATTTATAGCCAAATACGTTGAAAAAAAAAATCATGGCTGGTGGTGCTGGTGGTTATGTTAAAGATGTTTTGTTGGGGTTTTTTTTTAGATTTTTTTTGCTGCGGTGTTGTAATGGAGATGTATTTTTTTGTTGTATTTTTTATTGAATAACTTGTTTTGTGTAACTGTTTATTTTGGGTTGGCGTTAACGTGGTTGGAGATGGAAATTTTTGTAGGACACAATGACGCCGGTTATAAAATGATGCGATATATGCGATTTGCAGACGCTGGTGGTTGTGGTGCTGCTGATGGTGGGTGAGAGGGTTCATTGATTTGTTGATATAGTGTTATTATAGGTTGTTTTTTTTTTGTGGGTTAAGTATTAAATGTAAATAGATATCTTTTGTTGATCGAAATTTACTGGAGGGATTTTATTTGTATTTTTATTTTTTTTGCATTCTGCAATCTTAATTGAAATCAGCGAGTGCGGTTGGTTTTAAAAATTTATAAAGTTTATGATATGATGGGAGTTAAAAGAAGGTGGGTCTGTTAAAAATAGGAGTATATTTCTTTTTAATTTAATTTATGTGATTATCTAACAGCTCGCATTTAACCTTTTTTTTTTTGCAAAGATTTAATTTGGTTGATAATTTTATTTTAAACAATTTAATTTCACCTTAATTTAGGTTTATGGAATTTGCAAAATAAAGGTGTATCTGTAGTTTAAGTCCACGTAAGTTTAAATAATAACTATTTAACATTTTTTTTACGACTTTAAGAAAGTCCTTGAAAAAAAGTACATTTTGCAAATCGTTTAAATGAATTAAAATTGTTAATAAAATCCGGGAGACAATCTTACTTAACTGATTCAATAAAGTTGGTTAAAAAACAAATTTAATTTTTTTTTTTTGCAATTTTCCATACCTACTTAAAAACCAAGCAAGTACAAATGACCTTAGGATTACGTTACGTCAACTTATATTTCACTAAGTAGGTTAAAATTACTAAATAAATTTTTTGTTGGCCATGTTAAGTATAATAGTTCTCACTTAACTCTCTAATTACTGGAAGGCAATAATCATTTTATTATGATTAAAAATAATCTACATAAATGGTTTCGATTTTATGTATCGCATAAAGTTAAAATGTTTAGGTAATAAATGTTAAAAGATTTAACAAATATATTACGAAAAATGTTTTTACTCGAATTTGCAAAATAAACAAAACCATAATCTGACGAATTTTTCGTTGTTACAACAATAAATAAAAATAGGTATCACAACATGCTAATGGCATACATTTTATGAAACAAATTAGCTTTTAATGTTTTTTTCTTTTTTTCAGAAAAAACAATATTTACATTGAGTTAACCCTTGGTCGAGTGTATATGTTAACTAAATTCAACATTGTATCAGCTTAGCATTACTTTAATAATTACTATACTTATCAAGTGTAGTTATATTACGTAATCGGATTCTGCTATATACAAACCTATACATACAAATTTACCTCAAAACAATAACAACCCAAAATAAAAAAAATATAATTAAGGTTAAAGTAGGAACCAAATAGATGTATATATACAAAAATATATAAAACAAATCTCACATTAAAAAAAATATGGACTAACATTTCAATGGAATTGCTTCTATATTTTTTACTGTCCACATCAACGTCACAATGATTCATGACAATAATAATAATTATTATTATACTATTGTTATTTGCTTTTGTTGTTTTTTATTTTTTTTAATAAAAATTAATTTGTATATTTTCTCTCTTTCGACACAAAAAAAAAATATACCAACACTTAATTTTTCGCACGAATATTTTTCATTTTATTTTATTTAAAAAAATATGAAATTAGAGTACGTTCATAAATTATAGCTTTTTTTATTGAGACTTTCGTAGGCGAAAAGGTGAAAAGTGAAATCAGAATTTTTTCGCGGAATTTCGCAACAAAAAAAATAAGAAAAAAATAAATTTTTTGTTTATTAAAAGATTTGAAATATATATAAAATGAGTATTGTTGGTTTTTCTTTTGACTGTAATTTATTTTTAAAAATAATCTGGTTTAAATATTTCTATTTAAATACCTTGACCTTGATCTTGATTTCAAAAGTTTTGATTTTATAAATATTTCTTCTATAAATAATTGGCCTTGTAGATATTATACCCTCAACCCTCTATATAGTATAACTATATATAGTTATATAGTATAACTATATAACTTATTCTTAACAAAAAAAATCGGGGAAAATATATACATACTGATTATGCAATATACATTTCATCAGTCCTTTCTTTTCTATTTACCTATTTTTCTGTGAAAAAAAGACAATATTTTACTACGAATAATTGCTAGTTTTATAATCAGTATTTATATAGTAAATATCCAATATCTATTCTTTACGAAGTAAAATTACTCGAAATAATAACGCAATAAATTAAAGTATTTTATTTAGTTCAGGAAAATTAGACACTGACCATGAAAAAATTAGATGTAAAATCTGGGTCAGGACTAAAAAAATGTTGTGTAAACATTTCTCATCGATTCGAACTTACACAGATTCAAAATGGCAGGTTTTCGTGACCTTTGACTCATATCATCAAAAACTTTGCACTCGGATGGTTGAAAAAATTTCACACAACTTATATAAGACAAAATGAAAACTGCGCTAAAAATTACAGCCCATGTTATTCCGAAATTCATTAAAAAACTGAGTTCTGAATAACTGCGAATAATACGTATAATGCGCATATAAATCGCATAGAAATAGAAATATGGCCTCGAGTAAATGATCTGGGAGAATTGAGTTTTTATAATCCATTGACATCGTAGGCATCTTTCAATGGAATTTGACACTTAAAGGTTTGACAGATAGGAGACAAATTATAATACATATTTAATTCTAACTGTCAACTAACTTCAAACCCTAATGCTCGATCTATCTTTCGCTCTTGTATAATGTTAGACAAAAATTCAGAATTAAATTTTTACAATTTTGTTATAAGTACGAACCTATATACAATAAAATTTTACACCTTGTATGTTTGAATGATAGAAGACGAAATATATTTTGAAATATTTGTAATAATAAGTTCTATCTGTCAGTGAAAAACACTAAAATCGAGAATTGAATCTGTTTGACACCGAAACCAAACTCCAATGGAATTTGAAACTTATAGTCTGGCAGATAGGCGACTATATTTGAACTCTTAATCGAATTCCAACCTTAAGCCAAAAGGGGTAGGGCATGTGTATGTAGATTAGGTCGAGCCAAAAAAAAATTGTATAGGAGGGAGGAGGTCAAAAAAATTGACTTGAATTAGAAAACAGTTTATTTAAAATCAACGGCAATACTTACAGTCATCTTACACCTTTATTAAGATTATTAATTAAAATTTTTAAATTAAATTTATTTTGGAAAAATTAATTTTAATATTAAAAATTAAAAAATAAAATTAAATTTTTACATTTTACGTTATTAAGTAGTATTTTTGTTTTTAATATCAATTTTTAGTCAAATATTTAAAACCAAATGCTTAAATGTCTTCTAGATTTTAAGAAAATCGAAAATAATAAAAGTGGAAATAGGATCTTTAATAGTGTCACTTAAACAACGGAGAAAAGTCAAATTAAAGAAAATTTCTTTTTATTATTTTCGACAACGACAAACGAAATTAAAACAAAACACAATCAAAATACAAATTAGATCGATTTCGCACAATTTCAATTCATTTTTTAACCAAAAAAAAAAAAAAAAAAAAAAAAAAAAAAAAAAAAAACAAGTTTATTCAATTAAATCATTGATTTAATTTATTTTATTTGTTTTTTGTATAATAAATAAATAGTGATTCATTCACAATAACAATTCAATGGTGAATGGGAATAGTGATGTTAATTATTGACCCTCGGCAAAATATTCTACATAAGTTCGTAAAATTAAAACAAATTTCCTGATAATACATATCTATTTATGTAGGTACCTAAATCTAAATTATATACATATATAGCTACTGGGCTTTCTGAATTATTTTTATTTAAATCTATAGCTTAATTTAAGATTCTTCAATGATTTATATAATTTATATTTATTTCTGTGCGTAGTATAGAAAAACGTGATTCTTATTTTAAGAATACTTTTATAGATTTATAATTGCTCATGAATAACAAGTTCCATATTATTATTAGAGGCCAACAAGAGACAAGTCGGAAAATTGACTTGTATAAATAATAATGGATAGTTGCACTGATATTGACAGCAATTAATCTTTTCTATCATTATAGTTGATTGTGCGATTAGTAATGCTATATTTACATACATCGGAAATATAGGTTTTTATATATAAATACGATACTGGAATTAGTTTGAAGGTAAAAATTTAATAATAAGCAGCTTAACTTGCTGTTGATATGGTTGCAGTTTTAAACATACAATCGAAAACAATTGCTTTAATTGTATTAATTGTGACAGCTATAAAGTAAAACTCTTAGCTTAAAATCACTTCCCTTTCACTTTTTCTATTAATTTTTCACAAAGAGCCAATCAATTTTTGAGAAAGTTTAAAGCAAACAAAGTAAATATACATACATACATTTTCCGAACAACAAAAAAAAAGGACTTTTGAGATCTTTTATAACCAATTACGGTATTTTCAACAAGCATTCTGAATTTTAAAGTTGATTTAGTTTTGGTAAAATTTTTAATTTTTGACTTAAATCCACTTTAAATGAAAAAAAGCAGACAATTGAACTCCCTACAACTTAAGTCATTTTGATTTTTATCCAACGGACCATATATTGTTTGTCTAATATTTCCGACAAAATGCTGAGTTATTAGATTTAACATTATTGCACTCTGGAATTTAAAAGTTGAAACTAAATTTTCTTTGATAGAAATTATAAATGACTCAGAGATTGACTTCAGTAGCATACGACAGGTTCAAGTGTGAATGAATTTTTTACTATATCGGATCATCCCACTAACAAAGTTTTAGTGATCCGTTGAAAGACTCTCCGAACCTTGTGACTAATGGACCCCCCTTAAGACCATGTCAACGTGAATAGACCCTTTCAGTTATCATTGAGAAATAAACTTAACGAAAAAAATATGTCATATCCTAAATTATTCAAATTTATTTATCAATAATAACAATTGTACAATTTTTAAATTGAATCTTTTATTTAAAAAAAAAAATAAATTCTCCCATAAATTTAAAATGGCAGCAGTGGAAGATTTTGATTTCGATTACTTATGATCTTCATTATACAAGAAACTTGTCCACTTGCAGATAATTTGTTTACAAAGTAGCTGAGCTCATTTCTTTTAACCTCTTTTTTATGTGTCTACTTTAAATAAAATTCAACATTACATCATATAAATTTAAACTTTTGTAACAGCCTTGAAAATGCATGAGATAATCCATTAAACGATGACCAAAGTATAAACCTGACAAAATACTCGTTTTTACAATAACAATCTAGGGCATCTAAATTGGATGCACACTGAAACTCACACATATACCCAAAACACATTATAAGTTTAAATTTTTAAATACTAAATAACCAGCAAATAAATCCACCAATGCATAAAGTCGATTCATTTTTTACTATACAAAGTATAAAAAAAATCCTCTTTCTATATATTTGAATAACATTCCACTGATCTAATTTTTTTTTTTGTAGAAAGATAAAACCAGCTTAAAAGTCATCGTTGCACACATGATTTTTATTCAATAAACTCACTCTTTCAATATAAAATATTTATTTCACCGTTAACATTAAAAAAATAAAATAAATGCATATAGAGATGCAACAACGCCATATCCAAAGGAAAAGGTAAAATAGAAAAGATACTTCCCAACAAACAGCAACACACAAAAAAAAAGAGTTAAAAAAAAACATCACCTGAAGCCTGCGGCTGCAATGGTGCTGCATGACTGCAATTGAATGAAGTTGCATGTGTATATTGTATTTGCATACAGAAGTGCGGAAAAGCATACACACTTTTGTGCATTAAATGCATTTAAAAAAAAAAAAAAAACTTCAATAGATAAAATTCCTCTGCAAATAAAATTAAATATATAAAAAAAATGCGAATAAAGCGACAAAGGTAGGTAATTAGTATCTACCACTTCGTATTGCATTTCAACTTCTTTATTTTTTTGTTGTCTTTGTAAAGGTACACCATCAGCGCCATAGATACATTTTTTTTAATACTTATTTCTTCAGTGTGTAAATATTTTATTACCAACAAAATTAGCGCATATAGTACGCTTCTCCCCACAAAATAATTATAATAAAAAAAAAACAAACGCATATATTCTCGTGTATCAAACATTAGAAGTATGAGGAAGAAAAAGATACAATATCTCTTTGCCTAGTATACTCGTACAACAAAAAAGAATTTAAAAAAAAATAAAACAGTAAAAAAGTACAGACATTAAAAGAGAAGAAAAATTAAGTAAACCAAACCAAAACCAGATATTATGCAAGCGACACTTTGATAGAAGAAAACAAAAAACAAAACCAACAACAAACAACAAACAACAAAAAAATACAAATTAAAAAAGATACATTTTCTGCGGTTCTGAAACGTGAAATATTTATTTATTTTTTTTTCTGTAAAACCAACTAAACCGTATTATCTTTTGACTATACCTACGACAGATATACTTCTGTGGGTTTCATTTAAAGAAAAATAATTCATACTTTGCTAATAGGATGCATTAAATCATTGTTTGCAAAATATTTTGGTTAAAAAAACAAACGAAAAGATTAACTGTTTTACATGAGAGATAAAGTCTACGACTGGGTCGCACATTGACACTGCCTATTCTTATAACTGGGAGAGATTTAATATCAAAGTTTGCGATAAGTCTTAAAAAATCCAAGAAATTCCATTGATTCAAAATAGCTTTTGACGACCTTTAGCCCTAAAAACTTGTTCCATTTGGTGCTCTATTCATATACTGAAGAAATAAAAAAAAATCGCAACTTTGCAACTTTTACGACAGAAAATAAATTTTGCGAAAACTAAACTTAGCAACAGCATTTTCAATTTTTTCCAAAAAAGAAAAAAAAAAAAAAAACAAGAAAGTTCTGCTGTTTCATGCTCAATTTATGCTGCCATTTGCCGAAATACAGCCGTATTTGCCATTTGCCGAAGTAAGCAACTTGATTTTTGAAAAAAAAAATCGCAAAATTGCGAATTTTTCAAATGAAATTTTTTTTAATGTTTACAGTACATGGCAGGAAAAGTTAAAAACATTACTACGCAACTTTTTTTTTGAAAATCAAAAAAATGGCGTGAAATTAGCTTTGCAAAATTTATTTTCGGCGTTAAAATTTTTGCAAATATGCGATTTTTTCTTTATTTCTTCGGCACATAGTAAAGCACACTGTAAACTAGCTTCAAATACTTTGAGGAAAAACTGATTGTACCTACCATTTCATATGACAATATCCAATTAAGCTTAGTAAGCTGCTGATGCGAAACAAAATTTTTCTGTGGTCTCCAACACGGCAGCGAAAAGCTTACAGAAACCACAGTGAAAAAATACCCATTTTGAAACGATTAAAACGCAAATACCACTTTCCCGCACAAAATTAGAGGTTAGGGCAATTAATTTTGTGCGAAAAGAGAGCGGAGAGATCTGCAAATGATCAGCTACAAATTATCGCCAAAAAGCAAAAAATTCTAAATAGTTTGGACTTAGAAAAATTACATCAGTACCCCCCATGAAAAATAATATTACAAATTTTTAACAAGTTTATTCAAGGTCCTTGAAAGAGAAAATCTAGACAAGGAAAACATGTTCAATACTCGTGATGCCCTTGATGTCCTAGATGCCGCTCAAAACGAAAAAAATAAGAAACTATACCATTTTCACTAATTTCACAATTTATTTGTTATGAAATTGTAAAGTGCACAGAAAAAGATGTTTAGATAGATGGCGCTGAGAACCAATAAGATATTGAAATTAGATAAATATCAAAAACTAACTAACAGATTGAGCCAAAATGTACTCAATATTTTTTTTTCTATAAAGTTAAAAGTGCATGTAAATTGATAGTTCTAAGTTTTTCTGATAGGTGGCGCTATACCAAAATATATTTTGCTCGTTTGTTTACGAATCAGACGGCCGCTTATTTTGTATCTATTTATAAGTTTTGGTCAAAACAAATTGCTGAAACACATAACAAACCGGAATCATTGTGTTGTGCGAAAAAAAGAAAAAATTATTAGCTATCCAAATACATCTTTCTATCAAGAGTTGAGTTTCAGTGCAACCAGCAGTATTGAGAAAGGGCTTGTCAAAACTCAGGACGCTCCACTAAAAATACTGACAAGTATTATTTAAATAAAATTTTTGGTACCTACTTTGTTTTTGTTTCTTGGTTTGTCATAGTGAATCCGTTAAGAAAATTAAAATTTGTTGAATTAAAAAAAAAAATAAATAACATGCTACTTAATTTTTGTAGTTTTTTTTTCTATGGACTGTTATTTTATGAAAACTCAACACATCAAGAATAAATAAACAGTTACCTGTTGTCTATAGGAAATTTTGACATAAACCTTTTTTTTCAATGGAACAATTCAGTCTTTTTTCACATAGAACCTTAATTTTGAAACCAACAAAAATCAAGATCAATAGATCTATCAAAAAGCTCTGGTCCATAACAACGTCGAAATTTTATTCGCCTTAGTAAGTATAACTAAATATATATCAACGAACAAAATTAACTTAATCAATAAATATCGAAAATAAGGTAGGCATGGAAACTTTGACATAATGATTCTTGAGCATATAATAAACGAAAGAATGTTTATTGATATATGTTTATTTACATATTTAAGAATATGATATTTAATAAATTAATAAATTCATAAGTTAACTCTACTAATATGATTAAATAAAAATAACAAAGTTATCAAATTAAAAATGTTAGCTATAAACTTAAACCAGAGAATCTAAATAAAATATTCATAAAAATTCAAAATTTGTTTAAAAATTCTTAATACTTCTTAAAAAACAAAAAGGTCATTCAACTGATTAATGCATAGTCTACCGATATAAAAATTATGCTGAAACCGTTTAATAATTGCATGAACCACTTTTTGACGTCATCGCCTTTTTTCTGAAGTACAATTTTGTATGATATTTTTTGAATTCATAATTTGACTTAAAAGTACTAACTTTATTACAAAATTGTAGTTAGTTGGGAAAAAAATTTAAATATATCTCATTAGTGTGGGACTTTCCGTTGGGAAAATAATGATGAAAAAAAAAGAAAGATAAAAAAAACGCCATCGCTTATTCAAATATCAAATATGTAGAAGATTATCTAGAAGATTTGCGAATAAAAAAAAAAGGTGCGAATATTTCAGAATATTATACACAAATGTACATACATCCGGTCTATAATGTGCGCTAGTAAATTATTCAATTTTTTTTTTTTTAATAACATTTGGCAAAACAAAAACAAAGTAGCTATGTTCCCATCGATAAATAAAAAAGAAAAAAACTTTTATAGAACAATTGATATATGTATGTATGTAGGTAAACTGTGAGAATATATTCAAAGGAAGAGAAAGGTTTTCAAAATTAGGTCTCAAGTCAGTTTGCTGATGGTTGTAAGTTTTTTTTTGTATCCTTTTTTTTTTGTTCGGTCTTTCTTTCTTTGAATATTTGATGAAGAACATTGTTTGAAGACGAAAGATATCACGATTCTTAAAATTGTCGTGATCGATAGTATTTATAAGTTGTTGGTTTTAAATCAACTACTGTGGGAAAAATTTTGTTGAAATTCACAGTATACTCGTACAGTGTATACTGTTATAAATTATAAAAAAAAACTTCCGCTAACGTAGAATCACTTATTTTTTTTTTACATAATGTTTATAAAAGATGAATCATACTTATTAGTTAGGAAAAAAGAACCTAGCCAAGCCTGAAGCACTAGTATGACAATAAAGAAAATATAGGTACTATGTTTTTATAAATTTAAATTTTTGACAAATTTTTTAATATTTCAATTTGTAAAATGTTTCTTTTGGTCAATTAATTGAATTAAGCAATTAAAAACAAACACATACACTTTTTCCCGACGTTTCGCTGGATTTTCTCAGCATCTTCAGGGGCGTTTATTTATATATACACATTATATATATAAAATTAACAAATTTATTTATTTTATTTTTCTAATTATTAATTAATTATTGTTATTTATTTTTATGTTTTAAATTTACATAATTTTATATACTACTTTTTTATAAAATTCAGTTAATAATTTTCAGAGGAAAGACTTTAAATTTTGCATCATCTAATATTATATAAACCCTCAAAAAAAATTAACTAGTTGATCTAATAAACATAAATTCCAGTTGTGTCACACAGTAAATTCGGTAATTATTAAGTAATTTTCCACTAAAAAAGTGATTTAAAATAATGAATAATTTTTCAAATATAATGTTAATTTTTCAATTAACTATTCAAATGAAGAGTGAATTAATGGAATGTGAGTAAAGTTCGATAGTAAAATTTATACTCTACAAAAAAATTATGATATAATTTTTTTATTGGACGATATTAGTCTCACTAAAATATGCAAATTTTTAATTAATTGATTCTATGTTAATTTTTTCAAATACCTTTACTAGATGATTTTGACTATCTGAAATTTTAAAAGGGTTTGATTTACGATAAAACACATGTCAAAAGTTTTTTTTCTTAAAGCGTTTAATATTTTACCAAAAAAAAAAATTATGCAATGTTAAGAGACTTTAGGTAGAAGGCGGCAGAATAGTCAAGTAGAAAAATCTAATCTAATGCCAAATTTGTTCCATTTTTAAATTTTAAATCATAACCGTGTTGTTCGAAAAGTGAATACAGTTCAGCAAAATTTTTACACATAAACAATAACAAATAAAAGTGATTATAAATATTTTATTATTGTTTAAAAACGAAACTAAATAATGATTTGTTTTTGTTTGCGTGGAAAAATTTAGCTGAGTTACTATACACTTTCACCAAAAAACTGTAAGAGGTAACTCGATAGATGAATGAATAAATAAATAAATAAAAAAAACCGCTCATAATCGAGAAAAATTAATTTTCTTAAACAAGTTTTTAAACCGTTGTACCGCTAATTACGGCTATTAGAATAATTTTTGTTTAAAATCTGTTTGTTTAGTGGTAAGCTTAATGAAAATCTACTTAATCGTTTTCGAAATATCAAGTTTTTAAACAAAAAAAAAAATATTTGAACATTTTAATACACAATACTTTAAAAAAAAAAAAAATCATAAAAATATTTATCAAAATTGAGAAAAGCAAAAATCATAAAAAAGTGTCATTAATAACCATTTTTCTAACGAAATTCCACAAAATTAAGCCTATATCAATTAAAATAAATAGAATTTTTTTACAAAAATCTTTTTAGTAATTTTTAAGCAATAAAATAAATTTTTCAAAAATGCTAAGATAATTTATAATTTGAAGTACCGTTTTTTTTGTTCCTAAAAAATTAAAATAAAAGTGTCAAAGAATGTTCAAAAAACGCCAGGTGTCAAGTTTATAGAATATCGACACATCCGTTTAGATTGTGTTCGAATAGACATAGAAAACTTGACAGAACTGCAAAATTAAGTTTAAAAAAAAAAATATATCAATCAATGTTATCCCAATATTTTATTTTTTTGGCCTTACAAAAATATCATTAAGATTTTCTTCAATTATTTTTCTCTTAAGATGTTCTTCTATAAAAGCTCTTATAGTCTGAATAAAAAAAAAAATTAACTTGCAGGCATGAAAAACATTTTATTTTGAATTGATTTAGGTTCGAAGTCAGTACGCCCATATTTTTCGCACCTCATTTAAAATACGTGCCAAATTACCTTGCAAAATGAAAGTTAACCTTTATTTGTTTTTATTATCCTCATATACATATCGACACATATGGTCTACTTAAATTATACTCATTTATAAATTTCGACACGTATCCACCTTCAAAATTGATTCATAGGTAATAACTTGAGTGTTGATGCTTCCAGCTATTAAGCCTTCTTATATGCGTATATAGCCTTCTTTTGAACATATGGTCGATTCACCGAACAATTTTTTGTTTTTATTATTTTTTCAGCGAATTAAATATCTCAACCATGAGAGCTATATTTATGTATACAATTTACACAAAAACTTGCTTAATCCTATGTGAATTTTTTGTTGGCTTTGTTTGCTAAATTCCATTGAATTTAAAAATTTCATTCAACAAATTTGATTTTTCTTAATTTAATTAAAACAAAAAAGAAAAAAACAAAGGATATATGGAAGAGCCCTATAAAAGGCATCCTTGCATGACGACGCAGACAAAATTTACGATACGTATTTCCATTTCAAGACTTAAAAACAAAAAGATACATAAATAGATGAGGAGATTTTTTCCCCTATTTTATTTTCCTGTGAAGTATAATTACTGATTTTTTTTTAAACAAAAAGAAGTACGAACATATCCGCTTAAAATACAATAAAGTCTTAAAGTTTGGGTTATAAAACATTTGAAACAATGAAATGTCTGAATCAAAAAACAAAACAAAAATTAAACAGTCTTGTTAACTTGGTTAGCCTCATGATTTTTTTAAAAACAAAATAATAAATTAATAATTACTGTTCTCTCAGATGATTATTTTAAGCTTAATAAAAATATAAAAATTAACAAATGAAAAAGCGAATGCAGTAAACTTTTAAAATTTCAGCTGATTCTAAAATAGCAGTTTTCTACATCTAGTATGTTACACCAAAAATATTCAATATTACTGAAAGAATCTATTAAAAAATAATGTTAATAAAGCATTAGTCCTGGGTATGTCAATACTTAATAATTTTTTGGATCTGTAATTAATGAAACGAGGCACATTTAAAACCTTTAACATTAAAAGATTGATCCTAAATCTTATGCTTATTATTAACTTTTGTTTTTAAAAATTAAGGGAGGAGTGGCTTTTTAAATTAAATTTTTGTTTTATACTGGATATTTAGTTTTATTTTTCATATTATGATATCTGTGTAATAAATGGAGTTGTTGTTTCTTCTTATTATAATTACAATTCATATATTATTGATTACATTACAGATGGCGCCCAACGTGGGGTTTGAAATAATTAGAAGGTTTATTAAAACCTTGGGAAACGAACGTGAAGTATACTCATATGCTAATAATTCTATATGGATTGTTATTATAATAAGTAGAAGCAACAATCCCCTCCATTATTGATACGTTAAAGATGGCGCCCAACGTGGGGCCTCATAACGTAATCAATAATATATGGATTTTTATATTGATTACGTTACATCTAGTAGAATATTTATGCTGTTCAAATTGAGTATTAATACCAAAAGAGCCAGTATTAAAAAAAATGGATTTGATCTGAAATTAGTAAAAATTCACTATTTCGCATTAATTTGTTCAGAAGTTTAGGGAAATTACTTAAAATATTTATAATACCTTTTTTAAAAAGTAACTTCTTAATATTAAGATAATGTGTTATTTAAAAAAATGTTTTTATTATTCAAGTTTAATTTTTTCTTAAAAAACCATTGTATCTAACTACGTGACCTGCACTGTGAAAAAAAATGACGATTATCCTGTCGGGTGTAAAAAACATTTCGATTGTCTCTTTTTTGTGTAAACACATATAATATACGCTACATGTTTTCTGTAAGCCTTTTGAAGAAATGCGTTCTGCCATGACTTCCTTTTTTCTAGACGTCTTACGACACGATTTTTATAATTGCATTTTTTTTTTTGCAATTTTTCCCTATACAAAACAAAAAAATACATACAATAGGAAAAGTGATACCAAATTATATCCGTTGGTACGAGTAGAAGAGGAGACATGTTGTGATGATGAGGGTAATTTAATCCTTTTCGATTGTGAACAGAAGATATGTGTAGGGTAAGGTATACGAGTATAGTTGTTGTGTGAAACTTTTTTCGATTAAGAACTTTTTTATAAATTTTTTTTCCATAAACTTCAACACTTGTTTGGATATTTTTTTTTTTTTTTTGCTGGACAGTAGTTAATATAAATTTTTAATAAGATAAAAAAAATGATGTCATGATTGCGTGCGCTGCCATTTGTTATTCAACCATAACGTGATCCAGCACACGCCATATAAAATATAGTCTGTCATCCATATTTATTTTTTCATTGAATTTGTTTTTTTTTTTTTTGTCATTTAAGCATCTGCTGTTTTTTTTTTTTTGTGAATTTTCTAATATTGTTTAAATTTTATTACTATTATTATAATTTTTCATCTTTTTTTATTTGATTATTCTGTTGTTTTTTTTTTCGTTTTGGTTTATTTAATCCGTTACTGTTGTCAGTTGGTTGGTGATTTTTAAAAGTTAATTTAAAATTTAAAAATAAAACCTTAAGTTTGATGTCTATATGGATTCAGGTGTAACAAATATTACGTATGTATGTTTGTATATAAGATTATTTATGATTGATATTAGTTAAAATAAAAAAAAAAACATTGTGTTTAAGCAACTGTATAATATATCATTTAACTGACACATGCTGCTTTAGCTGATTAATAGCACAATCATTTGTTAACGGGAACGCTACTACTATGGGGTATATTTTGTGGAAATGACTTTCACATGTGCGGATTATTTTTGCTAAATTTGTTGCTAATAAGCTTTTAATATGCCTATGCCTATAAAAAAGATTCCATATTAAAATTAATAGGTTTTTTTTAAAGAGGTTTTAGTCGTCACGATACACTTAATCTTTAATATTATGTATGTATGTGTATGTGCTTCGAATCCATGAAAATAAAATGTAAACTACCTAATAAATATTTATTTTGTTGAATTAAAAAAATGACACTGTCTCCAGAAAAAATGTCTGTAGTCAGTGCCAACAAGCCACCAAGGGCAGTAGAGTTGTTAAGAAAATTTAGTTTTTTTCATGTTCTGAAACAAAAAAAAAAAAGAACTAAGAATTGGAAATTTTTCTGAATCTATATTTTTGGGCACTAACAACAGAAAACTTATTTTAGTCAAGAATACATCATCTTACAAATTTTAGTAACATTTTTTTAAAGATGACTACCGATTGTACTTCATGTATGAATAATAGAATTTTTTGAAATAAAAAGGAGCAACATTGAAAATATCAACTTTTCAGCTTAATTTTGCAATAGCGACGATTAAAGTGCAGGATATCGTAAGTTGAAAAATTCAACAGAAAAATTTGTTAACGCAAAAAAGAAATTATAAATATCAGAATCCACCTTTCGGCAATTTTAGCGTAACAATGTTACTCTGAACATTTTACAAAAAAGAATTCAGAATTCAAAACCTCGTATTATGTAAAAAAAAAAAAAATTGGAAGGATTTTTTTTGATTTCTGAAACAAAAACCACTTACGAGGGTCATCATTTTTTGTTTATTCTCATTGAAACATTTTACTTAACATTTAAATAAAATTTCAAATTGAAATTGAAAGTTCGAAATGATTTAAATACAAAATATGAATTTCTTAAAATTGTTGTTCTTTTATGTTTACTTGGGTTAGAATTTTAAAGATTTTCTGCAAACGTAAATGATTTTAATGAGAGGCCATGAAATTCTTTCTTTAAATTACTAAATAAATTCCTGAAAAAATAGTTTCGAACACAAAAAATAAGACGTCATTTTGATTTCTTGAATAAAAATTAATTAAAAAAAAAAGGAAATAAAGTGTCAAAAATGTTTTCTTAGATTTTTTTTTTAAATTTTGGTAAGCAGATTTTAAATTTTCAATAACACATAATATTAATGAACCTTATTTAGAAAAAGTCGATATATATTTTTTTGAATTAAAAAAAATCAATTAACAAAGCATTAAAATACAAATTTCGATTTTTTTTTTAATTCAAAAAAGTATTTTTATGAAAATTTCGGTATGCAATATTATTAAAATTTCTAGGGAACTCCTTAAAGGACTGGATAACATGAACTTGCTCTAATGGTTCAAGGCCATACTGTGGCAAGATATCGAAAATTATGGTAATGGTCCAATAATGTCCAACAACGTGTAAAAAAAGGTAAAAAAATATATTCAACTATTTCTAAGAGCGGTTTCTTGGGACTTATAATTTTTTTATCGAATCCGAACGGCTGTGAGAAGCACTTTGTTTATGACAAAAGATATCTATTCTTAGAGGATTTGTCAATTTCTTGCAAGAGGCAGTAGTCCGTGAAAAACATTTTTTTTTAAAGGTGGCATAGGCTGGGAATTAAACCCAAGACCTTTGATATAACAGTCCTGCGCACTAACCATTACGCCACTGGCTACTACGTGAAAAAAAAGTCAAAAGTATTAAAAAAAATTAAATTAATTTAATATTGAATAGAAATATTGAAAATCGTGCCAGAGAGACATGAAAAAAAGACAGAAACTGAAATGGAAATTACTCCAAAATATATTCTGGTATAATTTACAAATTCATTTTGGAAAAAAAGGTAAAATATACTCTGGCATAATTTTTAAAATTGAATTTTATTTTCAAATTAAGATAGCTTTTCAGGAAAAATAGACCAGAATTTTGTAAGGATTTTTTTTGCTTCCAGTAAACAATAGATATTTAAGATTTTATTTTCAGTACAATTTAAAAAAAAAAAAAATCAAGAAATTTTGTTTGTATTTATATAATTTTCGAAATTAAAAACTCTGAAACTAGGTTTCTAGAAAGAACTCCATAGCTTTTTTAAGAACTTGATTAAGAAAATCGACAATAACTTAAAAAAAAAATGAAGGATTAGCCTCACATAATCTCATCTCTTTGCGTTAAAAAAACAACATTTTTTCAAGAATTAACAGAAAGCACAAAACAAAAAAGAAGTTTTTTTTTTTTAGAACTTTTTGGAACTTTTAAAAATTATTTACTCGTTAAAGTAAGTCTGTATGTCTCAATGCATGAAAGTCCGTAAACTTGCATCGCTATACTAAATTATTAAATTATCTGAATTTCAATAGAAAATTTTAAGACTGTAATTAAAAAACAATATTTCACATAATGAGTTAAACAAATAGACAAAAATTTAAATAGAAAACAATTCCATCATTTTCTATATACGCTACTCACAAAAGTCATGGCTTGTTGTATAAGCTTATTTAACTGGTATTAAACAAATAAATAAATAAAAAAAAAAACTCAGTCAATTAGCAGTAAGCGCGATTAGCTCATAATATGCCCGGATTGTTTGAACTATAAGGTAATCAAATATGGAAGACCGATGGGCGACACACCGATTGGATGTTTGTTTTTGTTTTTTTTTTTTTTAAATAAAATTGATGACCAAAATAAATTTTATAAGAATAACGAAATTCCATTCAAAAAATAAATAAATAAATTTCACAAGCTCTGTAGTACCTATAGTAGGTTTAATAAGCTCATTTGCATTTCAGTCACTTGTGGTTGGTCAGTACCTATAATTTTACCTTGATTTGGTTAATTTAAGCGAACTTTGTGTCAGGTTCTGAGGTTGTTTCAGTTCTCGTTTAAGTTTAAATAAATATCATGGACAATTATTATTATTGTTGTATATTCATTTAAATTTATTTAATTACGAGAATAAAATAATATCATTCTACAATCTATTTATATACATGTTTACACTGCCACAGGCATGACTTAAGAAAAGTCAGGCTCACAAGTAACTTGTTCATGTTCTAAACAACCTTGAGATGGCTTTTTTGAAAAGTTGGAAATTGTACTAAAGTCAAGTCTCGTGATAGTTGTTGTGGGACTAAATAAACTGTGATGACGCACAGTGGGACCAACTATATGGCGGATTTAGAATAAATACAATTTTTTTTTTTAAATATTTATTTAATACCTTCATATGACATAATTCTGGAAAAATAAACATTTTTATACAAAATTTTATTTTTCGTTTTAAAAGTTTTTAGACATTTTTTATATTTCAATTTTTCGAAGTAATTTTTATGTCTCTATGAATTGTTTACAAAATGTCTCTTTCTCAATTAAAAAAATCGATGTTCCAATCTAAAATATGTATGTAATTGATTTAATTCCAGTTTATCATAATATTTTGTTCCACTGTACCATATGGCTTATACAGGTGAATGAGAATACAAATCGATGAGATACTTTTCCGATTTTTTTCCCAATTGTATATATGATTGCATTGGCATTTTGGCAGCAATATATTAAAAAAAAAAAAACAAAATTTATAAACAATGAAAATTATTGTGGGAGATAAATTTTTGTAGAGGCGGTGTTTTTTTTTTTTTTGTGGGTTGATGGACTGATAAAAATATAAAGACATTTTACTCAGGTGCGCAAGTGAGTTTTAAATTTATTGTTTGGACTTTCGAGTGCAATTACCAGGTTTTTTGTGGTTGTTGTTGTTTTTTTTTTTTTTATTTGGCAACAATATCAGCTTTTAGATAATCTGAAGGTTTTTTTCACAGGTCAAGGTGAGCACTGCAGCATTTTAAGGGATATGTTTGTTTGTTGTTTTTAAAGGAGATTTATTGCCTGTCTGTACATAGGGAATAAGAAAATAATGTAAAAAATATATACATCACAAAATCTTTAACTTAAAGCTGTATGGTGTGGATTTATCAAGGTTGTGCGCCGTCTGGTACTGATTTTAAAATTTAAATAAAAGATTCATCTCAACGTTCAAATTAAATGACAAGTGCAAAATTGTATTTTGTTTTTGCCAAAACTAATGGAAAATTAATTATTTGAACACAATTCCATACAAAACACTCTGCATATAGAAGCTCAAAAATGTTTTTTGATTCAATATTTTTTTAAAAAATCGATATAAATATCTAGAAATTATATATATTATGACTCCCAAGTCGCCAAGAAAAATTTGGTAAATGTAACTTTTGGCATTACCGCTTCCAAATCACCACTCACCTAATTACGTTCGCTTCAATTGTCAAACATTTGATGAATTGAGACGTCATTTTAACCGAACGTTGGAGTTAACTATTCGCAATATCACGACTTAAGTTATTTCCAAAACATTCGACTAAAGTGTAAAGGACTCAGGTTTTTAAGTAATAATAACTAAATAATTAAAGTTGGTTTACAATTTTTTTTAGAAAAGTGTTAAAGAAGTTTTACTTAATATGAACCATTTAATTTTTTTGTATAAAAATGCTATAACGAACTTTCAAAATTTTGTTGAGTAAATTTTTGTTGTTTGTTCAAAAATCATACGTCATTCTATTTTTATAGGTCAAATTTTTTAGGAGTTCTTTTATTGATTTAAAGAATGAATTTCATGCTTTTGGACCTTTTTCTCGAAATGATAATTGAAAATAAGAGCAGGTACGTGTTTTTTTTTAATTTAATTTAATTTAATTTTATCTTATTTTATTTTATTTTATTTTATTTTATTTTATTTTATTTTATTTTATTTTATTTTATTTTATTTTATTTTATTTTATTTTATTTTATTTTTTTTTTATTTTATTTTATTTTATTTTATTTTATTTTATTTTATTTTATTTTCGAATAAAGCAAGAAAATGCGACACAAACAATCCTGTTATTTTTCTTTTTAAGAACTTTAAAGTTTCAAAAACGATTTATTTATTATTTAAATTTTAGATATAAAACGTCTGACATCGTGTTTTAGTAATTTTGTCCCCTAAACATCAACCAACAACAATATCAACATTATTCGACCAACAACATCTGCTCTATTTTACTCGCATTACAAAAACATGAGTTATTTTCCTATTTTTTTTTCTTGTTTATGACATCCACAAAAAAACAACAGATGCTTCGATTGACACACGATAGCACACGCTATCGCAAAATATTTCATCAAACAAAAAACAAAAGGCTATCCAGAGTGCCTTGAGAGAGAAATGAAATGTATATCCTTGTCCAAGTGTTGCCGTTTTATGAATTTCATTAAAATTAAAAAAAGAACTAAAATAACACTTTACCATCACTTTTTACAAAAAAATTAAATTTCCTTTTTTTTTAAATTTTTATACACATATAACTTTTTTTGAACTTTAAATATTTTATTTTTAATTAATTTCACTGAATTTCTACTTTTTTCATTAAAACTCAGTTATTTAATTTTTTTTTTTGTATTCGTTATATACGGATATTGAAAACGGAAGTAGTGAACCAATAAACATAAAATGCACCACCACACGGGATTGACGGGGAGTTATATTCAAATTAACTTCCGAAAACGACACAGCAGGGAGGAATACAAAATTATAATAATGAAAATAAAATTCAAAAATCGACTCGCGTAGTCGTATCCGTGTGAGTGATGTCCGGCACTGCACTGCACAGCACAAAAAATAATTAAAATAAAATAATTGCAATAAAAAATATTATTTTTTCGTAGAATATGGGTTTGCCACCTAAAATTATTTAGGTGGTATATAGATTGATGATTTATTTTTTACGTTAATTAATTTTAATTTTTTATTATATTCTGCGTAAGTAATTAAGATATTTTTATTTTTGTATTTTTTTTTACTCGAAATAAAAAATATAAACAAAAATATTTGATAATGGAAACGAACGAAAATGCGGTAAAACCATTAACACACGCACATAAGCCCACGGAGCGAAGAAAGTTACGAAAGATACAAGGAGAATTGAAAAAGATATTCGTTAAGCATAATTAGATACGTGCGATCCGATATGCGACTTTATAATACCGTACTCGCAAGACACGAACCAACTGCTGACTAACTTGGCTCACTTGTTTTGAATTGCGGTCTACCCCCCCATTATGGATACACCACTCACTGGTTGGTGAGAGATAGATCGTCGTCGTCGTCGTATCGTATCGTATTCGGATAGCTACAATGGAAAAAGTATCTGAGAGATACTTTTACAAGTGGGAATTACTAAACAACACTATACAAAAAACAGCTGGCTGTTTGGCTAGCTTAGCTCGAAGACTCAAAGTCGAAGCGGCTTTTTAGAGAGTAGACCCCAGCAGATGATGTTGATTTTCGAAGAGAGTGCAACGAGATACGATACGCTTTACTGACTCACTGTACCGCAAAACTAACACACTCGAAAGAAAGTATCTATTCTAAAGTATAGGTAGGTAACTCGTTTGTATATGGCACCGTGGATATACACAGCAGATATACGCGAGGCGAAGTAATGAATTGACTGTTAAGTGTTTTGCATGAAGTATCTTTCTATACCTATCTATGTCGAGCGCCATATTGTGTGTGGAAGTGTTAATAAAAGAAGAAGAGGAAAAAAAACATTCTGGAAGCGGGAATCAGCGCACAATGATGGCGGAAGGAACTTTTGCAAGAACTGCTTCTTTGGGAGTAGCTTTGATGGTTGTAATGTTTTTTTTTTTGTTTTCTTGAATATCTGATGTAATATGATGGTGGACAGAGGACAGTTAATAATTTGTAAATATAAATTCGAGTTCTTTTCATATAAATTAAATTTTATTATTTTTTTTTGTTATTGTAGGTATATCTTGTTTATTGAGGTGAGACAAAACTGGCTTTCCCACTTGGTCATTGGGAGCAAAAAGTGTGCCTTGTTTTTTTTTTTTTTTTAAATTAAATTGAGTGTCGGCACTTGGAGGGTTTTAAAGAAAATTTCGATCTACGAACAAATGACAGTTGGCTGCTGTGTGTGGGAAATGGCTTATTTATAATATTTATTATACCTACCTAACTATAAGTGTTTTAGTCTATTTAAGGAAAATAATTGGAATGTAAAATAATTACAAGAAATGTGTTGTAAATTGATGGTGTAATTAAAAATTTAAATCGATTGTGATTAAATCAACAGGTTTCCTTAAACGTAAAAAAAAAAAACAATCAGTCCAATTTTAACCTATATCAACGTATAGAAATCGGTTAACAAAAGAGCAAATAAAAATAAACGAAAAATACTGACCAATTCAGCATGTTTAACATTAAACAATTAAACAAAACTGAAGAAAGTTTTAAAATATTGGGGACTAGAAATGATAAGTTGTACAATTAACTTCATTTAAAAAAACCTTGTTGAACGTACCTACGTAATTTGAAAGTATACATGTTTTTATTCGATTAATTTCAAAATTTTAATTCTAAGTCTTATTTGTTACTTAGTCTTGGATTATACGCTTCGAACGTGATTACGTTCTTCTTTCGATGTCTAAACAATTATTTATTAGTATTTAATTATTTAAAAAGGTAATA
Source organism: Epistrophe eligans (assembly GCA_951394125.1). Lineage (NCBI taxonomy): Eukaryota > Metazoa > Arthropoda > Insecta > Diptera > Syrphidae > Epistrophe > Epistrophe eligans. Next base: position 13,194,529 of record OX596031.1, on the reverse strand, counting down.
CATATTTTCATTAATTTCTAATGTGATCTGGTTAAAACTTTTTTAAAAACCTGGGTATAACATTTAATTGGAAAAGTGTTTCTTATAAAATATTTTTGACTATCAACCTTATCCAGATTGTCTGCCATCTTAATTTAAAGATATGTCCCATTTTCAAAAAAAGGGTGTGGAACAGTATTTCATTTTAGTAAAAGGAAGTTATTGTTGGAATGGAATAGAAAAAGATTGTATTTTTCTTTGAGGAATTTTCACTGGAGTAGAAAATTTTTGGAAAAAATAAAATTATTGAACCACCATTTTTGATAGTTTTGGATTTGTGTCCAAAAATTGTAAAAAAAAATATTTTTAGCAACAATATTTTTTAAGATTTCAATAAATTACTAGTTGACCTATCCCGACCGGAAAAAAATCTAATTTGCGTCCAAAATCTAGAAAAGAAATTATCAAAAGATATTACCTTTATATTTGTTAGCCACAGAAAATGGGAAAAACAGAAAAGTCGAAATTTTATTTTTTTTGTACAGCTTTTTACAATTTAAAAGGCATTTTGGATGGTTGTCCAAAGAATTTCAAATGCAGATAATGATGTATACTCGAAATATCTTAACTTCAAAATTTTAACATTTTACGGACGTTATACACGTCATGATTTAGAATAAATAAAAATCAATTAAAAAATATCAGTTATCTAGGTAAATTAAATAAGGAAATACTCAAGTTAAAAAAATGGGAGGATTTCGAGATAGTTTTCAAACTTAAATAACATTTTGTATACTCCCAATGACGTTAAAGAAGAGAAAGAAGTAGAAGTAGGCGTGGTAGTAGGTGGGAAAAATTACACATTTCACTTCCTTATTTTAAATAATTATTTTATAACAATTAATGTGTCATGCTTTATGTTTAAAAGTGCTAAATACGAAGTTTCAGATTTCTATGATTATTAAATAAGGAAAAAATCAAATATTATAAAAGTGGGCGTTTCAGTGGGCGCATTTTACTAAAAACACTTTAAAGACAGTGCAAGTGGATCAGAAAATAAGAATTACGCAAATTTATGGGTCGAAGTGTGAGATATGATTGGAAAAAAAATACTTCAGTTTTTACCGAATTTTCTAATTTTCCAGGCAACTTTTCCTATTTTTATTTTTTCTGTACAAACTCTACTTAATTAGTACAGCCGTTCTGAAGAGAAGCGCTTCCCAACGAAATGGATTTTATTTTAATTACATATATTTTTATTAAATAAAAAAAAAATATATTTAAAAGCGTAAATCAATAAATACTTAAAATTCTAATAAGAAGCAAATATATTTTTTAATTAAAAAAATAAATTTCCTAAAATTTTTTAATCTATGTATTTAGGAGCTGTTTCATACAAAATTTCATTGAAATCGATATTGCAATATTGAGTCGTTATTGTGAATAATAATGTTGCCTTGAAGAAAAATGTTGGTTGATACAATTCTAGAAGAAAACGTAACTGTTATTCATTTTTTCTCTGACGGCTGATTGGATATCAATCAAAATTTTGTATTCACAAACTCCTAAAATTATAATACATTATTTTGGGTACATAACTAATTAACAATTTTAACAATAATTACATTAATTAAGCTTCAAAAACATTTTTTGATTCAAAACGTATATACAATTTTAAAAACCCAGCTAATGCACCTATTCCTGTTTACAGCATTTATTGATTTAATAGGAACTTCAAACATCATTCATTGACCCGTTTTATAAAAATTGGACCAAAAGTTATTTGATATTTTAAAAGCTTTTGAAATATATTCGGGACGAAAAGCTAATTTTTGTAGACTTTTGCCGTTCAATACAATTTCAAATGTTAAATCAATGATTTAAACAAGTCCAATTAACTATTTAATTGGAACCTTTCTAATTAACTTATTTATTATAATTTGTATTAAACTTAAAGTATATGAAAACTTAATAAAAAAAACAAATAGATCCGCCTTGAAAGTAAAAGTTTAAATAGCTCTAGCATCATCAGTATACAATCTTGCTAATATTTGTTTAAATTTTTGGCTGAAATTTGATTGAATGTAAATCCCATATAATTAAATTCTTAAGAGAGTGATTTTTAATAGCAAAAGATTAGTTTTTTTTTTTTTTTCAATTTCAATTTAAATTTTTATTTTTATTTTTTACTAGGGCATTATGCAAATAAATTACTGTTGAAATGAAATAAAACAAATTATACCCCCAGAGGCTTCCATTTACAAAACTGTAAAATTTTTGTTATAGGCCATTTTATAAAAGCCAAAATACAAACAATATACATAAATATATGTATAACGGTATGATTAACAATCAAATTCCGTTCACATTTTTATGTTAATTTTGCAAATTAAATTTTATTTACAAAAGTTTATTTGTTGATTTTTGCTTTTCATTATTAGAAAAATATAAAAAAAAACTATAATGAATAATAATTAAGTCACAAATACTACATCAACAAAAAAAAAACCTGTAAAAAATTCTTAATCCACAATCGAAAGTTTTTTATTGTTCTATTCAGATACCAATTTATTGATTAACAAGGTCACATAAATTTAATAAATAAAAAAAAAATAAATGTGGTTGACTTCACCTTCCCTCATCAAGTGAAAGTAAAGTCTTCTTATCACTTTCGATCGAATTGGACAAAATATATATGCATGACTATATGTGGTGTTTGTTTTGCGTCGTTGAAATTAGAAAAACCATTAATTCATTAAGTGCCGATTTATTTGTAAAAGAAAATTTAAAATTAGTATTCACATTGTAACAATTTTTTTTAAATACACTCGGCATCATTTGATTGATATATCAATTTTTAAGTTTTTAATGAAATTTGTAGTCGGAAATACATACATAAGTGAATGCTTAATTTTTTACAAATATTCTATTTTCAAATAAATTGAGTAAAGCTCAAGATTCTGCTTGGCAGAACAACAAAAAGTAGAGGACCGAAATAGCTACCCTGCGATACTCCAGAATTAATTTCGAAGTTATTTGATGTTTAGCCTGAGTATTGCGTAAGATCTATCGAATAAATATTATAGCGAGAATGTTCTATTCTAACAAAATATGACTTGAATCAAATGATGCAGAGTGTTTATTTTGTCACATTATTTATTTATTATAATAATACATATAATAAATATATGTAAAAAAAAGTAATTCAGACGTTTCATGTGAGCTGAGTAATGATGATGATGTTGCGTCGTTGATGGAAAAAGTGAGATACTTCAAATGGCATAACAAAAAAAAAAAAAAAAGATACCATCATTGTCACTTTGCACGTTCAGTATGCCAAAATGATGTATCTCGTTGTTGTGTCGTGCAACCATCATTAATCCATTGAACTAGTGGACAGTTTTGTTTCACTTTCTTTTTTTCCTTTTCTATATTGAAAATTAAACAAACAACAACAAAAAATATCTCACAGAAAAATTATTTTTATTTGCTCGTGTCGTACATGGCATCTGCCAGAGATATGTACATAAAACGTGTGCCAAAGGTTTTCACTTAAGATACATCTATGCATGGCTGATGTTGAGTTGATGTGATTTTTACTTTTTTTTTTTCAAAACTACATTTTTTACATTGAAATCTCCAAAAACAATTTTCAAGATTGATAGACGTGACCAAGACGTGTCTAGATTTTTGGCCGCGGAATAATGTTGTATGTCGATATATTAACAAAAGCAACAAAAAAAAACTGAACATAAAAATGGAGAAGCTATCACAGACTGCCCTGAGATCCATAATGCACACAATTTTACACAACCGCACACATAATATCACACCGGCATCCATTACTTTACGGCATAACAACAACACCGTGAGCGCAAAGTGAAAGAAAGTGTTTTGAGGATTTCTTTAAGATTCATATTATAAATTGTTTAGATATGGATGTTTGTTTTTGTTGTTGTTGTTATTGAAGAGTTTTGTTTTTTTTCTTCTGCTTTTACAACCAACAATTAGATTGAATTGATGATGGAACATGAATTAGTAATGTTAAGTACGCTCATGGAATGCAATTTAATCAGGCTGGTCGAGCATGACTACTTCTTCGGTGGTGAGGCCTGGGTAAACACGAATTATTTGTTGTTTTTTTTTTTTTTTTTTCGTTCATAATATGTTTATATCTAACCTATACACATGTGGAGCAGCGGTGAACCACCACCGCAGAGCCAGAGCCACCAGGTATTTGTTACATAGAGCGTTGTATATGAAAGGTAATTAGAATTGATGCTGAAACTGAAATTTCGGATTCAAAAAAATAAAATGAAAATAATTTTGTATGCAGCTTGAGTATATGTACCTAGTGTTAGGAAGGTTGTTAATGTCATGCTTTCTTTGTTTATTCAAAATAATATTTGAAATAAAAATTTCTTTTTTTTTTTGTGAATTTTGAACTTTTACTTTAGGTTCTTAATTATATTGAAGGTAATTCAGTTAAGGGCAATTTGATCTGCTTTTTTCAGCTATTTTAATTTTTATTAAGAGAAATGTGATTAAAATGCGACAACTGCAGTATAGTATTTCAATATGACATTTGATTGCTAAAAATAAAACCCATGCGAAAAAACACTAGCAATTCTGGTAGTTAGTAAAAAATGGTAGGTAACTTCTTTTAAAACTGTGATTAGTAAAATTGACTATTTTTTTGGTTCAGTGTAGAAAAGGAAATTTATAGATTTCTTATAATCGTACAAAGACTCTTAATGAACTAAAACTAAATGAAATTATATTATAATATAATAACCAATACCTGTAAAAGAACAGTGTATTCGATGTGATGTATCACAAGGAAATAAGGTTCCTGGTCACTCAAGAAAATTATATTATGTATCTACATTTGAGGACGACTTAGCTGAACCAACCTGCCACATCTAATATTCAAAAAAAACTTTGGGGTCAGACTATGATAAGCTAGAAACTATAGAAAGAAAACATTGCATAACCACAGAGATCAGAGACTTTGTATATGTATAGGTACTGTTAAAGAAGAATTAAGAACCCGCAAAGGATCATATTTCTTCTTTAACACTTAGAACTCGCCTTCACAACAATTATACGACGGCACTATACGAAGAAACCTTGAGGAGAGAAACCTTTCGTGCGGTGTACACCGTTTACAAAGAACCAAAACACCAGTACACTATCAGCAGTGTCTATGAAAAGGGGGGTATAAGATATAGAATAAAATTTCTTTTGGAGTATTTCCCTTCTTAAAAAATTGGGAACGTGAAATATGCTCGAAAGTTTCCCTCCGAATTTATTGGTGTCGGGATTAAATTTCCCAAGGGAATTCGGCTTTCATTTCATTGGATTTTTCTTTAGAGGAAAATGATTCCGAAAGAGATTCCTAATAGTAGACAAATTGTCTGGTGAATAAAATATTGGAGGGAGGGAGGGGGGTCGATATTCTTCTCAAAATTTCCAATACATCCTTATAAAGGGTTTTCAATAAGAGGTTTCATTTTGATAATAAAAAAAAAAGAGTATTTTTTAAGTGAAATCAATGGATGTTTATTTCATTGTAAAGAGTTAGGTATGACATTAACAATGGAAAACGACATCAGCCAAATGGCCGCCACGTCTACAGTTGCAGCACCATATCATTTTCATGAAATTTTCCATGATCAATTCGCACATTTACCGCTGTATGTCCTCGATAACTTCACAAATTCTACCGTTAAGGTCTAGAATCGATTGTGGAGCATTGGCATAGACCTTATCTTTCACGTGGCTCCAAGGAAACAACTCTAAAGCTGTTAAATCACAAGATCTCGATGGACAATTGTGATTACATCTTTGAGAAATAACACGGTCAGGAAATTTTTCTTGCAAAATTGCGATTGTTTCGTTGCTTGTGTGGCACGTAGCCCCATTTTTGTAGAGAATTTTAACAATTTCAATGCATTGTTGAAGCGCGTATCATTCAATTTTTAGTAATGGCGTAGTTTTTACTTGTCAAATGTTAAAAGATGACAGCTTCAAAAGTGACAACTGCCCAAATAGCGGGCTATTCAAAATGAAACCTCTTATTGGAAAACCCTTTACTTATATTATGCCAATGTAAAACGATTATAGATTTAGCCCCACTCTAGGCAGCATTATTTTCTATATATGACCCCAAGTTACAACTGCACGAAACCCAGGAGATTTCATGAGATAATTTATCACCGTTTTTCGGAGACTACTGTCCCAGCAATTTCATTTTGCATTTTAAAGTCCTTAGGTCTTACAGGTATTATTAATTTCTTTTAAATTTTCGAATAACGTAATTGTAGAATTTTCCGTCTTCTTAAATAGACATTTTCTATCTAGAACAATTTCCATAACAAATTTTTCCATAAATACGAATTGACTTCCGTAGAACCCTCTCTTCCTAAAAAAAAAAAAAAACAATTACAAAACATTTCTTTTAAACATAAAACATTGAACTCGATTTTATTTTTAATAATGAAGTATTATTTATTAATTTACTTTTACAGCTATTTCCTTTAAAAAATAATAATCATCATTTATCACAATCAAGTTCCATTAGTTAAGCATCATTTATTCAAACTCTGCTAATTTCATTTTATAAATGTAAGCCTTGCTTTGATTGGCATAGTTTCACTTTTTCGTTCGAAAAGGAAAAAAAAAAATAATAATGATAAAAGACTTCTTTCATAATAATACCGTTCTTTTAATGCAATTTACACCTCATATCTGAAGAGCATAATTATCATTAACAACCAATTTCTAGATCAAACTATTAATTCACTTTATAGCTTATCAGTAAATGGGAGAAAGTATTACGGAAACTACAAAAAATTACAATCATTAATATTTTTATATGGCAAATTTTCTTGACCATTGTCCACCTTCTTCTCTATATCATCATAACTTCTCTTCAAAAAAAAAAAAAAGAAAAAAAAAACTATAATTTATTATCTGAAGTGCTCTATCTTATTGCACACTTCAGTTAAATTTGTTGCAACTAATTCATAATATTCACCTCATTTCCGGCAAAAATATACATCCAAACTGCTGCCATATAGCAATATAGTATCTTATCAAATAAATTTTACATTTGAAATTAATTTTAATTGCTGTTGTAAATGTATCATGTATAGGTAGGTAGTATTAGATAAATTTGTAGAAACTCAGTTAAAGTTAGATATAACAAAAAAAAAAAAAAGAAGAAGAAGTTACAAGTGTATAAAAATAAGGAAATAAAATTATCTTTCCATATAAGAATGTGGTTTTTATAAGTTGCATGCCACACGACTCTATCATCAACATCATCATAATCAAATTATATTCTGTTCCAAATGCAGTTTGCACCTGCGGGATTTGTATTTGCTTTGAAGTTACCAATATACATATATTTTTAACTGGGATGCTCTTAGAATTCTTCTTTCTGCAACTTTTGATTACATCGTACGTGTGTATAATAGATATGCTTTAGGGGAAACCCCTTGACATAATTACGAGTACAGTTTTGTCATATAAACCATCTGATATATATAAATTCAGTAAGTTGTATGTTGTATCTTCTACGGATGTATAAGATACAACACTTAACCGTAATGAATGATTTTTTATCTGATTATAAGATGAACAAATGCGATTCCGACATGATAATAAGGTGAGGCACATCAAGATGAATGGGTTTGTTTCGATAGGATTGCTAACAGCTTACAGTGGAATGTGGATATGGTTCTTTCTCAATCAAAAATTGATAGAAAAAACTTTTAATGTGAAAATTTCAAGTTTTTTTTTTTTTAAATGCTTGGTCATTTTTTAATCAATCAATAATTCAAGATTAAGATTTTCAATTTTCTATTTAAATACCTAGTTGCCGTTAGAATTTTTTTTTCAATCTGACAATCACCTAAGAATTTAAAATTTTTTGAATCAACTTAAAAAAAAAAAAAAAAAACAAATAAAATTAATGGCGCAAAATTGTTAACAGGGGTTAAGGTATTAGCATGATACTTCTTAACAATTTACTAACTTTAAAGTTCTTTACTAAAAATGATCTTAGTTTCAAACATTTTGTAAATAGTATCATACTTAACCTATTTTTTTCATAAACTTTAGTTGAACACGCCTAAAAAGTGACAGTTCGTACAAATATAACATTTTTTTCATTTTTAACTGTCTTATAAAATTCACAGAATGTTCAAGCTGTGATTTTTATAAGAATCGGTAAGCATCGACAATAATTTGCGTCTTAGAAGGGTGCGCCAGCATCTTACTGATGACCTATATTGTCGTACTTAGGCGAAATGTAGTTTGGAGTTGAGGTCACTTAAATTTAATTTAACAGTTCAAGAGACCTCAACTTCATACAGTTTATTAATTGTTGAGGCAAGAAAAAGCGTGTTTTATACACGCAAATGAAAAGCAAATTTTTCCAATTTAATAAACTATTTCATTGGCTCAACAAATAAGTTTGCTTGAATCAACGAAATAATTTATTGGCACAACAAACAAAATTGGTCAATTCAATAAACTGTTTATTGTCCTAGCAAATTCGTTCCTAAAATCTTAATGGTCTTACATTTTGGATTAAAGGGTGAATTTAACGAGTAAATAATATGGAAATTGGATTTAAATAAATTTACATCTGTATTTAAGTTTTAATCTGGATTAACAGAGTGAATAATAATGAAGCCGTTAGTAAACTCTACCTGAACACGTCTAAAACAGTGACAGTTTGGAATGAAAAATTTAAGGAAACATACCATTTGTAAATTTCAACGTGACATATGGTGTTAGTATGATATTTGAATGATGAAAATACATTTCGTGATTTTAACTTTAAACAAAATTTTAAAAAGATATTTTGAATTGTTTATTTTTTTAGCTAAAAAAAAATTGCCGTCGTTAATTTTAAACATTTTAAAATGAGTATATTTATTTTCTTGCAAAATAAAGAGCTATTAGGTATACAAAATATATTTTTAATTGAACTCTTTGGAATTTTAAAAGCGCTTGTTTGGATTGATAAATAGAAAAACGACCCTAAATTTTGCAGACTAATTAAATATCATATTTTGGACAGATCTTAAAGCCTTGAAAAAAAATTCTATTTTGGAAAAAAGTACTACAATCGATTTGTCTTGAAAAAATATCGATACGTCATTTTTTTTTTGCTGACTGGAAAAATATTTTTAAGATGAAAATTGTCAGAATTGCAGGACAAAAAATGTTTATAAATTTTGAACTCTGACCAGCGCCATTATAATGAATCTTACTTTTCTTTCCATACATTTTTTGTAACGATAATTAAAAAAAAAATAATGGTTCTAAATTTGTTAAAACAAATCGATTGCAATAATTTTTTGTAAAGGAAAGTAAAAAAATTGACGTATGAAAATTTTGTAAAAACGAATCGTACTTTTTCAAAAACTGGTTAATTTTAACGATTCTGGTAAACGCTAAAAATTTTTAATTTTTTTGTTTGGCAATTCTAAATTTTTTCGTCAGTAAAAAAAAATTACCTACAGAGATTTAGCACAAAGAAATCAATTGCAGTTTTTTTTCGGTATCGAGCCATTTTTACGAATTTTGAGTTTGTGAAAAATAAAAGGGGTATTCATGTAATGTGTGTTGAGTCGTTGTAAACGTTAAAAACTGCGTATACCTGTCAATTTTTAATGAACATTTGACAAGTTTACGCAATGTACCACGACTTTACGACGTTGCATGAATACCCCCATTATATTAAATTTGTCTGCAAAGTTAAAGGTCGTGATTCTAAATTTTATAAGACACAGAAATGAAATGTGTTGATATGTGGATTCAAATCACCTGAGTCAAAAAACCATTGTAAATTTTATTTATTGATAAGAGGCTCATTGTAAAACCCTAAGCTTCACAACCTTCAAAATATTAATAGTTAATCATGTGGCATGTTACCTACAACAGACATACATATATCTATCTTTATATTAAAGCATCATTTTCATCTGTTATTGTCAAACAGTCATGAGAAAATAAATTATTTGGCTATCTCACACATTCACTCTAGAAATCTTTACTAAAAAAAAAAAAAACTTCAATTCACAGTAAATTAGACCGCAATATCTAAACTTGCCTTCTGAAGTAGTATAGTAGGTACATTATAGAAAGTTCAAGATCAACCGAAAAAATAGCCAAACAATTAATGAGATACCTATACAGATAATCCAAATATGGTTCATCTATAATTTTATTGAAATTGATGGTCAACTTAATTGAGTAACACAGTATGTTTATTATGTCAATGACATTAATTGAGTTACAAAAAAAAAGAAGCAAAAAAAAAAAAAAAAAACGGATCAATGAAAGGTCAGTACACCCATCTGGAAAAAATTAAACAGCAATTTAAAGAGCTTCAATTGTTTATACCCAGACCGTAGTCATTATCATGTTCAAGGTTTCACTTAAATAAATTATAAAATATATATGATTTCCCAATCGTAACTACTTTATACTATATATAGTAAAAAAAATAATTATTTTGTTATTTTTGTTTAAATTCAATGATGCAACATAATTACTTTCATAGCTTTCAAGTAATATTTCTTCATTCGTGAGTAGAAGCAATTATTTAACTTGAATATAAATCCTATAGATACCTATTGGCAATATGAAAGATAAAATCGAGCAAAATCTGTTGTAAAAGAACTATTTTTCTTTAAATTTATTTTTAATTATCTTTTTATGTTTGCTTGTTTTTTTTTTTTAAACAATCTTAAAAGGAAAAGATTAATTCAGAGAAAAATCAATTACTTCATTTCCTGTTCAAGTGGAAGAATGAAATGCAGTTATTAGGATTTAACTTGTAATTATTTTGGCTTTTGTTGTTGAACTTACTTTGATTTAGACATCTTTAAGTTTAAATGGAGTTTATTCTTGATGATGGACTTACCTGAAAATAAATCAAAACAAAATGTTATAAACAATAGATTCTGACGGTAAGAGAACAATATAAAAATAAAATGGAACAAAATGGTATAGAATATTTTTATTTGCGATACGTACCTACATACATACAATACATACATACATATGTAGGTACCTATGCAAATATATGTACAACATTATATGAAGAGCTAAGTATATAAATTCTTAAAAAAAAATCAAACTATGGGTAGGTATAGATTTTGAATAAACGTGACAATACGATCGGCTTCATCATAAATATTTGCGTCAATTTTCTTCATTTTACGATTCTTAATAATTATTGCGACTCTATTAATGAAATCCTGATTATGTGAACAGTAATTTTTTTTAAACAGCAAACTCTATAGCATGAACAACAAAAACGAGAAAAAAATGCATGGACGCAGGCTCCGTCCAATCGCTTTCAAACACTCTGTAACCGACTTTCCATAAGGGTGCACGAGCCGTCTTTAACGGTATAGTCAATTATTTTGGCAAATATTGCATTTAACGAAAAAGAACAATATTTCCAAAATTTTTTTAAGATTTTAAAAAATTTTAATTTAGGGGTTCGGAAATTTTGTTTTGTTTGATTTTATAACAAAATCATTAAACAAGCATGAAAATATGTTATAACGTAGATATCTATGTAACCCAGTGGCCCACATAATTCTGTACAGATTTCGAATATTTATTTTTTTTTTGTAGCACTCATTTATTTAATATTGTTACATAATTTAGCGCAATTCTTCTTGATGGACTAGCCGGATACGAAATTTATAAGTGGGTGCAGTATTTTTAATTGGTTTAAGCTCAGAGGGTGAAAGTTCGCTTCCGAATCAGGTCTTAGTTTAGTTTTGGATTGTTTTATAAAATTTTATATTTTATTTTGATATTTCTGGAGTGAGCAAGTATGGCAAGGTATCTATGTGAGCAAGTGCAACTGCATAGTTTGTTATAAAACATTAAGTGAAGAAAAAATTTAAACTACCCCAAAGAAACTGACTGAGAAACTTTAATTAACGAGTTCGATAAGAAATGATAAAGAAAAAAGCATACAATTGAAAAACGTGACTATTCAATGTCCATATGTTGCTACTGCTTGTGTGAGTGCGAGAAAAACTTCTGGTAGCAGCTTTTCGGCAAAAACCCATCAGCGTCTGCATCAGTCTTTTCTTCTTTCATCTTCAAATTATCCACCCCACCGCTATTATTTGATTTCAACACCCCATTCCGTGTGAAGAAAAAATTAAAAGTTGAAAAATAAAAAAGACAAAATAGTTTTCGTACAAAAATAATTTTTTATGGTTATTTTCAGGAGTGAGTCTGAAGACTTGCCAAAAATGTGTCAATAATAATTAATTTATGAAATATTTAAAAAAAATTCGCAAGCTTAAATTTTTGTCATAACTTAGACATTGCGAAACAGAATTTTTCTTTTTTTGCTAAACTAATTTTGGAAATAAATAAGATTTTCTGAGATGTTTTTTTCTTAATTTGGTAATTAAAACAGTTCCAAAAAAATAAGTTCATATTTTTTTTTGGATATACCGGATTTGTATAGAGGTTTCAAAGAAAATCATAATCGTCGTCAAAAATTATATTTTTTTTTTCAAATTTTAAAAGACGACTACTGTATTAAAAAAAAATTGACAAAATAATCGTAATTTTTTTAGAGGTAGTCAAAAAAGTTTAAGGGTAGCCAATAATGTTCAAAAAGAGACGAATCGAAAAAATTAATCAAATTTGTCAAAATGGATTTTTAGCAGCAGCGTTTTTTTTTTTTCAAAATTCACTTATTCGACACTTCTGGTTGGTCAAAAAACTTTAATGGGTGGTCAAGAATAGTCATTTAATTCTTCAAACAAAAAAATAATAAAAAATTATACTCTTTTTGTGGCAAAGTTAACACAGCTGCAGGTTTATAATCAGATCCAGTTTTTTAATACTCAGTTAACTCTTAGTTGAAGCAGAGTTGATTTACTCTGCATTACATTAATAATTCTTATAATTTTTTTTATATTTTCGACATAACTATAAAAATATCCTTCAGTTAATAGAGACTTAACCAATCATAATTTGGTGGGATAACTCCGATTAAAATTTAAAATTGACTGAAAATCATGTTCTTTGCGTTTACTCAAGTTGAACCCTTAAACTAGAAGAATTAAATATTAAATAATCAAACCACAGATTAACTAAGACGTATATATGTATATTCAAATTCCCAGGTGCAGGCTTTGGTCATGTGTATATATTATGTAGAATATCATTTTTAGTACCAAATAAAAATATTTGTTTTTAGGTTTCCTTAAACATAGATCCATGAAAACGAGGCTTTTTGACATTTCAAATTTTTAAACCAAGCAGCTAGATAAGCAGTGAAGTGGTTAGGTCCAAATCATAACTTCCTTTGAGAAAAGGAAATATATAGAAGAAAAAAGCTAATAATAATTTATTTCTAATGTAAATCTTTTAAATGAGGTTAAACTTCCTATATCAATTATTTCCTATGCACAACATTTTGTTTTGAACTAAGAAAGAATAATAAAAAATTAAACAAAAAAAAACTCCTGTTAAAAAATTTAAACATTTGCAAATCCAAGAAGGTATAAAAAAAGATGGAAATAAATTATATCTGTACGCAGAGCCGCCGCCTCGAAATGCACCTCAGGAAATGTGTCAAGCAATTCGTTTTCATTTTCCATTCTATTTCCCACTGGCTATATTCATGTTTTTTACTTAATTTCCATTTTTTTTTCGTCTTCCAGAATTCTCAAGTCTCGACCACCATCAGCTTGTTGCTTAAATAGATACCAAACCACTGCACTGCTGCTCTATACGTACCAGCAGCAAAGATTAACTTTAATTTAATACTCTTATCTTCGCATATAACTACCTATACGCCCCACCCCACCACCATCTTCGTTCGTAAATTGCGATTTGTAAAAAAAAAAGCTTGCAAAATAGCACAACAAAAAAAAAAGGGGGAAAACAAGAATTAAAAGTAAAAAAACAAAAATAAACATAAAAAACACTTTAGCTTTAGTGGGGCTCTAGGTCTCTAGGCCTATCGCTTGCGCACCGTGCCGCAACTTTATATAGGTACAACAGAACATGGTTATGAGCTTAAGTGCACTTAAGTCGACCGAAGACAACAACGACGACGTCGACAACAACGAACCGATGATGACGCCTTCGATAGAGTTACCTGCCGCCACAACAAGCCGCACTATAACAAGAATCCATTGGACTTCTTGAGACCTGTTGCTTTTTGCTGGATTGGAGTAAGCCTCAACTCAATACATATTGTGAGGGTATATCACGATCACGACTTTGTATGACCAAACGAAACCAGTTTTCTAGAAAAAGAGTCTGAAAACTCGAATTTTGCAAGAAACTTTTTCGGTCATTTTTGTTTATTTGGCTAGAATAATAATAAACCTCCACAAAGATATACAAATTGCTGGTAAGTATGGTTGCCACTTTAGAAATTAACTCTGTTGATTTTTAAGGCTCTGACAATTGGGCCTAAAAGGTTGAAAAAGGTCTGAGATAAGCAACGAAACTTGATTAGAATTTTTTTTTTTGTTAAAACCCATATCTCCATCTTCCTAAAAATAAGTTTGTAAGTTTAACTTTGAATTTTCGAAAATTGGTTGGCAACCGTGATTTCTTAGATACAAGATACAAAAATTATCGTTCAATGGCCTCTCGGTCTGGGTCTGTGTCCGATTCGAGGCTCTTTAAGATTTTTTACAATTTTTGTTTTTATTTATGTTTTGCACATATGCATAACGAACGAAGATGGAAAAGTATCTATTTAATATAACACACACACAAAGTGAAGTAAGATATTTTTTTTTGAAAGGTAGTACCTACATACTATTAATAGATATATACGTATTTACTGATACTGATTTTTCGTAATCGTATACATAAATTCTTCGGCATTCATATAAACTGAATGGAGAGAGAGGGAGATAGATTGCTCGATGTATGTCGACGAGGTCTAATTGAGTGCTTTTGGGTTTTAAAATTATGTGAGCAATTGGACGGATAATGAGAAGATGATTCGATGAGATGAATACTTTCGGAATGCGAATGTGTTGGGTAATTTCAAAACATTACTGTGCCGTGGAGGCCGCAATTTTCTTATAGGTGGTTAATAAATAGTACACCGAACCGAACCGATTGATTGTTTGTTTTTGTTGTTTGCTGTTTTTTTTTTTTAAATGACAAACTGATGTGTGGCGGCAGTCAGTCATTCACTTTGCCTTGATGTGACCTTATAAGGTGCACACAGATACGAAAATAGTAAACAAGGTGGGTGAGTATACAAGTTTTTTTTTTAAATTTATTTTTGTTCATTTTTAATTCGAAATCGATTTGATCGCTGATTAAAATCGAAAAATGAAATGCATGTGACAGAAACAATGTTCTAGATCCTCGATTTGACGTCGAAGCGAATTGGAGAGTTTTTTTTTTGAATGATGAATTAAAAGATTAACATCTGACAAAAGTTAACAAAAAATGTTTGGCAAAATTAATTTCAATACTTATTATTTTTTCTTTTAGTTATAGGTAGTTGTAGGTAATTGCATTGATATAAGTTAAGGACATCATATATAGAGTTTTTATATAACGATTCAAAATCGTATCATGAAAGTTCATTGAATACCCTTACGCCCTTACGATGAGAGCGATAAGTCGAAAAAAGTATAATAGTTCGCAATTCTGTCTGTTTGTCTGTCCTTTCGGCTGAAGCCTAAACGGGTGGATCGATTTTCTTTAAACCGTACCTAGCGATTTTCCCCCACACTTTCTTTCTTTTTTTTTTTAAGACCGAAAATAAAGGTACCTGCCGTAAAATTTTGTTTGCAAAAAATAAATTGGTTCTATGATTTGATGGAAAATAATTTTTCTAAAAATCGTTTTTATCTTTATCTCCCTTTTTCAATTTTATACTTTTAGCTAACCGATCGGCCAATTTCTGTAAAATTTTTTTACGCTAAAGGTTCTATGTAGGTAGGTATTAACATTACATAATTAATAACAAATTACGTAACATTATATTACAATTTAAACAAAATTTAAACCTTGGATTTTTAAATAATATTTCAAACTTTTTTAGGAAAATTCAATATTTTTTTTAATGTTTCGTGTTAATTAAAAAAAAATAGTTAGAAGTGGCAAACCTACCTATTTCCTTTGTTTTTTTTTTATTATTTTTGAAAAGATATTATTTTTTTAAATGTTAAAAATATAAAGCTGGAAAATTATTAGTTAAAAATTTTAATACATAAGGCTTAACAATACACTTTCCAATAACTTTTATTCAACTTTAAAAAATGATACACTTAAGAAAATAAATACTTCTGTTGTAGCCATTGAAAAATGACTTCGTTAATTAAATTGTTAAATGATGCAACCTATTTAATTCGTTTCTTTATTCTTATTATGTAGAATTTTTTTTTCTATACACAACGGAAACTATTTTCTAAACAACAACACGATCTCATTCTTTCAATAAGACTTTGGCATTTGAAAAAAAAAAAAAATAATAATAATAAAACATCTATCGTGTATCGTGCCGTATGTACATATATTGTATATTTAATAACAAAAAAAACATTACTCTGTCACCATCACCATCATAATTTAAGTGTTCCAAAAACGCCATCCATTTTCATTACGAAATTGGTTAAGTTTTGCGTGCTTGCATGTTGCAATTTATTTTGTTGTTATTATTTCATTTTTATTTGGTATGCCAACATACATAAACTATACTTTAAAGTTGTTTATTTGAATGTATAGTCCAGGAATGAAATGTTGTAAATTTTGCAGATATTTTACTCTGGGTGTTTTTTTTTTTGTTATTGATGCGATTCTGAGCGTAGATTTTTATTTATAGGAGAATTTTTACAGGAAAATTTATAGATATATTAAAATTTTAATACATATATTTTTTTTTTTATAAAATTAAGTGTTTTACTGAGTTCGATTTTTGAGCCAAAATAAATTCAGTTGAATTTTTACTTTAAATAACAATAACAAAAGAATAAACTGTTAGAAAATTTTAAAGAGCGAAAATTCTACAAGATTTTGACCTAGGCTCCATTTGGATTAAGGGACAGTTTGTTCACCATGTTGGTTAAATCTGCGCCATGACTTTCAAAGGTTCTAATTAAATGGCACTAATGACCCAAAATCAGTTGATTATATATTTCCATGATAAACAACTCAAATTTTGCATTCCTCAATAAAAATCATGCACACTCAATGATTTAACACTTGCATTAATCCTTGATTAAAGATAATCAACTGTGAACAAACTGGCCCTAACACTAACATAAATATGTATATTTCCTCAATCAATGATTAGGACAAAATATCGTGGCTTAAAGAATTGAGATATTCACAATTGCTCTTTTTCTAATAAATAGACACATGTGAAATTAACCTATATCGATTAAGTTAACATTGATCCATAAAAAAAAATTCTACCGAAAATGTAACAATCCCTGCCGAACTATTAATTGAATGCGGGTGAGCGTTGCTCGTTTTTTTTATTTATTTGTATATTTTAAAGTTCAAACCGATTTGAGAGTGTTATTTTTGCATTGTGCAAATGTTTAGCTTTCTTTTGTGGTTTATGGCAGCATGAAGGGATTGGTTCATCGGTTTATGTTTATTTGATTTTTTTTTTATAATTTTAAGCCCGCACTTTGCCAAATGTGTCAAGAGTTGGAAATATATATGTAGATACATATATAAAATTACATGACCAAAAGTAAATATTTTTTAATTGATACTTGAGTCAATATGATTGACAAATTTTACAACTAAACAACGTGATGGCACATAAAATATTATATACGTCAAACAAAAAAAAAACAACTGTGCGGATAGAGACGTTCATAACTATACGATGTGTAAAATTAAACAAAAAAAAAAAAAACAACTAGGAAATTGTAAAAATAAAAAATGCAAATGGGAACCTTAATGTGCTTTAATTGCTATTTGTTCAGTTCCGTGAAGTCAAGTCTTTTGAATTTGTTGATGGCTTGGGAAGTTGTATTTATAAATTTTTAAAAAGGATTAAGCATCATCACTTTTCCCAAATTTTGAGTTCACCATTTTATCTACAAGATGTTAAAACATGATGATTTTTAATGGTCATTCATAAATGTTTACCTAAGCATTTATCTAAGACCATTTATCATAGAAATCGACGACGAAGCAGTCATAGCCACACCTGCAAAAACGGCTTAAAACGGTTGACAATAAAATTGAAGTATAAACATCTTCCGTAAAAGTCCCCAAAAACAAAAAAAAAACAAAACATGAGATGCATCTAATTTCCATAAGTTGAGCTTATTCAAAACATCGAATTATGTAACTTGGAGGTAGGTAGGTATTGTGCATGAAAAGATAAAAAAAAAAAAACTTTTTTCTTTTATTTTCCGCCTTCACTTTTGCGCGTTTGTTTTGTGTTTTTCTCTTTTTATTTTTTTTTTTTTAAATGCAGCACAAACCTGAAGGTTGATGGAGGCCGAGGTATAGAATAATGATTTTTCTTCCGGAACTAGCACAACTTTAGGAGGCACAAACAATGATCTAATTTAAATGGGAACCGAGACAATGCAACTTTGAGCATTAATTGAGTGATGATGGTGTTGGTTTTATATGCATCTGTGAAGTTCTTTGTTATAATTATAATTATTTTATGGATCCTCATATCATCATATTCTATATCAAATTCGTTGAAAGCGTTATGAGACCTTTTAATGGATGGCTTAAAATGGAAATTAAATTATTCTGATCTTTTACCGCTTTGAGGTTTTTTTTTTTTTTGTAAAATTGAAACACACAAATAAGCTGCTATGTATTAAATAATATTTGATGAACAAAAATGCAGTTTTCTTTTAATTATATTGTAGAAGTTGGTTGGGCTTAATGAGCATGAAGGTATAAATTTGATGGAATCTTTAGAATTTCGATGTTTGGGATCAGTGACGCCCAAACATATTTTTATTTGCGATATCGAATATTTTTTAAATTATAAAAAGAAATGGAAGATTAAATAACTAAAAAAATTGTGTATGTAAGTCAAACTAAATGTATTCTTTGTTATTTTATACTTCCGATACATATGACAAGTTACGTACAAAAAAAAATCGTAGAAATATCGAACTTGATATGACTTTAAAAAAGTAAATCTGACAATTCTGTACATCTGTCTGCCTATGCGTTCGTCTACAGCACAAACGGATGGGTTGATTATTTTTAAACTTAGTAAATAGCTTTTTCTGGACATTCCCCTGCACTTTTTTTAAAAATTTTTTTTTGACAAAAAATAACGGTAGATACCGGCTCCAGTTTTTTTTTTTTTTTAACTAATGAAAACCTTATTATGCCAATTTTTTCTTTAATTCATTACAATTTTTTGTATACAGATAGGCTACTTTTTTGTAAAAAATTAATTTCTGAAAATGTTTTGAAATATAAATAAAAAGAACAGAACCAAATCAATAAAAATTTTCGATTTTCTAAAAATAGAAATTGTTTTAAAAGTATTGTAGGAATCTATACCAAAAATTTCCCAATTTTTTTTTTTTTTGGAAAATTTAAAAAAGTTTGTATCAAACTTGGCACCAGGCAGTTTTTTTTAACATTTTAAACAAATATAATTCTTACAACCAAAAATAACAGTATACGATTTAAAAATCGTTAAATGAAATCTTATTTTTCTCGAAAACAGCCCTTACGATATTTATAATATTTTTTAAATACATATTTTTCATAGAACTACTTTTTCGATATCATACCATCTCATAATATGTTCAACCGATTTTATTATACAAGAGCTTCTAATAAGTTTATATAATTTTGCATATCAAAATTTTCGAAAAAAAAATTGATTTTAAAAAAGAATACATTTTTAAAAAGAATTTATTAAAAAAAAAAATTGGTTTAAAAAAAAATTATTAAAAAAAATTGATTTTTAAAAAAAAATGTATGTAGGTACCTATTTAAAAAAAAATGTATTAAAAAAAATTATGTTTAAAAAAATTGATTTTTTTATAAATTGATTTTAACAAAAAATTTGATTTAAAAAAAAATTGATTTAAAAAAAATTGATTAAAAAAAAAATTGATTTAAAAAAAAATCTGATTTAAAAAAAAAAAATGATTTTGAAAAAAAAAATTGTTTTTTTTTTGTTGTAAATAATTTTTTTAACTCTATATTATTAAAAACTTAAAAATGGTGTATCAAATTTTTGTTCCTAAAACATTTAGGTAGGTACCTACTAAAATTTAATATGAAATAAAAAAAAACACTCCAACGATTTAAGACATTTTTCAATTCTGGTATTTAGAACGTGGGCGATAATATTTATGTCACCACCCAAGCCCAATGGTATGTGAAGCAAAAATAGCAAAAGCAATTTATTTAAATTTTCTAGATTGACTGTGTACTTATATGAATATTTTTTTATGTACATACATAAGTCCTGTTGGCCAAGTGAGTGTTCCAAAAAACAGTTTTCTTTGTTTTTTTTTTTTGATCGGCCCCATTATTTTAAAAGAATATAATATGCTGGTTCATTATCTAGTCAAGAACTTTACAACTTTAGTGCTTTTCTTAAGTAAGTCTTGATGATTTTATAATTTTAACATGGTTCCAAAGTTTAAAAGAATTTAACAGATATCTAGACAGCTAATTAAAATAATCCAGTTATTATTATCAATTGACCTTTATTACATTAAATATCTCAAGTGTAAGTAAATTCGAAAATGTATGCATTTAAAAAATTATAACTGCCTTTTTTTAACTTGACTTATGGACATATAAGTTCAAGGTCGAACTCTATGCTCCTAATTGTGCAAACAACATTGTATCTTGAAGATATGTCAAGTCAACTTAGATACAAAATGTGCAAACTTGCGCAAACTTTTACAAGCAACCTTTTGATTGTTTTTTTTTATATTAATTTTACATTATAATAAATCTTAATGTATAGTTTTTCTATAGAATTTAAATTCCGGTTTTTATATGTGCTTAATTTGCATTTATATGAATCTATAACTTTTCTTATAATCTTGGCAGTTTGTTATTTTTTTTTTCTGACTTTATAGAACGCGATATTTATATTTTTCTAAGCCACCGTCACGCCGCTGCTGGGCAAGACAACAATTAGAAGCGCACTTATACAAGATGGTGACTTTCAACTTTTATTCTGCAATTAATTTTGTTTTTTTTTTTATATTTATTTTTGCATTGTTAGCGTCGACAATGGGCAGGGCGTGCTATAAGTTGTTGTTGTTGTCGTCGTAACTTTATTTCTATTTTTTTCTTTTATATATGAAGTTCATTTAAGAAGCTCAATTCTTTTATTAATTTTTGTTGAAGCTGCCGACCGTTAAACATTGGGACTTATCTATGAAATACTTGGACTGATTTCAGAAAGAAAAAAATCATAATTTACAGATATGTATATGAGAGTTCAGATTTATTTTCCCGTTAAAAAAAATTGAATTCATCAAGAAACAAAATAATTATCGAAAATCCCAATAATCTCATAATCATGGTATTTTAAAGTATGCTGGATTTCTAGCATCTATTTCAATCTTAAACCACGAACAATATTCAACATTAGGTATGTACTTTCATTTTACTTACAAAATAAATAAGCCTCTTATACGAATAATTGTATATTGGTTGATTTGATTCTAATTTTTAATTTATCCTGTCCCACTGTTTTGTCAACGCCATCTTCACATGTAAATTAATAAAATAATCATCAGCATCAAATGATGCCTAGTTAACACATTTATGCAACTGTTATGCAACATTGTGTATCTGTTTTCTATTTTACCACCATATGCATATGAAACCAGGGAGTTCTTCCAATCATTTCATGTGGACTCTCACACTCACTCTCCACTCTCCAGCTATAGATATACAGTCACAAATAATCAGGTTTTCGAGATTCCATTTTCTAAAAATTGGGTCACTTAACGTTGTTGGCAAATTAACGTGATATGAATGTTGCATACTTTTACAGACTATGTGTGTTACCTATTAAAAAAAAGCGTACTTCTTTTTATGCAGTGCCAATATTGCTGAGCACATAGTGCAATTAAATCAACTGATGGGGAGAGTGTTCAGTGTGATTTAATAAAATATCCATAGCTAAAGATATCTTTTAGTATAGTTGTTTTGATCATTAGCTCATTGAAGGCCGTTTAGATACATGATTGAGAGCTTTAGAATAATGTTGAATTTGTGTGTTGTTTTTGGTCCGACGAAATTCTAGGGAATATGATAATTTGACATTAGAGCAGGAGCTTAGTGCAGAATGCTAAGTAGGTACCTTTGTCTATACGTAAATATGTCTGATTTGTCTGATGGGAATTGGGACTGGGAGTTACATACATATTTTATTTATATAACAGGAACTTGTCGCCGACTAAGCTTATACATTAAACATATTGCTTACCTTTACAGAATCTACAACTATACCGCAATGTGAAATGTATCTGAATGTCTGATTAGTGTGGTATTGGCTAACTGGCTAAGTGTTATGCTAAATCAAATGCCCACTATGGAATATTTAAGAACCTATAAACAAAATTCCAATAGAAGGTCTTCTACGCAAAAATCTTTTCTAAATACATGTTCCAAAATGAATTTCTGAATTAAAAATTTAAGGTCAAAATATCATTAAAAAAAATGTTTGTGTTTTAACCGATTTTTGATATATTGTTGTGTTTTTTCTAAAATTTGGATCCAATTTTTTCCAAAAATTACGTATACGAGTAAGTTAACTCTTGCAGTCAAAATTTAATATAAAACTAATTTTAAATAAAAATTGTGTTTTTGCAAATTGATTTCGGACACGCCAAGCATGGTCAAATGTGTGCAATTAAAAAATCAAACGTTTATAAAGAAAAAGGTATGTACACGACTAAATCACCACGAACTTGATCTTGTGCTTAAAAACTTTAATGTTAAAAAAGATAAGTTTAAGTTTTTTTTTTTTGTTTTAAAAAAATATTTTTAAATGTAAAATTGTTTGAACTGCTTAAAAGCACCAGATTGGAAAAAAATTAACCCATTAAAAAGCTATACGTGAATAACTAAAAATAATAAAGCAATTTCCTCGAAAAACTTGAAAATGAAAATTCTGTAGTGCGATTTTTTTTTTAGCAAAAACCTAAAACGTAGTTTTCCTACAATTTCTTTGGTCATTACAGGTACGAATTTCAATCAACATCAGTGAAGCCATTTTCGACAGAATTTGAAGAAAAAAAAAACGAAATTGTTGTATAGCAGCTCTCCGTTCTCGATGAACTAAAACAAAAATTCAAATTTACCCCCTTAGGAAATCACATAAAAATTCTTTGTACCAAATTTAACAAAAAACGGTTCACCCGTTTAGGCTCTAGCTTAAATTACAGTAGACGCAAGGATCCATAGACTGACGACGGACGGTATGACGTAACCCACTCTTTTGAACCTCTTCTTCATCGTAGTGTTAATTTTAATTTAAATATCGATTTTTTTAAACGAAACAAATAAAAACTACCTACTTGCCCAAAGATCTCATCCACCAAATGATAATTAATAAATTAATAAATTTGGCCAAATCACTTACATATGTATGTTCAAATCACTCATAGAATACTCGCCCTATAGTAGGAGTAAACATCGCCTTTTATAAGTGATCTGGGGAACAAAACCTGACTTGCCGCCCTCACTAAAGTTTTTGCTTTGTTTTAATTTTCTTAAATTCACATCTAATCTTGAAGAATGTTTAACATTTATAGATTAAATATTTAAAACAATATTTCAAACAGGAATGGCCGTTAAATTTATTTTTTTTCCACAATTTTAATCTCGAATCACATTTCAAAAATATTTATCTCCACATTAATAAGAAAAAAAAAATAATGAGCCTAATGAAAAATGGTGTTATGTGAAACTAGGGGGTGAACCCGCAGATTACTTCTTCTAAAAAAATCCTTTCCATAATCGCCTCAAAACACACTATATTTCTGTTTTCGCTGACTTAATTTCCGGTCTATTTCTATTTGAAAAATAAACAACTCCCTGAAGGTGTACCTTAAATTATAAATAAAAAAGTATTAAAGTTTTTTTCATTCACTTTAAAAATAATCATTGCACATTCTTAGCTGTACTTTAGTAGTGCGCCATCTGTCCTTCCATAGAAGCACTTTATACGAAATAGTCTAAAAACAATTGCATACTTTTAGACATCAAATTTTAAATCACATCACTCACGCTTTTATCCTCTAACAACTCAGATCTTGCTGTATAACTCTATACATACCTGCAAATAAACAAACAAAAAATAAACAAATTATTCATTTTAGTCACTTCATTTTCTAAAAGAGGAAAGATTAATATTATAATTTAAAAGCATTTTAATTTCAAAAACAACATAATCCCTGTGCGGCGTGGATA
Organism: Epistrophe eligans; assembly: GCA_951394125.1. Classification (NCBI taxonomy): domain Eukaryota; kingdom Metazoa; phylum Arthropoda; class Insecta; order Diptera; family Syrphidae; genus Epistrophe; species Epistrophe eligans. The sequence goes on along the minus strand of OX596031.1, from coordinate 13,170,097 downwards.
TAGCTTTTGTTGTCACAACAATTCAAGTGGCTTTGGCTGCTACAATATAGAAGAAGAGGCTTTAAACTCTTCCAGTTGGTTTAATAAATAATATTGGCGCTGCTTTAGCTGCTTGAATGGCTGTTGCCAACAGGATTTAACCAAACCCCAAGACTCATTATGATGCCGTATAGAGAGAATCAACTCATGTAGAAAACCGGATTACATTGGATTTACCATATTATATCAATGTGTATGATGCGATCCGGCTCCCCTTGGTGTTTGCCTTTTGACCTGAATTTGCATATCTTCATATGTACATTTGCTCCAGAGATACATATATTCCTGTATATATAAAGCTAGACCATAGATATAGGCAGGTATGTACATATATGCATTTTGCTCTTTTCATTACAAGGATTACTTCCTATATAAAGTACAACCACTCATGTATGGCATAATCCCTGGTGCAATTAAAGGTTGAAAAGCAAAACAAAAAAAAAAACAAAAAATATGGGAATAAGAGTTCCGAGATCTCGGAACTTAATTATACTCCACACCACACTTCAAGTCGGCTCCTATTTATCTTCGCCAACATGAACATCAGCTGCAGATATGCGAAAGCAACAAAACGACGACAATGACGAGGACGTCGTCGTCGTCGAAACAAATGAAGCAGGCATTTTGTCGATTAAAATATTATTCGAAGCATCTTCGCATGGTTAAAACAATAATAACAATACCAACAAAAATAAACAAAAACAACAACAGCAACGACGACTCCTTGAAATAAGGAAAAACAAGGGGCTGTACCAGATAAAGACAATTTAATGGCACACATTTGATGCGGGTTTCACTTGAGCATATGTACGTAGAGTTGCCAAATATGCTGGTCTGGTCTGAACTCTGCGGAATTTGGCACATTTATTAATTAAGACACGGTTAATAATTTTTTTTTGTTGGCCTGATGCATGGAAATTTAATTTTAATGAGGCACAGTTAAGAGATGCCTTTTAAATAACCGTTATTTTAATTATTCAATATCTTGGAGAAATGCAAAAAATAAGTTGAAGACAAATCATCTGTCAGATGTCAAATTGACTATGGACACTTGAAACAGTGGTGCCAGCTTAAAAAAAAAAACTGCTAAAATAATTTTTGACATTTTGTTATCATAAATTCATATTGATTTAAGAAATGAAATCGAAGAGCTGCAATCGCAACCAATCAATTTTCAAATTTCATAGGTATAAAAACTTGAAGCCCTCTAGCTCGTCTACCTGTAAATTAATGGAAAAGTTGTCTGATAATCACGCTCCCACGGAATCAAAACCAATAATTTTTTTAAACTTTTATTTTAAAAACGATTTCGAATAGTTCAATTGCCACGATTATTATTTATTAGTCTCTGTGGGCAACCCTATACACCAGCTAGGAAAGAATTTTCAAAGTTTGAGGAAAGAAATTGGTTGCCAACCATTTCCTTTAGACTGCCAAGTCTTTAAAAGCATATCTTTCCCTAGAGAGAGAAAAAAAAAACTTTATGTATGAAATAAAAAACTCAGCCATCATAGGAAGCACTTTGGCACTTTGGAAAGTGTTTATATATCTACTACGTCTCGTCTATGTATATCAAATTCTTCAAACTTTTAATCGGAACATACGAGAGGTCCCGGAATGGCCGGAATGCAGCTAAACAATAAGTTGAAGCCAATGAGTAACTTCGAAGCGTTCTTGTGTTGCAGTTGCTGTGTTGTGTATATTTTATAGTTTGTGCACAACTGCAATGACTTTCCATGTTTGTTTGTTTGAAAATGGAGGAATCACTTCATTGGGAAAAATGGAAGGAAGTAGGTAGGTACCAGAGATATTTTCATGCACCAATGTCCGCATTGTCACTGCAAAACAAAAGCTAATGGTACCTTTTATTTGCATTTTTGTTGTTGTTGTTTAAGTGTTGCAAGTAATTTTAGGCGCCTCAAGGGGGTGCGTATATAATTTGCGGTAGTCTATACATATGTATAGATATTCAAGAGAATTTAAATGTACACAAAACAATGATTTTGCTTTGTTAAGTGGTGTCTGATGATTGCGAGAGGGTTTATTGAACATCATTCCACCATCTATAAATAATTGTACATCTACATATATACGGGTGAACATTAAACAATGAAGGTTTTAACCTCAGGTATTTTTGACGGTCAGGAAGTAAATAAATATTCTGCTGCTATACTACTGTTCCGCAATTTCTAAAGGGTTTAATGACCCCCAATAAAGGATTTGTGTTTAGGATTGAAGGTAGGTATAGTTCGAGGCAAAGGTGATTATAGTGATGAACGATTATGTATGTATGTATGTATATTTGATTGCACTCAAGGCGAATTTTGAATTTGAAAACACTATTGTTATAGTTAAGAGATATGCTTGAAAACGTTATTGAAAAGAACAAATTATAAGACAAAAACTAATTCTAATATTTGAAGTTGTGTGGAGGTTTGGATATGTTTTAAAGAATGCGTTAACCAATCTTAAATTTATTCTAAAAGAATAATTATGGTTCATTTAAACAAATTAGAATTTTAGAAAAAAACTGCTAGGTGGTATGTTTTGACTTTGGTATCTTTTTCATAAAACTTCACATCCCAGCCTTATCTGCGCTTATCTTGTTAACAGCTTCTATAAGCTTGATTTAAATTAATAATAATACGCTTAGGGAACCAGTTTGAGGTTAGCGAATTTATAAAGAAATTAAGATAAGCATGGAAAAAGTTTATATTCATATTTTTTAAGCTTCTGACGTTAAAGGTGCAACATCGTTACAAAAATTATAACAATCTTCAATTTTTTTTTTTACTTTTTCTAAATTTTAAGATTTTATGATGGATTTGGCATTCGAAAATAATATTCGGCAATGAAAATATAAGAATATTCTTATTTTAAATTCGATAATTGACGCATTCTGAGCAAGAACTAGATAACTCAACTTTTTGACGAAATATGATATCAACGGTTAGAGTACAGAACCTTGTAAGTCGTTTTTGCATGATTTTTTAGAAATTAAAAAAAAATAGCAAAATTTTGTATGGCATCTATTTTAAGTCTTTTGTTTGCAAGATATTTTACTAAAAAGCAACCAGCTAGTGTCTTGATTTCTAGATGTTTAGTTATATTTTTAAATGAAGTTATTTTAGTGCTTAGTTTTTAAATAAATTATTTTCAAACTCAAAATTTTGAAAATATAATTCAAAATAAAAAAGAATTTTGAAATAATTAATTCAAAAACCAAGCACAGAAACAACTTTATTTGAAAGCATAATTAAATAATAAGTTCCTGGCTTTAAAAAAGCTATAACATAATATTATAAGAGTTGCCGTTGTCTTTTATTTTATGTAATTTTTTTTAAATTTGCACCTCTTACCTTAAGGGGTCGACATATAAAGTGTCCCAGTCGCCCCTACTATTTAGAAAAGTAAAAATTTTTAGCTATTTCGAATGGTTTATGTATTTCGAAAACGGATATTTTTGTCAAAAAAAGTATCAACATGTTTTTTGTATGAAATTTTCTTTGCTACAATTTAGTTCTTGACATTTTTTCTCTACAACTAATCAAAGGAATATATTCTTAAAAAAACCACCCCGTAAAATTTTAAGCAGCGCTCATATCTATGGGGACTTTTTACAGTTTCTTAAAAACAACATGACGAGGCTTTATACCAAAATCGAACTTTCCGAAGAATCTTTCCTAATTCGGCTGTTTTATGTCTAAAATAACTGGTCTAAAATAACCTAAAATCTTTAGCAGTCACAAACAAATTTAAGAATCTATTCTCTGTAGAATTTTTAAGGCGTCAAAACAAAGCTCTACACTAAAATTAAACTTGATCAGAATTTTTTTTTAAGTTTGACCATTTTTTCTCTTTAATTTTTCCGTGCTAGATCTCTTAAAAAAATTAAATAGTTTGTTTTCCATAGGTTAAGGGAAAACACAAATTCAAAAAGTGGGTGTGGATGTAGGCGGATTTGTTTAATTCTATGATTTGTAATAAAATGTTTAGCCTTCTTATTAGGTTAGCAGGAATTTAAAATATGATAAAACTTTGCGTGGCATGTATGGCTGGATTCAAATCAATCACCTTCTAAACGCAATCTCGCTGCTAATAGGAACAACATTGGTTCAATATTTTTCGAGTCATAAGCTTTATACAGACTTAGGTACATTCATTTTTATATAGATTTATTTAAAAAAAATATCAATATTTCTTTTGCCACACCCAGTATTATAAACAAACAATTCTTTCTCAATTTCTTGAGAGTCTCACGAATATTTATCGAAAAAATCTTCGCCATACCTATTTTTTTTTTAACTGCGGTTTTACAAAAAAAAAAACTAAAAAAAAAAAAAAAATGCTTAAAACTAACATTTTGCAAGTCTTTTAGATAAAACTAATTTATCTAAAAAAAAAAAAAAATATTAAATAACAACTACCTCACAAAAGCTTTAGCTTATCCTTTGCATTCATATACATATTTGTCTGTTGAAATAATCTTCGTATCTTAAAGCTCATCTCGTAAGCTGATGTGCGTCAAGTGTTTACCTGTCAATTAAATGACCATTAACACTATCATGCCATATTTGGGCTTCCAATAGTAACTGCTTAAAACAATAACAAAAAAAAAAAAAATCATTAACAAGGTCATACCTTAATTGTATACATAGATACAAGTTAAGATTTTCTCATTCTATATTACTCCCAATACTATATACTTGGGCCTACAATAGTTACAATTTACAACGCTATATATAAAAGGTGTGTTTTTGGTCAGTCTGAAGTTGTGTCTACAAAGTCTCTTATAGATTGATAAAGGTATAGGTAAGTAGGCGGGTGATGATATCCGACACATTGCGTGTGGCAATTAACTTTCAACAATAACAATCCAATATGAACATGTGAATATAACAATATAATTCTACAAGATAATAATATAATGCTTAGGTTGTAAGATTCATGTTCTTTTGGATGAATGATTCAATTAACTCATCGAAGATAAACTTCAACATTTATTAATTGAATCATGGAGTACCGACATAATATAGCTGCTGTCTCAGAGTGGCCATTTATCTTGTCTTGAGAAATGTGGGTTGCAAATAATAAGGTAAAACTTATTGATTAAACAAAGTTGCTTACTTCAATTGTATAAAGGAATATAAACATACCTACAGATAAATTTTAAGAAAACAATTTAAATAGAAAATCTATATGGAAAGTGCGAACGAGTGTATATCAATTTATCTATCTGTCTTACTTAAGACTTTAGTCGTCCATTAATTTTAGAGCACGATAACTGAATATATACATTTTCTATCTTTAGTACGTGAAAACGCATTCAAAAAACCCCCGCAGTATTAGAGCGCGTATCTATCATCAATTTTAAGTATTTAGATTCGTTTTCTTTTGAAAAGATACAAAAGTATCTACAAAATGTGCGATGGTGAACGACCAAAGGATGAATTCCATTGATGTAAACAATATTACATTCACTTATACAAGTAGTATAGGTGTAGGTAGGTATATAGTGATGGCTCAGCAGCGAGAGTTAAAAATAAATTTGCAAACAAAATATGTGGAGCTCCGGAGGAGCAAAAGACAAGAGAAAGAATTTACCTAAAGACGATTGCCAGAGAGGCTGTTTTGAAGTGTATACATAGTTTTTGCACACCTATGTGGCAGCGATGGAGATGATGATGTGATGATGCGGTGTGTATATTTTTATGCCACTTGGCCTCTAAGTAGGTATCTAATTCCAATTTGCAGTATGCTAAAAGATTTATACAATTGCCCTTCAAAGTGTCTATGCATATATACCTTGTTTTATAGAAGGTACCTACCTATGGTGGCCCTCGTGAAGGTCATCATCGTACTATACACATCATCTCTCTCCATCTCAAGGCATTTGCATCATATCGCAAATATATAGATAGATCGTGTCACGAACACATGCTGAGCAAATGTGCAAATCGAGATGTTATAAATTTGAAATAGCTCTTAAAATGTTTTGAAGGAATTGGAGCGATGACTACACAAGATGGCAGCACATCATGTTTGTTTGAATTTGTTGCGCCAGAGTGCATATACGAGTATACAAATATGTGTTGTCTGATTGACAAGTTTATTTGCGGTTGAATATTAGGGTCGGTCGGATTGCTGTGAGTTGAAGAATATTTATTGACTACTTACTAGCAAATACTACATATGTACCTATACTCGTATTTGTATACAGAACCTTGCGGCGGTGGTCTTTAAACAAGATGTCAGGGTGAAGAGAGAGAGATTGGATATTCCGATTGAGTGATGAGTTTCGAATGTCATTAATGACCTGAGGCTGAGAGTGGATTTTCATTTACGAAGGACAAAGGAAACATATTTTCTTGCAGCTGTTTTTTTTTGAAAAGAAAAAAAAAATTGCATGCCGGGTGGAATGTCATTTCAAGAAGATACATCAGGACTCTTAACTAATTACCAATTGTAGCCATTAATCTTCAAACCCATTCAGTATAAGCCCACAGGGTACATATCTTTAAATTCGATTGGGCATTTGGATTCTTTCGTTATATGCAATCGCAAGCGGGATATCAAGTGAACCCTCTCATAAGGATATACTTCATACATATCAAACTTAAACAAATAAAATCCTCGCGAATGCACTATTCATATACCTACGTCCTACATATCTCCCCATCAATCCATCAATTCTGTCATAAATTCTCAATCTGATTCTCATTCTCATTTTCGTAATAAAAAAAATTCCATTATCCTTATTGCATTCTGCAAGTTCTTTAGAAAAATAAAATATTACCGGCCGCGAACTGGTTCTCACCCACAGACAAAAGAATTATTTCTCCCCATCCATATAAATCGAGAAAAAACAAAACCAACAACAACATAAACAAGAATTTTGTATGAAATTCTCTTTCTTCTCCCTCAACTTCTTGAATAATGCACTTAAAAATTCTGGAACAACACTTTGGATCTTGATTTAAATAAATAAATAAATAACCATCACATGGATATGCGCAGTCTTTCATTTTACCCCATACAATGAAAATTTACACTATCGGTCGGTAATATAAATAGAACTCTAGAACAGGAGCTCTCCAGCACCAGCACCATAGCACCGACACCGACACCGACACCGGCATCAGAGAACCAGAATCAGTACCATCAGGCCACACCACCACCACCACCATCATCATTATATTTAAACTTTGAATAATATATTTTTCAAAAGAAATAATAAATTAATTCAGTGAAAATGAAAAACCGGTAGCTGTCAACACTGATTATGTAAAAAAAAAAGAAAACGAAAAGGTTTATTTATTATTATTTTTTTTTTAGTATGTAGGTAGGTAGTTCTGAAGAGAGAGATAAAAAAAAAAAAGAAAACCGACCCACACTCGTGTCAATTCTGTTGTAGGTATGTATGCCAGCCAAGAACTACTAATGTGAACACACATGGAGTTCGAATTCTAGAATATGGATATATTATTATCATGGATGGATAAACATTAACATTTGATTACCCTCTATTGATGTTCCTAATGAGGTCACATTGAATGGGAATTTGATGTGCCTTGGGGCTAAGTTAGTTATCACTCAATTTGGAAAGAAATTATCGAAGTCGTAACAACAAAACTATGGTCGTTTTGGAAGTCATTAATAGGGATATTTGAAATGCTTTTGTTTGATGCCGTAACCAAAAGGCTATAGATAAGATTTTTGTGAGTAAATCAAATGTAGGTCTGGAATACTTTCATATAAAAAAATAGCTCTTAGGTATTATTGTGGTCAAGAAATTTTAAAAATTATTTAATTAAATAGTTCTGGAAATTTCGTACCACAATATGGATTTATTTATTTTTGAATATATTAAACCATGTTTTATGTTATAAATAAGCACGGAGAAAAAAATTCAATTTCTGAAAGCACACGTTCGGTTGCTCATTAATGCATCAAAATGACATTAAATGGTTCAGAATTGTAAGTTTCACAAACTAAAATTAATGATTTTTATCTTAATTTTCTTAATCAAATTGAACAAATAATCTAAAATATATGTAAACATATTATTCTAATTTTACTTTATCTATGGAAATTTTAACATTCGTTAAAGATAAATCCAACTCGAGATTTTGATTAAACATGACATTAAAGAAATTATGTACCTATATCTTTTGTTTCTTTTTCGAACATTGAAAAGTTTGTTGCTTTCGATTTTAGGAAATATATCTTAAAATATATGAATCCTAAATATAAACACTTAAAGAATTAACTATAAAAAGAAAACATTTCGAACTTTAACCAATGTTTCAGAGTTTTACAGTAACAGTACCTTAAACTCACCGGCCATAGGTAAATCCCCTTATGTTGGTACTTAAGTACGAAACTCTTGAAATTTTGTGAAAAATAAGGTAGCAAGGATTTTAGTCTTTCGGCAAAAACATTAAGAACTCCACCAATATTTCCATCCTCACGCTCACTTACAACGATACTCCCATTGTTAGAGCTCTTTAGAAGCAGCACATAAATCGTTAGAGCGCTTAAAAAAAAAAAACAAATTTTTTATATATACGATTTTGAAAACATTTAAAAAAAAAAAAGATTTTACGCCATTTTGTATTATTTATTAATTCGGAGTTAAAAAATTAATTTTGAAAAAAATCATCTATACCTACCCATTTTCGAAATATCGAATTTTCAAAAAGTAATTTTAAAACGAAAATTTTGACATTCAATATAATTTAAACTTATTAGAAGCTTTTGTTTTAAAAATTGTATTAAAATCCGTTCATCGAATAATCATAGTAGGTATATTCGAAAACCAACAAAAATGGGTCTACAAGATATACCGTCAATAAACGGTAAATAATTTTGTTCCCAATTATATTGTAGATCATTGAAGTAATTTTTGAGAAAAATCAGATTTTCCTTACCAGTTTTTAATCACTTGTATGGTAGGTACCGTTATTTTTGGTTAAATAAAGAATTTTTGTTTAAAATCCAATAAGTATAGTGTTAAAAAACTGGTGGGTTCCAATAACATTAAAAATCGACAAAGTCGTTTTCGAATTACATATTAAGTTTTCAAAAAAAATTGAAACATTTGAAACAAATTTTTTGGAAAATTTTAGCATACACAAATTCTAAAACTTTTAAAAATAACCTTCATAAAAAAACCGGTTTTGATGAAATGGAAAATCAAAAAATTGGTTCTATGTGAGGAACCATATTAAACCATTTTTTTTTTAAATTAACCCTTTTTGTAAAAAAAAAAAAATGACTGAAATTAAAAAAAAAAAAAAAGTTGTGTGCACATTTTGAGAAAAATGAGATTTTCATTAATTGCTCAAAAAAATTTAACGGCAAGTAGGTACCGTTATTTTTGGTCTTGGAAAAAATGCAAAAAAACGTGTCTGGGGAATGCCCAAAAAACGATACATGCAAAGTTTAAAGAAAATCGATCCACCCGTTTAGGCTGGAGACGAACGGATAGACAGACAGACGGACAGAATTGTGAGACCTATTTTTTTCGACTTTGCTATCATCGTAAATTTTATCAAAATCTCGAGTTCGATTTTTTTACGAATCCATAATTGCACTACATAAATTATTAGCGCAAGTAAAAATGGCTTTTTTTTTTGCATAAAATTGATGTTTGAAAGCTCTCATTTGAACGAACGAAAAAAAAAATTGTCCACCTGGGTCAAAAATGTGTTTTTTTTTTTAATTTTGCTTTTAAAATTCTTCTTTTAAAAATTCAAGTTTTTCAAATTCTTTTTAACAAAATTCTGCAAAAAGGCTTTCTTTACTTTTTAAATTTTTGTAGAATTTTTTAAAACAATTTTTTTTTTAGAAATTTAAATTCTGTAAAAAATAATTTAAAAAAAAATTTTACATTTGCATTTTTTAACATGCATTATTTTATTGTTTTCATTGCAATATGTATCTTCTGATATAATTTCATATGAGAATGTCGTAAAACCGAATCGAACTAACCGGAGTTTTTAAAAGCTGTATTTTTGTAAGGTTATAGGCTGACTTTTGAAAGCAGATTTTTAACCCTCTCCCTTGTAGGTACTGTCGACAGCAAAAAACATAATGCAGTTAATTTTTGAACTTTTTGAAGAGTATAATTGTGTTCCAATTTTTTGCAAAAATGTTCACAGAAAAATAAAATAATTTAGTTTAAATTTATTATTTTATTTCTCGGTTTAGTATCTAAATAATATATATTTTGAATACTCGACTACCTATATGTTTAAGATGTTCAAATATTGCTTCAATATTTCAACTCACTTATCTCTTTGTTATCGCTCACTATAAACAGTGCCGCATAAGGACCTCCATTTAAGGTACACATACACTCCTTCGTGATTTGAATTTTAATTTAATTTCAATTTTGCGATCCCTATACTATAGAAATAAAGTTAAAAAGCAAAAGATAAACATTTAAACAACATTTTAGATTTTGTTTGTACAAATTCTATTAGGGCGTCGTCGTAGTTTTCAATTTCATAATAAAATATTTTGTGTAGGTAGGTAGTTATGTACTTAAGGGAATTCTTTATGGAATTTTCAAAACCACTTTTGTTTGTATTTCGAAAGCAACCTTGAATTTTCTATGGCAATGACACGGCTTTGTCACATCGCATATACCAACATATTTATAATATTATGAGCTTCAAACGTATACCGTATACCATTTTCAATTATGTATAGTTTCGTAAGTACACTTATAATTACTTGAGTCTTTTCATGCAAGTATACGAACCATAAATATCACATCATGTGACTTGAAATTTACATTATCATTATTTTCATTCAAAAAAAAAAAATAAAAATTCAAAATGAAAAGATCCAATAAATTTTCAAATAAAAAAACCATTTTTCTTTTTGTGAAAAAAAAACCCTTAGGGTGTGAAACTCCTACATACATACATATAAATTGTGTAAACCCGCCATCGAGATTGGATGCCTGTAGCATTAAATCAACGACACTATCATCGTGTGTATAAATGTTGAAGTGGAGAAGGGGGCCAAACCAGCAAGACGATTTTCCTACAGTTTTCCAAAGTAATGCAATGACGTCAATGCAACCACAGAGTAAGAGTGAATATAAGAGCATACCCGAACAAAAAAGGCAATACAAATCAACTGTTGGTGCCCAAAGCACATAACACAACCCACAATCCACCACCCAACCCCAATGTTAAAGCAACGTAATAAAAGTGTATAACCTTCACCCCAGATGGTAGTTTCAGATACTTTATCTTGCCAATGCCATACACATGCTACATACACTAACTCAGAGTTCTATGCGGCTACTTAAACACATGTGGGCATCATCGACGAAAATCCACAATTTCAAGGGTACTCCTCTTTTGTATTCTTATGTATATGTGTGGTATACCTACTCGGAAACGGAACTTAAAGACTTTTAGTGGTTTAAATGGTCGTTGTCGGTTGTTGGGTCGCTCGGTCGGTCGGTCTGCCTCATTCGTTCTGTGACGGTTCGGTACAAAGGGCAATTTAAATTTATTTCAATTCAAAGATTAATTTTAAATTTATTTTATGGGTCTTCAGTCATCGCAGACTGAAATTTTAAAATGACCTTTTTTCAAACAGACAAAAAATGAGGTTATAGTTCATCGCCTGTCACACTGCGTTGCTCACTAAATGTGTGAATAGAGATGATGATGATGATGGTGTTGAATTTAGGATGAGTCGTTTATAACTTTGGCAAAATTAAAATCTTTTGTACCCGCACTGTCACCACTATCTGTATATATGTATATCTACCATCACCACCACCACATCCCGTCACATCATAATGCCATCATCATCACGCAAGACTGATGATGATAATGAACATGTGACATGAAAGTTTTGTTCCTTCAAATTCTTAAGGGAACTCACATGAATTATTTTTTATATAAATATTTTGTCCGACAAAAAAAAAAGGAAACGTGAAAGCATGACAGACAGTTTAACTCTGAAAAGACATTGAACAAATGAACAACCCACAATAAAAACAACAACAATATCAGTTCAACAAAACAACAAGAAGAAGCCAGGACAGATAGACAGACAGACAAGTGATTTTTTTTTGGCACGAAAATTATATCCCGAATGAGTTCATCATTAACGGGTAAGCAAGCACTTATAGTAATGAAACGAAAGAAAAGGCCCAAAAGAATTTTTAAAGATATTTAGAGGGAATTTTTATTAAATATTAGTTGAGGGGAAAGACGTTTGCATGTTTATAGACGACTAAATGAATAAAATAGTTTCGACTTAAATATGAAAAGTCGAAGGTAACCTCCTACGTAAATTTATCTATCACCACAACTTCAGTATTTTCAACTGGAATCAGAAGTGGGTTATAGCAAGCTTGCTTATTGAAAAAATGTAAGTTTCAAATATTTTTTACATTCGTGCAGATAATTACTGGTAAAAAAACATTTAAACAAAAAAGGTTCTCGTATAGATTTCTGATAAATATAAAGGTACTATATAAAAACCTTTTAACAAAATAAACGTCGTTTTGACAGCATTTAAGAAACAGTTAAAGAGTTATTTGTTAAATTGCGTGTAAACATATAATGCCCAAATAAATTTATATTTTCTCATAGCTAATAACTTATAACCAATACAAAAAAAGGTTATGTCTAAACGTTTGTGGTATAAGATTTGATGATACAGAATAATAAAATGCACGGCTGGGTCGCACGTACTTGCTCTTTGTCGGCGCAACAGCTCGTATAGAACCAAGGCCTAGTGACTGTCAACCATTCCTGTGTGTTTTTTTATTGGCAGAAATAGAGGGGACCTACAATTTTCTGCCGAATCCGAACGTCTAGGGTGAGAAGCATTTTTTATGACAAGAGATACTCTTGGAGGATTTGTTAATTCCTCGCAAGAGGCAGTAACCCGTGAAAAAACATTTGTTTTTAGGTGGCATAGGCTGGGAATCGAACTCAAGACCTTCGGCGTAACAGTTCAAAGCACTAACCAATACGCCACGGGCTAATACCTTAATTTTAAAAAATTTAGCAAAATATGAGAGCAAAATTTAATTTGTTCTCTAAATTGCTAAAATCATCATCATCACGTACTTTTTATCTAAGTTTAAAAAAAATGGTTTTCATCGAAAACTATTAACTTTTTGAAAGAAATGTTATGATAAATTTCGTTTTTTTTTACTTTGATCAAAAACTATTTAATTTTTTGAAGAATTGTTAGATACAAATTTGAGCTTATTAAATTATATAGAAAAAAGGTCATAACACTTTTTTTGTAAAAGCAATAGATTTTGAGAGAAACGTATGCAAACATAGAAAAAGGTGCACTTCAACCAAGAACTGATACCTATTGTTACGTTTTCGAACATTATTCTCAAACTTTATTACTTCTACAAAAAAATGTTATTATATTTTGTTTTGTGTAAAATGTTATAAGCTAAAATTATGAACTAACATTTACTAAAAAAATAAAATATTTTTCGAGCAAAATCAAAAATAAACGAATTTTTTGACAAAAAAAAAAAAATGATAAATTCTCGAGATATTCTGAAAAAAAGGTGAAAAATTAGAATTATTTTTATAATGTGCTAAAGATTTGATTTCTTCACAAATCTCTACAACAAAATTTGCATTTGTTGGATTTTTTTTTTTTTGAAATTTGGCCAGAAATTAGACTTTCACTCAAAAACAAAATTCCGATAAAGTTGAATGTTGTTAGAGCTAAAAAATACCCTAATTTTGGGGTGGTAGGGGCTGGGAAAAAGCCGCGATCTTGAAATACCTCCTTTTACTAACTCGTTTTACATTTATCTCAACACAAAATTAATAATTAAATGACTTTAAGATAAAGTCAAAAAAATGGGTAGGGAACTTAAACTTGAGATATTTACCAGATCTGTAAGTTGATTTAGAATGTCAAAGTTGCTTGAAATGATAAATCTAATTAATATTAACAAAATATGCAGAAATATCACGTCGATTTTTTGTATTGGTTTGTAAAGTGTTCTTTTTGGAGAGTTTCAATTCAAAATTTGTAACAAAAAATGTCTGCGTTGTTTGCAAGGCTTATGCGAAGTCTAAGGTAAAAGCCTGAGACATTATTTTATTGTAAAACCTTTGGAAAATACAGATTTTGAAGTTTAAGAAAAATTGATGAAGTCGTTTTTGATAATATTTTAAAAATCTAAAATTAAGCTATACCCTATGTATATGAAGTCCAAAAATTGTAATTGTTTTAGGTAATCACATAAAAATTATCTGAACAAAATTTAATGTAAATCAGTCCACCTGTTTGGGCTTTACAAAATACACTTGATAGTTCGTTGATTGTCAAGTAGTGTGTTACCTATAACGTAATAGAATTTTACTGACAGTAAAAGTAATTGAATTGTTTGCCAGAAATTGCTCATCTGTCTGCAGGGTAAAATGAAAAAATTAAGACTGCGAGAAATAATTTGACCAAACCCAGTTGAGCTAAAAAGCCGGAAAACTAAAATATGCGGAAGAAACTGTCAATAACAGTCTTTTTTTCGCCCCTATTATCTAAAAAGAAATACCAAACTGAAATTCTAAAACGACTTAATGTAGGCATTTAGGGAAACGTTCCAAAATATTACCAAAAAAAAACCATAACCAAAAAAAATAAAAAAACATCCTCAAGAACCGTATATTTGAATCACATCTTATCTCTTCTTAAAATCTTTTCCTGGAAATATATATTCCTCAAGCCCTTATAATCATCACAATACGAATGTTCTTCCATTCATCATGAGGTACTTATATTCAAGCAAGCAAAAAAAATCAATTCTTGCTTCCCTTCACGACTTAAAAGGGACGACAAGCCTTGAATGAATGCCATAGCAATGTCATCATTTCCATACCAATACACCTCTTATCCTTCCTCCTTGCGTCCATTCTCAATCTAATCATAATATTCCACAGCGAGCTATAAGCTATACCCCCACAGACAAATTTAATATGTATATATAAACAACTTATCTATTTTCCCTTTAAGGCGTAGGTAATAAAAAAAAATAAAATAAAAAAAAAAAAAAACAGAAAAATAAGGACGACAAAAATTGTGGCAGAGAGAAAAAAAAATCAATCTTTCAAATTAAAACGAGACGCAAGGATGTCTAATGGAGGTCTTTCGTTTCAAGATCATAAAAACAGTTTGTTCGAATGGTCAGTCAAAATGATAAATCACTGCAATATCCAAAAGCACGTTCCAAGGACAAATCAAAATTCGGATCTCTTTAACGAGGCTGCAATTGATGATATTGAACCTTTTTTTCCTTTTTCTTTTTAGTTCAAGAACAAACAAATACCTAGTACCTTTCCTAGGACATGATACAAAAAGCGACCATCACTAGGTATGACGAGAATTTTCTTCTTTTTCAAAAGAAAAAAAAAAAAAAAAGAAAAGGCTAACCAAAAATCCACCCACCCCCAAAGCGGATATCGATTTTCTTCTTCATTTTGCGCGTTTGGCTGTGTGTGTTTTGTTGGAGGGAATACTCTCATATATGATTTAATACATAATTCAGCCAGACAAACTGTCGTCTGTGTTTTAATTTCGTTCCCTCTGGTTCTTCTCCGGTTTCTTTATTTTGTTTGCCTATTCGCTTTGGGGGTGTTTTCCCCTTGGGGCCAGGGCAATGATGGTGTTTTTTGATGGGGGATACACAGCCTTTCAGCTGTGTATCCTTTGAAAGGGAATTTAATGCCTTTCGGCCAAGGAAATAACTTTAGATACATTCGTGCCGTTTGCTTTATATATATATATACTCACCAATAAACATCATTTGATGTCAACATGTTTGTTGAAGTGTACAATCCACCAGCAGCAACAAAAAACAATAACAACAACAACAAACAAGTGCGAAGACGACACGTCAGGGGGTTGATGACTTTTCCTCGTTTCCGATGCAACCACGGGGGTGAAGGTGCAAGAGTGATGGAACTGGGACTTAAGGTGGTTTTTCACTTTCACCGCTATAACGTAATCCAAAACAGTTCAGTTAATAGAGCGACACAACTGTAGTAGCAGCGGCGGCGGCGATGGTGACGACGGCGAAGGTGATGATTTCGGGGGGTGGTGTTATTGTAAGGGTAGTTGTTGTATTAAATCACACAGAAGAAAAAAAAAAACACGCACGGCAAGAATATACAACACACAGACACAACAGACAAACGCACACACAACACAAGGGCGGATCGAAATAAAAATGGACGGCAGCAGTTTTGGGAACTTTCTTTTTCTATTTTTCAAAAAAAAAAATCTTTTCCGAAAATTTTTATATAATTTTGTTGATTTAACCAGGAAACAGGAAATACCTACTTAACGGGAGAAGAATGAAACTTTCACTTCTTTTTCAAAACATACAAAATGGCTTCCCTGGGGGGGGTGGGGGGGGAGCTGGATAGATATATCTATATATATGCACTGATGATGGGAATGGGGTTGGTTAAAAAATATATCGGAGCCAGACAGATGAGGCTTACATAAACACCGGTTATTAGGTATAGAACTTTTGAATTGAAATTTGTTTTCAAGTTTCATTCGACACAACAAAAAAAAATCCACAATTTTGGAAAAATTCTTCAAAATATCACTTAAGATTTTTATTTATTTTTCGGAATAAAATTTGATTATTTTTTTTGTACATAACGCCCAATTTATTTAAATTCGGAATTATTATAACAAATCGACGAGTAGTAGAAAAGTCTTTTCCGTCATTTTCACGAGAAAATCATTCGAGAACTAAAAGTTTTCTTGCAACAGCTACTGAACGAAGGGTAAGTTTTTTTTTTTTTTTTTGCTTTCGTTCTTCTGTCCAAAACAGCAGGAGCTGTGTATTATTTTTTTGTTGGTATCATATATAGGTACAGAGTAGCTCTATATTGATGATGATATAAAAGGGAGTATATTTTTCATCCCCTAAAAATATTTGTTAGTCTCTCTGCGCTGTTTCCATAATGGGGTACCAAAGGAATAAGCAAAATGTGTTTTAGTATAGAGTGGCAGCAGCATAGCGAGAGAGGATACTATAACGGTACAAAAACAATGACGTTATACTTATAGTGAAATACGCAGAAGTCTATTGTAACGGCAGCGCAAGGCGGCAGCGGGGGTTGCGGCCGGCGCGAAATATAGGAAAACATCACGCACGCACACTATTGTAACATACATAGAGGTTCACTGTTCATGATGATATGCTATGATGGTGAGTGGGTGGCAATGAGACACTTCCGTTTATTGCTCTTGTTATCCTTTTTGACGAAAAGATCAGGATGTGTGTATACAAGTTTAGCATTGGCTTTTTTCGGAAATATATATACCTACACATATACATCAAAGGCATAGGTACACAAATGCTTTTGTGACACACAAACTATACGATGGATGTGGAAGGGTGTATAGATTTCGCTCTAGCGATATTGAAACTCTCTAATTTTCTGTCTGATGGTTTATGACCATGATACTTGGGTTGGGGTTGAAGGGTGTTGCCATCAAATAGTTGATAGAATTATTTAATAGTAAATTTTATAAAATTCAATGAGAGCAGTTTTGAAAAAAATGTGTAGTTTTGGAAAAAATGTGTAGTTTTGAAAAAAATGTGCAATTTTGAAAAAAAAATGTGTAATTTTGAAAAAAAAAAAAATGTGTAATTTTGAAAAAAAAAAAAATGTGTAATTTTGAAAAAAAAAAAAAAGTGTAATTTTGAAAAAAAAAAAAATGTGTAATTTGAAAAAAAAATGTGTAATTTTGAAAAAAAAAAAAAATTTGTAATTTTGAAAAAAATGTGTAATTTTGGAAAAAAAATGTGTAATTTTGAAAGAAATGTGTAATTTTGAAAGAAATGTGTAATTTTGAAAAAAAATTGTGATTTTGAAAAAAGAATTTAAATATAAAAAAAAATAAACCACACATTTTCGGAATATTGAATTTTCAAAAATTAATTTTAATTGTAATGAAAAATTTTAATCAAAATCGTGGGAGTCGTTTTTGAGAAAAATGTGATTTTCCACAACAGTTTTATAACATTTGTATGTGAGGTATAGGTACCTACCGTTTATTTTGGGCTATAAGAATAATTTGTATTTAAAATCTGCTAGATAATGTAAAAAAATTGCCGGAGGCCAAGTTTAATAAAAATCGACCAATTCGTTTTCAAATTATTCTCAAAAAAAAAATTTTAAACTTTTTTTAAAAATCAAAAAAAAACTTTTGGTATGCACTTTTTAAACTTTTTGAAAAATTCTCTATAAAATTGTTCCTTGAGAGTAACTCTCTCAAGGAACATGAGAGTAACTCTCTCAAGGAACAATTTTATAGAGGTGGAAAAATCAAGGTGATGAACATTTTCAGAAGGTCACGAAACAGAAAATATTTAAGTTTCAATGTAGAAATAATGGGCGGCATGAAATTTGGAACCAAACAAAAAATGAAGAACATCCAAAAAAATGTATGTAGGTGTGTATATGAAAAACAAAAAAAAATATTTCATTTTCCAAATGTGGGTGTTTTTTTTGCACTATATGAACATGTGAGGATTTTCTGAACGACTAGACTATTCACAGAATGATCATTTTTAATTTTGAAAAATCTGATAAGTTAATCGTAGGTAGGTATAGTAAATTACACAGTTATAGATTTTTTGTTGTTGCTTGAGACCATAGTAGTTAAATTTCAATTATTAAGTTTATTTAGTTTTAAGTTTTGATACATGCATTTTTTTTGTCAAAAAGTTTAGTGTCAAATCGCAATTATCTTATTTTATTTCCTAACAACAAAAATAAATAAAAATAAATTTTAAAACAAATTTTAACTGAAGTTGGTAACACTTAATATTTTGGGCAAATAAATCAAAATTAACAGAATCTATTTTCTCTCTAGTTGTCTTCGTCTATCAAAATATAGGAAGAATCGCTCAACTCTCATTCTCTCAATTTTATTCTCAACAACCATCACATACAAGTAAAGGCCACTTTAAGAGAAGGAAAGAGTAACATCCTTAACACACAAAAAAAAAAATATTAATGACAAATAATACACACACAAAAAACAAACAAATCTACCCAGAGGGTTAATATTTTACAAAAATATTCCTAAAGGGTCTATGCTATATTTTCCACTTATCCTTAACGCAGATGTTATTCGTTCAGTGGTTTGATATTGCATGTGTCTGCATAATATCCTAAATATTTCATGCGTTCAACAACAAAAAAAAAACATCCACCCCCACATTATAGCGAAAACACACACACAAACCACCCCCTCACAAAAATAATGCATTTATTTTATTGTGCCTTTTGTGTTTTATGAGTGCGAGAGTTTTTATTTCAAGCAGTCAACTGAAACTGAGCTCAAGTATTGTGAAGGAAAAAAAAAACCGAAGGGTTGATGTTTTTTTTTTGTTGTTGTTGTTTTTGATGTATGCTTGAACTTGTTTCGGAAGGCAACGCGGAATTCCGTTTTATGTCATTGCTGTGGCGTTCGGAAATAGAATGACTGCGCAGAAGAAGAAAATAAAAACAAACAAAAAAAAAACAGAACATCAATATTGCCAGATGTGACAGGTGTAGGGATGCCAAATTGACGTATTGAGTGTGTTTTTTTTACAAAAAGAATTGTTAAAATATTAAAAAAAAAAATTAACACGCGTCAAAAATTCCAGGGAAAGAAACTATTCTGAAAATACCTGTTACTTTAAATAAAATAAAAAAATAAGTCAGTGGTAGCACTTATTTCTATAAATGCTGCCACATGTCTTATATTTTATGAATTATATTTTGATATTGTTTTTTTTATTATTTTTTATTCATTAACAAAAACATTGTTTTTATAAAATACAGATTTTTCTAAAAACAAAGAGCTTATTTCACTTTTCTATCGCAAAGTTAAAGGCCTTTTATTTTCGTTTCTGTTTTTGTAACTTTTTAAAAAGGAATCCTTAAATAGGAAAAAAACAGGTATCAGTAAGCTGATATAGAAAAAATAACACTTAGGTATTTAAGATCGTGTTCGTAAAAGTCATATTCAAGTCCATTTACCGAAATTTTAATTTTCATGACTTAAAAGCTTTTACTTCGAATAATATTTTTCTCACAAATACAAGTGGGAACACTTTTCATTTAAAATAGATTCAACTCAAGCCGGATGGTGGCATTGTTACCACCCCATTGGCGTATTTGAACTGGGAAAAAGCAAACATTTGTCTCTGTGTTGTTTTGGGCTGCTGTTCAGATCTTTTGTGACCTTCAATTTTTCGGAGTATGGTGGGTGAATCTAGGGTGGTTTGGTTGCTTGGTTGGTTAGATGGATTGCGTGACGTTATGACAAAAACAAAAAAAAAAAAACAAATTTTGTCAAGTGGGGGATGCAAAAAAGCAATTTGATGTTCATCAGCTGTCGAAAAAGAGGGAGTTGAGTGGACCTTTGATGATGGAATCCTTGTGCGTTTCGACGAGGCTGTTAATGGGGTTTTTTATGTGGCAAATATTTTCGGTGCGATGTCACCACACTTTGTACATATGGGGATGAAGAATATAGGAATGTTGAAGAGCACCAATGTCTGCCGGCAATCAAATGCCATGACTGAATATAGCTTACCCCCCCCACCCTATTTAGAGTCAGTTCGCTAATGTAAGAGAATTTGTCTTGTATATAAGAGATTTCATGGAATCTGCGCAGTTGCTCTCTTTATAGCCCCAAAAGAAAAACAGAAGAAACAAAAACAATAACAAAATGCAGCACAACAATAAATGTGAAGGATTGTCGAACGAAAACGTCCCCTTGATGGGATACATAATTTTTGCATTACTTTGACAAAGTCATGTGAGATGTTTGAGTGTGCAGGAAGCATGGGGTGTGTTCAACAAACATGCAGTTCCTACAAGCTCTTGAAATTGAATTAAGTCATTCAAATTTACATTTGTTTGATTGCCATTTATATGGATGTAAAAGTACTCTAGTTGGTATTGGTATCTTGGGACATTATGATACTATATATATGTCCATTTGGGGTCCTCAAAGTAAATTGCATTTTACAGGACGAAAAGTTTATATATTATATGGTCAAGTGGAGATAGCTTATTATTTCTCTTAAAGGTTTGTAGCTCTGGACGGGACTGCATATACGGAAACCACAGTTATGGAATCAGATGGATATTAGGGAGCAGCAGCAGATGAATAGTATGATTTTTTTACTTTCTTTTGCAATTTCAATGCAAATTATAGGGTGTGTCACTGGGGTAATGATGGAATCTGTTTAATTAAAAATTTTTAAAGGCGTTTTTTTGTAAGCTGTTTTTTTTTTTGTATTTTTAATCAAAAGCTTCAATAGGGTGTGGATTAAATTATCCAATCAGTTGAAGGACTTGGTATATAACAAAAACTTAGTTATGCATGCAAAAACGAAATTTGCTATGCGAAATCCTTGAACTAGATTTAGGAAAGAAAAGAAAAAAATGTTTCACACTAATTGAAATGGGTTTTTCTTAGGGAAACTGTAGTTTTGTGAGCAAATTTTAAAGCAATCTTAATTTGAATTTTTCTTTTGTAATTATAATAAAAAAAAAATATGAAAAAATTATGCTTTCGCAATAATTTACATTAATTTAATTGATTGAAGGTTTTATACACTGACAGAAATAATTTATGCATTTATAGTCTAGGAAAATAAGACACACAAAAATATTGGCCAAACTACAAAATAATTCCAAAAAAGCTGAAGAGCTGAAGTTGGAGACTTTTTTTTATGTAGGTAGTGGTCCTTTCCAAAATATTTCTCTCGTGCTAAATTTTTGCAAGGGTTGGCACTTAAATTCATTTATTTTGCAATTCTTACAAAACAATAATTCTACATACAAAAGAAGTTTTCGGATTTGTTAGTTTTAAGGGTAGGTATACCAAATGGTATATTGGCAACACTGTGTTTAGTGACAGACCAGTAAATTTAACAACTGGCCAGTAAATATAATTATAATTGTAATTGTAATTGTAATTGTAATTGCAATTGCAATTGTAATTGTAATTGTAATTGTAATTGTAATTGTAATTGTACTTGTAATTGTACTTGTAATTGTAATTGTAATTGTAATTGTAATTGTAATTGTAATTGTAATTGTAATTGTAATTGTAATTGTAATTGTAATTGTAATTGTAATTGTAATTGTAATTGTAATTGTAATTGTAATTGTAATTGTAATTGTAATTGTAATTGTAATTGTAATTGTAATTGTAATTGTAATTGTAATTGTAATTGTAATTGTAATTGTAATTGTAATTGTAATTGTAATTGTAATTGTAATTGTAATTGTAATTGTAATTGTAATTGTAATTGTAATTGTAATTGTAATTGTAATTGTAATTGTAATTGTAATTGTAATTGTAATTGTAATTGTAATTGTAATTGTAATTGTAATTGTAATTGTAATTGTAATTGTAATTGTAATTGTTTTTGGAGATTCGGTAGGACTTAAAATTAAAAAAAAAAATATTTAAGTTAAAAAAAAAAAATACAAAATTCTTCCAAATTTAAATTATTTTCTATTGCAAAACAAGACTACACCTAGGTACCTATTTTCCCGAAGATTTTGAAGCGCGCTCAATTGAAAACGTCATCAAAAGATAATGAGATTGTGAGAAAAAATTGAATGAATAAATTAATAAAAAACCGCAAATTAAAATCAACTATAGCTTCTAAAAAACGTCGATGAATATAGAGCTTCTGTCTTAAGAATCTTAAATATTGTTTAAAATGACAAATAAAATTAAGTGGTTCTGAAGCAAACAGTCATATTATGTCATATGTAACTGAACTCTTTTTCAGTTTAATTTAACATAACACAACAAAGTGAATGTCTAAACAAAAATGATTTTAAAATTTTCAACTTATACAAAACTCAGATTAACAACCTGTTTTCATCAAGTTTAAATTGAATTGCACTTTTAACAACTTTACATATGTATGGATATAAATATCATTGTAGATACAAGTTGTATAACAAGAGTACCTCTTTTATATATACATAGATACTCAAGGAGGTCTAGACATCACAGACAACTTTTCAGACAAAGTCCACTTCAAAAGTACCTACCTAAACAGCTACCTTCTTATGCCTGTCCAGCATCCATTCAATTCTATCATGGACATGTACAGTGCATATTGTGCAAACTGTTAGCAAACATGAATGTATATCTAGTCATGGACACGCTCAAGACCACCATAAAGTGTGGACAATCTCATGTTCCGAAAATAAATTCGCCAGACACAACTAATTTCTGTTTAACTCGTTGACAAGACTATTTCAAACTTGGAATTATTATTAATAATTCATTCGAGATATATGTACATATGTGATGATTTGTCTATATAATCCCCCTGAGACGTTTGACCAAATCACAGTTATATATGATATAATTGATGGGCTATAACTTTGCTTATATTAAGCCCACCCTTTTCAGCTTATAACCAAGGTCTGCATGTAGTTAAATCATAAACATATTGTTCATGTCTTCTAAGCCCACAGAAGAATTCTCAAAAATTATTATCTCTCATCTGCGAACGCTCATGAATATTCAATTATATTTCCTTTTTCCTAATTAACAAAACGGAAGTTCGGTTATATTGTTTACATATTATAGACTGGAAGTCATGTCATAATACTCCTCCAATTCACTTGGATTTCTAGGCGTATATGTAAGTATGAGTGGGAGGGGGGTAAAAAAAAAACAAACAAAAGAAAAACAGAATACTGAAATGCCTCAATAAATATTTGCCCTAAAAATGTCAAAAACCCCTTCTATTCCATTATACGAAAGTGGTTTAGCGGGATGTGATGATGATGTACATAAATTAAATGGCAGGAAAATAAATTAATCCACATCCCCCCGGGGGCGCACCGTCCAAACAAAAATCAAGTGCTCAACTAAGTACCGTTCTATACCGGAAGGGAAAATTCAATCGAAAATGACTTTTTGGATTTTGTCTTCGTTTCTGTTTTTTTTTTTATTTTTAAGACAGTTCGAAAACATGCATTTCTTTTTATGGAACACGTACAAAGTGTGCTTCACTAATTGGACCGAAAATTTAAGGCAAATTGTAGCCCGAAAACACAGAAAATCGGCCTAAAGTAGCCATCCCTGCCATGCCATGTGGCAGCGGCGGCGGCGGCGGTGGCGGCTATGCTGACTTTGATAGGGCACAGAAATGCCTTCTTTTGCATAAGTAACAAACACATATATACACACCTACCTATACAAATCAGGGTAATGAGATGCAAGCAAGATATAAGGGTCGAAATCCTTTTGAATATAAAAGACGAAAAATATAGCAATGGTGCAGCAGCTGGATGGTAAACTGCAGTAGAAAAGAGAAGAAACATCGAATGACGGTATACAGTGAGTGGTGCAATGTTCAAGTGCACCCACGGCGTGTAATTAGTTTGGTTTTTGGCCTCTGTCTTCTGAAGAGCATCAAGCTGCAAAAACAACTAAAAAAGAAATTTACGGTCGAATAAGGATTTGAAAAACAAGACTAAAGATACAAAAACAGCGGCGACAAAAACAAGGTCGGTTCGGTTATACCTATAGAGATAGGGAGAGAGAGATTAGGCAGGAGGCAATTAGGACATTTTGCTCTGGAAGATTGGAATTGAAGGTAAATATAGATAGATAGGTAAGTAGAGCATGTTGAAGCCATCCAGAAACATTAATATACCAGAACCAGAAGGATGATCAAAAAGGCTAAACGTTTTCACCTTGATTGGATTTGCAAAATAGTTTTAATTAAATTGAAGTTTTTATAGTCACAAAATAGATTATAAAATTAGACAGTTTTATAAATTGACTTAAGGTTGCCTTGAAAATTTTACAGCAAAAAATTAAAAGATGCATTTTTTTTTAAATATTGTGTTGCATGAGGAAATAAGGTCGGTCGGGATTTCGGGAGTGGTTTGTGTTAATAATAATTAAGTGTTAATTTTTATACTTCAAGTCCCGAGCTCAACCTGAGCTAAACCGGAGTTAAACCCGACTTTAACCTGTATTTAACCCGAGTTTAACCAGAATTTAACCCGAGTTAAACCAGAATTTAACCCGAGTTTAACCAGAATTTAACCCGAGTTAAACCAGAATTTAACCCGAGTTAAACCAGAATTTAACCCGAGTTAAACCAGAATTTAACCCGAGTTAAACCAGAATTTAACCCGAGTTAAACCAGAATTTAACCCGAGTTAAACCAGAATTTAACCCGAGTTAAACCAGAATTTAACCCGAGTTAAACCAGAATTTAACCCGAGTTAAACCAGAATTTAACCCGAGTTAAACCAGAATTTAACCCGAGTTAAACCAGAATTTAACCCGAGTTAAACCGGAATTTAAACCGAGTTTAACCCGAGTTTATTTTTAATTTCGATAATTTTTGACAACGGAAATTTAAAATTAATCCTGCAATGAAAAACTGCTTCTGAGTAAACTGCAGTTCTATATATATTTGCAGGATTAACTAATTCTTGTTAAGCTCAGAAATAACTTAGGCACTGAAAAGATTGCCCTAAGAAAAAATTAATTTTTCAGACTTAAAGCCTTTGGTAGCGGATTAATAAAGGTTGATAAGATTTCCATTTAGCAATTGACGCAAAAAAAAAAAAAAAAAACATTTCTTTTTCAAAAATGGTCAGGAAACTTTGTGGAACATAAAACAACTTTATGAAAAATGCAAAAAAAAAATCGCAAATCTCTGAGGAAATTTAATGTGGCCCAACTTAATTGAATTAAAATATAGATTTAAAAGCTATATAAACTGCCGTATAATTATTCGACTTCAATTTACTTCTAAAATCAGTATAGGTAACATTTTTCATGTCAACTTGGCGCCCCTCAATTTTTCCGGTACATAGGAAAAATTAACTATCCAAATCAAGTTGTCATAAATAGGCAAATAAGTAAGTTTAAGTAACAAGTGCCGTTTATAAGCTCATTTGTGGAGTTGGAAATCATAAATGCAACACCCCACGTATTCCCTGTAGCGCCTATGTTCGCGGTCTACCGCGACAAAATAGTACCACTTGATGGTGGTGGGTGACCCCACTATATGATTACTTCCACCTCCATCATCATCGTTACCGCCAGAGTTATGCTGGTTGCCATAGCCACCGCGCACCGCACCAATGTTGATTTACTTGAATTCTACAGTGGACTGTGTGCAGCACTGGTACGATTATATACTCTAGAGAGAACAGAAACTAAATCACTAATGCTGGCTCCATGCCGTATATAAAATAATTTCATCAATTAATTGAATTGCATTTTGTGGGGCAGCATCTCATGAAGTATATAGCAGCCAAGGCATCAGCAACAGCGAACACTAAAAGCAGAAGCAGACATAATAAAATGCTCGTTGCATCAGTAATCCTGATGAACTGTGGCATAATAATCTGGGTGGTCGCACTCAAATGTGTTCTGTTCTTTTCTGGGTGATCCTTTATCCCATCATCATCCGGGGATGTGTAGATTTTCCATCACCAGGCCACATGCCCCCAACTGAATTATGTTAATAATGTTTTGGTTTTTCGACGTTGTTATGGTGGTGCAGTGCGCGCGGTTAACGGAATACTGGCAATTGCTTCAAAATTGAATTAAGTGTGGTGGTGATTTTTTTTTTTTCATTATTTTTCATAAGTGCCAGACATACCAAAAGTGCCATTAATGTTGTTCAATAATAACAGGAAATAAAACATCACCCGAATTAGTCGCAGGCACTTGCTGTTATGGCAGACAGCTGTCTGCTGTTCGAAACCATCATCAAAGTGAATTGAAAATATTTTACGAACTCCTCATTTTCTAAGAGTTAAATTCGAAAGTCTGTAGTTTTTGACTTTTTGCCAAATTTTGAAAATAATTCTTTTTTTTTAATGACAGCTCTTAGATATAAAAAAAGTAGGTAAATGCAATTTTTTAGAGGAACACATATTTTAAAAATACTTAGGAAACTTCTTTTCGGTAGCTTTCATTGTTTAAGAATAATAAATAGAAAAAAAAAAACGATATTTTCGAAATTGGCCTTTATTTGAACCGCAAAATATCTTTTAAGCGATAGCTCGTACGAAAAAGTATAAGTTAACATATTTTGTAGAAAACATCATAATCTACTAAATGAATTCAAAATATTTTACAAAAACCATATAGTTTAAGAGTTGAGTACGAAAAATCACAATTTTTGACGTATGATACAATACAAAATCGCAAAATCTTCGAAACAATTACTCGGTGGTAAAAAAATGTATGAATCTTTTTTGTACAGAATCACATAATCTACAGTCTTATCATAAACTACGTGGTAGCATCCACCGTTTAAGAGTTAAATAAACGAAAAACCCATATTTTGACATTTAACCTTTTTTAGCAGATTTATGGGGACTTTTTAAATTTCACTTTTAATCATAAATCAAAGGTCTACAGCAATTTTCATTTCTATGCGAGTTACATATGTCGAAGTTTTCACATTTCTTGTCTATTTTAATTGGACTATACGGGCAATAGGCTATGGTATTGAGCAAGCAATTTACCGCCTCAAATATTGCCAATGAGCCGCTGGGTTACTTATATGATTTATGACACCTTGTTTGGTTGAAATTTCGAAATTTTCATTTATAATTTTTTTTTTTCAACGAATAAATAAGTCACCCTTAGCATCCCTCTATAATATACAAGTTAAAAACAAAAATGTATATGATACATTATGTCGGTTTAAGGTGATTATCCATGTAATTGGTTAATTATTACCCAAAGTACATTCTTGTACTTAAATATACAAACGCCTCACATACTTATGTACATAATATACACTTGTAAATTTTATTTCACTTTGATGTATGAGAGTATTCACACACAAAACGGATAAAGATACAAACTTAAGTGAAAAATGTTTTTGTATATTTTTGGTTTTGTTTTTATTTTTGAAGATAAATCAAAGTCTATAATATGAGGTAATGGATATGGGGATAGGGGTAGGACCACAAACCTCAAAAAATAAGAAAAAAAAAACACACTGTAAATTTTGCAAATAAACCTTTTTAATTTTTAATGTTTGTTGATTACCACCACTTCGAGTTTTTGAATGAAAGCAACATAAAAGGATTAATTGTGTGAACTCTTGGTTATATATAACCTACTATACGGTTTGCCGGATAGTCTAATGATGGGTATATTTAATGATAGTTTATTTTTGGGTTAATGCGCATTTTCAGGCATGAATATTGAACTTGAAAAAAATTGTTTTCTTCTGTTCAGCTGAACGGGGAGGGGGTAATATTTTCTGATATATACACAGATACTTTATGGCAATCTAAAACTTTTACTTTATTGAAGTTCATTGCGTTTAAATTTATTTTATGTATTAATTTTGAACAAAAACTATACGAAATCAATACTTGCGCTAAAATGTATTTTGTAAGTAAAATAAAATTGGTACACCGACAAAAATTCAAATTTGCCGACAAAAATTCAAATTTGCCGACAAAAATTCAAATTTCCCAACAAAAATTCAAATTTCCCGACAAAAAATTAAATTTGTCGACAAAAATTCAAATTTGCCGGCAAAAATTCAAATTTGCCGGCAAAAATTCAAATTTGCCGACAAAAATTCAAATTTCCCGACAAAAATTCAAATTTCCCTACAAAAATTCAAATTTCCCGACATAAATTCTAATTTGCCGACAAAAATTCAAATTTGCCGACAAAAATTCAAATTTCCCGACAAAAATTCAAATTTCCCGACAAAAAATTAAATTTGCCGACAAAAATTCAAATTTGCCGGCAAAAATTCAAATTTGCCGACAAAAATTCAAATTTCCCGACAAAAATTCAAATTTACCGACAAAATTCAAATTTTCCAACAAAAATTCAAATTTGCCGACAAAAATTGAAAATTGCCTACAAAAATTCATAATTTGCTAACAAAAATTGAAATTTGGCACACTCATTGATACGAAATATTGACTTCTTAATTTAAGTCAAAATATATGGTGCAAGATTTCAAAATAAAAGAAAGCATTTTTAAATTCAGGAATTTAATCAAATTTATGTTTATAAATATTTGATTAAAATATGTCCTTTAATGTGAACTTTCATAAAAAAGGACCCTAAATGCGCCGATGTGTTCTTGATTTAGAAAAGCAAGTTTTAAATGTTATTTTTATATAAAGAATTAAACAAATTTTGTCTTATAACTATATTCTTTTATTAAAAATTATTTTTTAGAAAAAATCTGATCTGAATGTGATAGACTTCTGACAATTTTGACTGTTAAAGTTTCCGAAAAAAATTTAGGCAAAAAAAATCTAAAATTCTAGTTTTAAACATTAAATTGTATTTTAATCTATAAATCCAGACTTAAAATTGTGACAGTAATATATTTTTAGAAACTATTAAATTACCATTTTTTAACTTAATCATTTAGCTAAGAGAATTGAATAGCTAGTCCTTAAAAAAATAAAAACAAACTTTTCAAGAGGGACTTTCCAAAAAATTATTTAATTTAAGTTTCAAGAAAATCGACCTATCCGTTTAGAGTGCAGTCGAAGAGAAAGTCAGAAATATGTCACCAACTTTTTTCATCTCCGTTATCATTTTTATGTTATTTTTTATCAAAATCTCGAGTGCCAAATTATTTACGTGAAATTAATGAATTTTAGAGTAATTTGATGACATTTCATATTAATTCCTTGAAAAATGAAATTTTCGGAGCACTATTTTTATATCGCCCTAACTCATAAGAGGGAATTTTAATCGCCTCTAATTTGGTCGAGATATGATTTTTGTTGTTGTGCTTGCACGTGCACACAAAAAAAAATATGGCTACTACACCAAAATTATTATGG
The DNA here is from genome assembly GCA_951394125.1 of Epistrophe eligans. Classification (NCBI taxonomy): domain Eukaryota; kingdom Metazoa; phylum Arthropoda; class Insecta; order Diptera; family Syrphidae; genus Epistrophe; species Epistrophe eligans. Next base: position 13,140,152 of record OX596031.1, on the reverse strand, counting down.
TCGCTGTCCTCAAGTAAAAAAAAGAAAAAGAAAAGTCAAACAAAATTACGACTTATAAAAAAACAGCCCCTAATCTATGTATATATCGTCCCGAATATGGCACCTCCCCATTTATGATGGATCCCATTAATGAGTAAGGAATAAATATCAAGTGTTGACTTACTTGCCTTTCCATCTTTTTACTTTAACTTGTTTCGTCACTCATTTTACATTCAAATATTTGATTGATTAAAAAAGTTTTAACAAATATTCCACCCCCATACACATATTCAATTAATCATAAAACTTCCAAATTCCTTACAAAATTCTTCCAAAAATATTAAAATACCCATAATGTGTTATAATATACCTACCCACGTATCCCTAAATTAACATCATCAGTATACCATCACACCAACAAACAACAACCCAACAAAAAAAAAAAGGCTCCAAAACTTTTCTAATTATCGAATAAACACGAGCCCATTCTCTCATTCATCAACCCTCATTTTCCCTAAAAAATTATTTTCATAATTTACATTTAACAATAAAAAAAAAAAAATCTCGATTATACCATAAAAATCGATAATATTTTTGTCACCATCATCGAGGGACCCCCCCACGACGAAATACCAAAAAACACAACACCAAAGTATCGCTACCATATCGGATTTGTTATCCAACAAACAACACAACAAGAAGATTAATCATATTTCTATTTAATTTGATATATGGAATGATTTTGGCAATTAGAAATGTCATCGTTCAATATAATTCACATAAATTTATTTAACATGAAAGGGAATTTAATTAAAATTAATTTTATAAATGCAAATTTATTTTACTTCAACAACAAGTTGTTGTGCCATGTTGGTCGGCGATTTTCCTTATCCATCGCCGCGCCGCCGCCGACACAACATCTATTAGCCCTTTATTTATAATTAACTAATCTCATCGCCGGAAACACCATGTAATACATTTTATTGACTTTCGTCGAAAGAGCAACAACAACAACAACAACAACAAAACGTGCTTTTTCAACCTACACCCAAATGGCGAACTGACGAGTGAGCAAGCAGTAAAAAAAATCAACCTACTCAAGGTGTTTGGTTTTATTACATTGATGCCTCAGTAGATATTTCTTAAAGAAGCCATAACTGTTGGCCCAGTTTGAATCTTGACAGCATTTTCTTGAGAAACAATCATATATCTCTATTTTGGTGTGAATTGAAAATCACAACTCTTTGATTGTTTTTTTTTATTATTTTTTTTTTTAGTATTTAAATGATTTCTATATAAAAATATAAAGAAGAAATCATTCATCAGAAAGAAATGCGGTCAACAGATGAATGTCCTTTCAGTGAACTGACCCAAATACACGTAGAGAAAGACCAAGTCCTGGAAAATAGTTTCCAAAGTTGTTATGTTATTTTTTTTTATCTTCCATCGCATTTTTCTTCGGTTCATTAAACTTTTTCTTTCAGATGAGATTTGTGTGTTTTGTTCTCAAGTTTCCTGGATCTCATCCAAATCAATGTCCTTCTAGATGTCCTTTTTGGATACATACATACATATATATAAGAGAAAGAAAAAAAATATGAAAAAAGGAACATGACTACTGCTTTCCATCCGTTTCAAAAGCTAGCTTATTCGTACATAGGAACAAGCGTTGAGTTTGAAAGATGGAAAAAGAATTCATGTAGATGGAGATAACATTTTTTCAAATATACATACATATGTACATAAGCATGGTTTCCTGTGAAGAGATATTTCATCATGATGCAAAAATGAAAGCAAACAAATGTCAGAATAAAAAACTATAATACACAGCTAGCTATTCAAGAATAAAAGTTGTTCAAAACTTCTGGACATAAAATATGTACAAATATGAATCTGACAGGACGCATGTAGTTGATTGTTGAAAAGATATGGAGACAAAAATTCCCTGTTGTTCTTTAATTCCTGGAATGGTTTTTAAATTTTGAAAAACTGTATTAGTCATCTATTGTTGTATTGTCCTTTTAGATTGATGTATATGTCCATATTTTTTTTTCATATGAAAGGTAGAAGACTTTAGACATATTGCAAGAATTTCAGACCTATCGTTAATTTAATGGGATTTTTTTTCCGGAAACACAATATTCCCACGAAGTTATTTTCCCCAAAAACTTACTTGGGGAAATGTTTGCATTAATGCAATGAAAAAGATACCTAGAAAAATTAAATACCTATTCTCCTGAAGCGAAGATGATTCCTGATACCGAATTTCGCAATATGGGAAAAAACTGCGGGGAAATTTCTTTCGATGATTGCGCTGTATCTTTTAATTCAAAACCTTTTAAGGCCATTACTTTTTTATGAAATTTCTTGAAAGTTATATTTAGTAATTTTAATGCATGTTCAATCTTAATTATTTAATTTATCATTTTCCAAACATTTTAATGGTTAAATCAGAACCATAATCATAAGAAATAAATTAATTTAAGAATACCACATGGTTGACATTTAGGACCTATCTTATTTATTTTATTCATTAATGACTAACATTTTGTGTTTAAGCATTCAAATTGTCTCAATTTTTGCGGAAATTTGTTTAAACTAGGTATTTTAAATATTCGCAAGTTTGGAATATTAAATATTTTCAACAATAAATATATTAATATTTTTTTTAAATGTTTAAAATAAATTTAAATAAGTGTTATTTTTTTTTTTAATTTTGAGTTCAAAAATACTTGTTTTAAAGACAAGATTTACACAATTAAAAAAATAAAACTTAAAAAAAAAGACATAGCATTTTATTGTACTTATGTACATACATATGTGTTGTTGTTTTTTTTTAAATATTTCTTTTTTTTTATTTTAAATCTATTTTTTTAGAAAATTGTCACTCCCATCTGAACGAATTTATTTTTTTCTTGGCTTAACCTAAACGCATCTTATGCCAGTCATCTTGTTTAAAAATTATTTTAATGCTAGAATTTAATATTTTATGCAAAAATACCTGTTTGTATATAAAACATCTATTTACCTGGAAGAAAATAAAAAAATAGATATTAATTTAAAGATATTTAAATGTTTAGTTATTATTTGAATTAAAAAAAATATAATAAGAACGTTTTAACATACATATAAAGTATTTTTAAGGCAAGATTTGTCTAGCTTTAATCTAGCTTTAAATTCCGCTTAAAATGTTTACGGATTTTTGGATTTCGTCCAATTTTTTTTTGTAAAATATGAAATGAACTTTTTTGAGCACGTTAAACTTTTTTAACCACCCTTAAAATATTTTTTTTTTTCCTCTTTTTTGAATTTCAAAATTGAATAATTCTACAGTTTTCATTTTAGATGATTGATTTTTTTTTTCACATTTCTAACTTTTTGGGTCCAAGTTAGCTCAGCTGCTACCTACGTTATTTTTAGACCGAAACTAAAATTTTAGTATCCCTTGTAGTAACACAAGACAAATAAAAATGAAAATCTTTTTAATTTATCCTTTCACTGTATGTATGTTCGGATTTGCCAGAAAATTGTAGGTCCCCTGCATTCCTGTCGGCTTTCAATACAAGACCCATATAATGGTTGGAAGTTGTTATTCAAATAAGCTTTGGTTCTTCAACATCAGTCCCGTCCTAATTTATTTTTTACATTCCATTTATTTAAAACTTCCTTCTACTATTTTGTGTATGTATCGCTGAGCTCAAGTCGCCTCCTAAATGCAATCCAATTTTAAGACTTTCATACGAGTGTGAATTTTTTTTTTTTTTATAAAAGCACAACATGGTAGGTAAGTCTAATTCTAATGGTTGTACCTAAAAAAAATTTGTATCTTCTGAAATTTGTAAGTTTCATACAAAGATCCCAACCCTTTATTTCTCACGATTCTAAATATAGCTACCCATACCTTAATTATGTGCTACCTTAACTAACAAGTATGAATTTTTAATGGTGTTTTCTAATTAATAAACTTTACACAATTGCGATTTTAAAAGCCGAGCCTAGTAGATATCAACGATAGACACCCTTCTATCACGATTTTCTATATTATTCATTTTTTTAATTCCCCTTTCATATTTTTTTTTTTTTCAATATAAATAAAACAAAAGCCATAACCATTTTGCCAGAGCTCAAATGTCTAATCACGTTTTCTAAAAAAAAACAACGAATTCAAAAAAATATAAAGAAGAAATCCTTCATTGCATTGCATCTAATGTTTGTGCTAGGCACGAGCGCGTTTTTTTTTTTTTGTACACCGCCGCCGCTGCCGACATCGTCAGTGACTTCGATGTCGTCGCCAATAAGTCAAGTGACTTTTTGTATAAACGACGACGCGTGCGCACATTGCATATAATTACCAGCACTGAAAGGTCCAACAACAACATAACACAGCACGGGAGCAAAAACAACAATACTTAAGAGAAAAAAAAAAAAAACGAAAAATTAAAAAAGGAAAGGAAACTCCTCTCAGAAAAGTTGTGTCGCATCACTAATTGTCTTTTTCGTGTAAGAAAACACAAAAACAACTACCAAAGTACTACTTTATGTGATGGGCTCCGGCTCAGGCGTGAGGTAGGCACTGTACCGGAAAATGCATTCATTGCTCGTGGGGTGGCATTTCTTTGCTTCTTTCTCTCGCCAAGCGGTCTTACATTCTTCGACACACAAACAATAGAATACTTGCAAATGTCTTTAATTATAATTATTTTTGTTTGACTGTAAGGCAAAGACTATGAATAGAAAACTATAAGGTCTTGAGAACTTAGTTTGCAGATAGTTTACAAAAAAAAAATTACAACAAAATAAATATGAAACTTGACATTAATAACCAACGAAGCAGTGTCTTGGAACAACGAGGTGTACCATCTACCGCAAGTTCTGTTCACGCATCTAAGACCATCACGAGCCGCAATTTAACGCACAAAAAAAAAATACAGTATGAAATCTTTAATTGCGTTTTTTTTTTTATTTTGGTTTCTGCTAGTTTAGAAAATGCATTCATTTTGTAACGAACTTATGATAAACCTGAGTTAATGTTTTTTTTTTTTGCAAAAACAAAACCTTACATTTCGTCAATAACTAATTATGTATTTGGATTTTTTTGTGAAGATTAAACTAAAACGAACAAATTATTCTTGATCAATCTTTAAATTGTTTTCATCAAAAGCAAGTTTATAATAAATTGCACAATTCGGAAGTTAGTTGTTCAAAGTCGAAAATATCGGATCGGATATCGGATATTTTTGGCTTTGGACAATTATTTAAAAGAAAATTTTTTTTTAAAGGTTTAAATGCCGTATACAAATTTTGTAGAGAATAATCAATTAAATTTACCCGTTTAAGAGTTCTATTTGTGAAAAACCTGTATTTTCGACTTTTCGAATCTTTTTTGGAGAAGTAATATCTTGTAACTGGATGCTCGTATGGAAAAAAGTGTTAAGACATTTTTTAAAGATAATATTATAATTAATTAAATGAGCATAAATTATTTTTCGATAATTTCGACACTTAAGGTTAGAGATCGAAAAACAAGTATTTTGAATTTTGACAATTTTTTTTTAAAATAATGATACATATCTATATATGATGTTAGGAAATTTTGTTTAAATTTTTATTTAGAAAGTTACATAATGTATAACATTTATGGAACATTTTTTTCGTATTATGAGTTATAATACGAAAACCGTCATTTTCGTCATTTTAGGTTTTTTGAAATGGCAATATCTTCTAAAAGGTTAGTCTTTTAGAAAAAAAAAGGAATAGGTACATTTTAGTTTAAATTTTACCAGGACCACCAGGACAAATTATGCATGAAGTATTTTTTGGTAGTGTCTATGTGAAAAATCGATATTTTCGACATGTAAACCTAAATAAAAGCCAGATTTGACAATGGACTTGTGCCAAAATAAAGATACGTGCCTACGCTTTAAAATCTTCAGTTATTTTTTTCCACAGATTGGGATTTTTTTGTAAGTTTTTTCTTTTCATTGTGGATTGAGTGGAAAAGTGATATAGGTATCTACACTGAAACAAATTTTCTCGTAATTTTATGAAATTCTTTTTATGATCCAATTAAAAATTTAAACTAAAATATTAAAATTCCGTGTTGCAAAAGGCGCCTCATAAACACATAAGTCATAGCATCATTTTAATAAAAAATAGAATTTTTAACATAATGCGAACTAAAACTAACAAAATCAAAACTATAATCAACGAAAATATTTTTCTGGTTTTAAAGTTGGTTTATACAAATAAATCATTTATATCAACGAATATGGTTTAAATTAAATAATAAAATAAGATTATTAACTAAAATGAAAATTCGTTGCCTAATAATGCGTTGAAGTTTAATTTATAAAAATTAAATACGAGTAGGTACCTACATACAATTTTCGTCATTAAAGAAGAGTTTCTACCTACATCAGAGAATATTGTTAATATTGTTAATAAAAAAAATTAATTTTCAAGTATTTTTGAAAACAAGGCAAATTTAATATCAAAATTTAAAGAAAAATAAATGTGAACAAAATTTATTGGGCTGTAATTTTTTTTTTCGTGTTTGTCTTAAACTTTTAAAAAAGGAATGTTAAAAAATACAGTTTTTACCCTAAAAAATCCAAAGTCTAAGGTTCAGCTATTGTAATTAATTTTTTTTTTGCTTAATAGCATTTTATAAAATATCGCCTGACTCAGTGTATGCTAGAAAATGAGCATTCATATGGAGAACGTTTATAATCTGACGTAGAATTTTTGGTGATTTTATCTGACAAAAATTCAGGCCGAAATTTGTCCGAGTTATAAATCGTAAAAAAAAAACTTGCTCTTTGAAGTTCCTAAATTCATTGCGGGGATTACTTCAAAAAAGCTGAGTATACAAGCGTTGTTCATGACATAAGTCTATCCACAGTGAAATGTCAAAATATATTATGGCGAAACTATCGCTGTCAAATTTACAGTCACCACAGACAGTGTTGCCAATTTAAAAACAGAGCTTCTGTACAAAAAAAAACATCCATTACAAGACAGAAAAAAATCGGAAATTTTGTTTTCTAATTAAAATTAAATTAAAAAGAAAGTTGCGTCCCTTCCCACAAAAAAAATTCGTCCGTAATTATCAATTCTTCGTTCATTATTCTACCGCTGTGCCCTTTACTTCGAACAGACTGCTAAATATTAAAATTTTCTTTTTTTTAGCCGTACTACACGAATGTGGAGGAATGATGTGCATGATTTAATCTCCCCTCTTTCTTCCCCACATTGCTTAGTTTTTTTTTGCAAACTTTATTTCAAATGAAAAATTAAAGCTAACAATACTAAAATTTTATAAACACAACATTTAGTTTTCAAAGCATTAGACTTCAGATAAAATAGTTAGCAACATCCTGTTGCCCATAGGACAAGAGTATTGGATAAACCCTTTCTAACTAAATAGTTTTAGATATCTTAAATAATTTCAAGCACAAACATACATATGCCAGTTACGGTCTTATAAATTTTGTAATGTTAGAAGGAATAGAATGATAGGATAGGTTTTGATTTTCTCATTAAATCCCAGGGGTGGCGTTCAGTTGACGGAATATAGAAAAGAATGCTGCCTAGTCGATCGAACCCACACATCCAAGTTAGCAGTCAAGCACTACTTCTACTGCGCCGGGGCCACCCCCGGCCTACTACCTTTTATTAACCCTTCTTCATATCTATTTCCTAAAGCCTATAAGGATAGAGTTAATATTTCCAGTGCGTGCAAATAATAAAAAGGATATATGTATGTAGGTATGTATATTACTGGACACTCTAGATACAATGTTTTTCCATATAAGGCATACCTAGTCTAGCCAATTTTTGAATAATTTCAGGATACTATAAAAAAAGCATGCATTAATTTAAATTTTCCAAAAAAAAAATTCATGATCGATCCGACCTTTAAAACTACTATAGGTACCCATCAAACACCTTGCGCACACCACCTTATAGGTATAACCTTAAAACGAAATGAAAAATTAAGTCTGAAAACCGCTTTGTCGTCCGAGTCCTCCTAACACACTCTGACTGCCTTGTACATATGCTAAAAATATATAATTTTCCACCTGCCTGCCCCAAATAAATCCACATCCACACATCACCTTGACTTAACCATGTTTTCTACCATCATCAGCTCAGAACCAGCACCAGCACCATCATCATCGTCCGGACAAATTGCAAAAATGTTTTGCCTTCGAATAATGAAATTTAAAATTAATATTACACCATCACGAAAAGGATATACCTGCACATTGCATCAACGTCATCGTGTCGTTTTGCATTTGTATATGTATGATGATATTGGCGACCAACAGATGATGCACATTTACCGGAATATAAATCAACACTTAAAAAAAGGACTGAACCAACAGAAAAAAAAAAAATTCACCTAACCACCTAAAACTTGACGAGATATTATTCACATCCTATAACTACCTATATTGAGGTATAAACGGGTTATAAATTCACTCGACACTGTCGTGTTGCACCTTGCTCCATTATTTAGCAAAATGCCACCACAATCTGTGGCGGCCGGCCACTGTTTCGCAGATGTAGGTACATAGGTATACTGCCACAAAAACAACATATTGCTGGTTGTTGTTGTATTTATTCACCTGCACATGCTGATTTCTCCTGATACTGATGGTATCAGTGAATTTATTTATCTAGCCATCCCGTGTCCGTCGAGCGATGTCATTGGGAATCTCTAAATTGATATATCCTCGCGTGGTGTCACCAGGTTGTTCATGAGCTAATTGAAATACCATTATTTCTCCAAACCGAATTTAAAAAAGTCATCGTTATTGGAGAATAAATTGCATTTGAAGTAGCTTACGTTAGAAATGGCAAAAGTCAAGCCATAGATACACACGATGCATTATGCAGATATATGTACATAAATCATATAAGGACACACCATCATCAACACAGATACATAAACATATACACTCTGCCAGAAATGACGAAAAGGGAATTAGGTCATGTCCCTGAGTAAATTGCAATTTTCAACGCTTCGCGTTTAAATGTTTTCGAGAAATATGGGTGCGGTTCATGATGATGATGATGATGGGAATGTATTATTCCAGGGCAGAGAAAAGGATATAATGCATGCACTTTACCTACACACACACACTCACACAAAAACGAGACTATTTTTCATTTCAAATCCTGATTGTACGGTGTACAGATACTTTATTCAGTCAGACCTCTTGAACTTTTGACCGAGAAACTTTTTACTTTTGCAAACAAACGAAGAACAAAAAAAAAACAGTTTCTGTTTCGCTCAAAACGCACAAATTGGAAGCTCAATTTCAAAGCTCTGAAGTCGAGTCACTTGAATCCTCCAGTTCATCGAAAATCCGATTGTCCTTTTATAAGAAAAAAAAATATTAAAAAAATCTCGAAAGAAAAACTGCATGAAGATAATACCAAATGAGATAGAAGGATGATGGCGAACTACTATATACCCAAGCCAGTCCTGGCAGTACCTTCTATATATGATGATGAAAGTTTCCAGAACTGGGTGAGTTCTTTATTAAAGATACACAGGTACACAGAATTAATATGGATGTCTGGGTGTGTATGTGTTCGCAGTTCGGAAAGAATAATAGAAAAGAAATTGGAGCAAGGATAACAGGGAGTACCTACTTCAGTTGTTTTTTTTTTTTTTATTTTTTTTCATTTCAATGGAGGACATACATATAAAAGGTACACATAGAGAAAAAGTTTAGAACGAATTGAATATGTGTCAAATTTCCAAAGCAGCGTATATCGCAGAGGTATAGTGTCACGGGATTGAAAGGGTTATGGTATATATTAACGTAGGTATAGTTGGTACAACGAAAGGGTTGAACTCTTGAGTAAATTGAAATTACATTTTTATTTAATGAGCAAAAGGTAAGCTTGTCTCATATTTAGTTTTTTTTTTTTTTTTTTTAATCAGTGTGGTTAGAAAGATGAAGAATTTTCTGGACTGGAAGAAAGTGTTTGTACAAATAGTAGAGTTTTAATCTTTTTGTGAATATTAAAACTTAAGTAGTTTTGTTTAGTGTGTAAGGAAGTTTGAAATTATATTTTTTTCAAAGGAATATTTTAATAATTAAAAATTCATATAGATGTCATGATACTAAAGGGTTCGAAGGGTATATGTCAACTCATACAAGCTGCTATTTTCACCTTCTCGCGGTTAAGATTAAGATTAAGTACTAACCCTTTTGGGTAAGTTGTTAACGAGAGAAGAGAAATAGAATTTCCGCTAACAAACTTTATAGAAAGGGTGATTTTCATATAATATCGCCCTCTCTATCTCAGAAATCTGTCAGAAATATCTATATTCAGTTAATCCGGAGTTAATTCACCAAACTCGGACTGAAAAATAAATTTCAGGAGTTACATAGCTTGGGTTTAACTACGGGAGTGACTGATCTCTTGACATCTAAACCCGAAGATGGATGAAATAAAATGCACGACTGGGTCGCACGAACTTACTCTTATGTGCGATCACACTGTGGTTTTAAAGTTTTAATAATTTTAAAAAACTTTTCATCTTATAAAAGAAATGTATTAATTATTGGAGTTTATATTTTATGACACCTGACAAAAATATAGGCTAGTTTAAGGAAGTATTATGAGAGTACATAAATATGAACAATATAGCACCATGCTGTCTTCACACATGGAATTTACAGTTTATAGACTGAAAAAATGTTAAAAAATCAATAAAATTAGAAATAAATTGATTAATTGATGATTTGACACCAAAGCAATGTACACAAAGTGATTTCCTACCCATATCTAAATTCATGAAAAAAAAAATTAAAAATTGTTGGAGCGCTTTTTAAAAAAAAATAATTTTTTACATATAAAATTTTGAATGTATTTTTAACAAAAAAAAAAATGGTACGCCAATTTTTAGTACTTATTAATACGGAGTTTAAAAATCAATTTTGAAAAAAAATCATTCATCTATTTTTCAAATATCGAATTTTCAAAAAATATTTTGAATTTTTTATAAGGAGCTTTTGTGTAAAAATTTCATAAAAATTTTTTGAACAGATAATGAGATATTCGAAAACCCAAAAAATGGTTCTATGGGATCCACCATTTTTCAACGACAGATACAATTTTTTTCCCAATAATATGGTAGATCGTTCTGATATTAATTCACACAAAAATTTTAATCAAAATCGTAGGAGCCGTTTTTGAGAAAAATGAGATTTTTAATACCGGTTTTTAAACATTTGTATGGGAAGTACCGTTATTGTTGGTTCTAAGAAAAAATTGTATGGGAAATCTGCTAGATAATGTAAAAAAACTGTTGGGTGCCAAGTTTAATAAAAATCGATCAAGTCGTTTTTGAATTATTAAGTTCTCAAAACAAAAATTTCGAAACTTTTTTTAAAAGTCCAACAATTTTTTTTTTTAAATTTTGGTACACAATATTTTTAAAATTATTATAAACATTCTCTACAAACGTTTTTGAGAAAAATAAGATTTTCAAAATTTGGTAAAAAAAAATTGTACGGCACGTACCGTTATTTTTGGTCTAAAAAAAAAACGTGTGGGGGGAATGCCTAAAAAACGCTATGTACCAAGTTTAAAGGAAATCGACTTACCCGTTTAGGCTCCAGCCGAACAGACAGACAGAATTGCGAGACCCACTTTTTCATAGGTAGGTTTCAATTCCAAGAATATATAGGAAAATAAAATGCTTAGTGTACAAAAAGAAAACTATTTTTGACTTTTTTGACATTTTTCTTCACAAAACAGTACATTGGGTGGCCCGCTTCCCGGGTTTCAAGGATTTCAACTCCCTCTTTGGGTCCTCTGTCCAGTTCACGCAACTCAGTTGCTCCGCTTATGTTCAGTCGTTAGGCAGGCGGCAATTTCAACAGTTAACGAATTATTGTAAGTATGAGTCTTAATTCCAATTTATTTATTTTATTTTGATAACTGTATGTTCCGAATCACAGCATTATTAAGTTAATTAACTGCAATTTTACTGATTGCATTACCAAAGTACTGGATTCTTTTACAGCTCTAGTGTATAGGAGCTTAGTGATTGACTGCGGCTTGATTATTTGAATATTGAACTTTATTTCAATCTGTATATTATGTTCTTCTGCCTGGTAATTCCTAGTTAACTGTCCATACGGTACCATTTTTCATCGTGATTTGAAAGTGTACTTTACTGTTTCCCTTAACCACTCCACTCTTTTTGAAAGTTTTTCTCGAAGTTATATTTTTAATTATGTCATCTCTTAGAATTTCAATTAGCTTTGTTACGGTAGATTTTGAAATGCAATCTCATTCCCTCATAATTATGCATTTGCTAGACCCAGTTCCTTCATGATGAATCTCTCATCAGCAGCACGTTCAATGACCTCGTGTAGGTAATATGGATAGATGAAAGATAACCTCCATATCTGCTGTATGGCAAGTAGGTCTACTCATCTTATATTTATCTACTCATCTCATCTACTCATTAATACTCCAGTAATGCGAACTTTTGGAATTTTTCTAGGGTTTTCCTAGAAGTTGTTAATTATTCGGCTATTTTGTGCCATACAACTGCACCATATATGTATTGATGGGTCTGGCATCATGGTGTACCTCATGAAGTACCTGGCTCTCTTGCATATCATAAGGGCATTTGTAGCGTTCTCTGTTACACGTAAGAAATTACACGTAACGTGCTACACGTAAGGCACACGTTTTTAGTTTACCCTAACCCCGGCTTAGATGTTTACACATAAAAAAAAAAAACAAATCCATTTATAAATTGAGTGTTTCAAGTAACATTGAAAAAATAAATAAAGAAGGGTGTAATATGATCTTTTATTATCTTCAGGGTTAACATTGTCCAAACTACTTATTTTAAGGGATGAAGATGTTTGAACAAAATACTTTTGTACAAATGAAAATCATATAAAACTCGAATACCGTAAACATTTTTAATCTCGCTAAGACTATAATTCGAACATCTGTTCCAACAAAAAAAAAAACCATTCAAGCGTTATGGTTTAACTGTCTAGAATTTCGAACGTTAGAACTCACCGCCAAAAACTACATCTGCAGAGATCGATTATTTCGCTCCCACACACAACATTATATCAATGTATACTTAATCCTTATGAAGCTGAGTGCTGACACAAACATAATTGCAACACGTTGTTTTTCTCCCACAAAATAAAAAAAAAAAAAAAATACCTCACAAAAACAAACCAACTTCATGTATTTCCATCAACCCCCTCATTTTGTCGATTATACATACAAACTTCAATTACATACTAAAACATACTTTTCTAGAACTTAAACCAATTCAAAACCTTCTGTTGAGTTGCAAACTGTTTTTTTTTTTAATAGTTTCAAATTATTTGAGGATATAAATGTAGTTTAAGGCAATGAGTGTGTGCCTTGCCTGTGCATTGCACCTTGCCATAACGAATCTATAAAACCAACTTAATAATTATTATGTAATCAAAAGATAGCGAGTTAGATACACTCCTCATCAGTGGAATGAGGTTTAATTGATGTCGTAACATTTTTTTTCTGTGGTCCTTATTGTGAGTGTCGTTTGTTTAAACAACTTTTGTCGTAAAATTAGAATATCTTTAGTTATTATTTCCTCAGAGATCATGATTAGTCTTGTTTTTTTTTCACATAAGTTTACAACAATATTTGTGTATAGAAATAGAGCTATCCAGAAAGCTTTGGATACAAATTTTAACGCTTTAATAAGATCGACATTTATCGGATTGAACCTTGAACGACACTCACACTATAAACTTAAATATTTTGTTCTCTACGATCGATACCTTTCGAATTAAATAAAAAAAAAAAAAAAAACATAAAATAAAAATTTACTTTATACAGGGTGTCCCGGAATCACCGCCACAGAAGAAAACCATTTATTTTATTTTTGTTTTCTTTTTTTTATTTTTTTAATAATTTTAAAAGTAATTTGGTAAATAAATGTTCAGTATTTTTAAGAACACATATTGGACTTTCATAATAAATAAAATTATACTTAATAACGTGTTTTTGTAAAAAAAAACATGTCGAAGTCAAAAAACAACCTAAAAATTGTTTAATAATAAATTGCGGGAAAACCGTTATCCACATAGAAAAAAGTTACAAATTTCTAACTGTTCTTGTTTAAATAAAAACAAAAATTTAAATCGGTTGTAGTTTGGCAAAGTTATAGAAAGGAAAAAAGGATAAAAATCATAAAAACCGTTACAAGTCGAAAACAAAGCGAAAACGAAAAAAATTACCTCTTAAGTTTTTCGACTTGAAATGACCTCAGGAACTCATGGTTTTCATCTCTGGAGGTTATTTCGGGACACCCTGTATACTGAAAATAAAATGGCGCGGCAGAACCGGGGCCTAGAGACCCCATCAACCATTCCTGTGTGTGTGTGTTATAAGTCGAAAGGAATAAAAAGGACCTAAAAATTTCTGCCGAATCTTTCTCTCAAGAGATAGTACCCCTAAAAAAATCATTTTAGTTAGATTCGAAGTTAAACGTGACAGCTCAACGCAGTTACCATTACGTCAAGGGGGTTAATGAAGCATTCCATTAAAGTAAAGTTGCTTCGCTCTAAATTTGCAAACTTTCAGCATCGAGAAAACCAATATGCAGTTACTTATTGTAAGAAGTGTCTTTCAAAAATATGCTCGTAGTCAATCATTTAACACGGAGTGTATATTCTTAGACATGAGATGGATCAGAAGTAACTGTGTATTCAGAGATGCAGATAAATAATTTGAAAAGCGATATGAAGGCCACAAGTCAGTCAAATTGAATATCGAACACGTTCGACGATCAATGTCCGTTGACGGCGACGACCAACGTACCACGACGGCAGGCATCGTCGCCAAGTGCCCGGTCGGGCGTCTTAAACCTTCACTCACGTCTCACTGTCATCATTTTTTTCATATAATGTCTATATCTATTTAATAGTCTTTAGCTGCAAATATACATGACGTAAATTTATATCTTTCTACAAAAAAAGATAGGTGGATTGCGATGAAGATACAATGCGGAAATTCATTCTAATTTGAGTCTCATAAACGTCATATGAAAGTCCTATTATGGCCATATCGATTAGATGTCAATGGATGTGGTTGACCAATCAATTTAAAGTAAATAATCCTACAATATTATTGATTTTTTTTTTCTCTTCTCTTCTCTTGACAAAAATCGCATTTCAATTGCATTTATTTTATTAAAAAAAAATGAAGAAAACACAAACGCACAAAAGAAACGAGACGAAAATAAATTAAAAAAAAAAAACAATAATACGAAGGGAAAAAAAAAATTAAACAAATCTATCGTCGCTTTTGATTAATTCCATTTAAATTGTTCAGCATTACCATAGAGGCGCGCGCAAATATATCTACCAACCAAACGACCGACATTGGCGCCATAAGACACGTTCACGTTCAAAACTGCCATCACATCGTATATACCTAGCTACATTTATATATAAGCTTCTTACCCTCCAAATGCATCAGAACAAGGGTGTTTTCCTGACTATTGTGACTGCTGTGTGTGAGGCGAGGAGGAGGGTCTGTCACTGTCATATAGGATGACGCAAAATGAAAGTTATAGCTTTTTTTCAAATCAAATTTAAAATTAATATCACAGAGCAATTTTTTTTATTTGTTCATATAAAAAATGATAAGATTTGAAAAGGTGTCGCATGTAGTTGCTTTTATTGATCGAGGCTAGATACAGGTTTAAAATTAAAGGGTACAAAATTTTGAATACACGACGAGGTATAAATATAGGTACTACTCCCTGGGAACCTGGAAATAAATGCTTTTCTATTCCCAACTGAAGAAAGACGCTTTTGACAAGACAGTGTGGCTGATACTAAAAAGAACTATAGTTCTAAACCTAGTAAAAGTTTATTAATGGTATCATTTGGTATGAATATGTTTCGGATAACTTCGGTAAAACTTCGTTAATGGATTTATTTCCTATCACATCTTGACAGAAGTCCAAATATTTTTTGTCCAAAAAAGAACACAACCAGCCTCGCTCCTTTTGATAGTCGAGGTTACTTCTTTGAAACGATTCTTATTGGATTTTACATGGTGTTTTTTATTGGAAGTACTTGCTTCCTTCGATGCTGAAACTACAGGAAGCCTGAAACACCGATTTTTTTTTTTTTTAAAGGTGCGAATGCGAAGCCCAAGACACCATTCATTATTTTCATTCAATTTCAAAAAATGTTGAACGATGCTCTTTGTGAGATTTGAAAATACTTTGGTGTCTCCAGAGAACTTCCAATAAGAACTTTTTCAGAAGCTGTACTAGCTTTTTGTAGGATTGATTACAAATTCGTTTTTTTTTTTTTTTCATTTCATACATGAAACCAATACTCGTCATATAGACTAAGAAGCTAAAAAATACAAAACTGATGAAGGACAGATAGATGGCGATAGCGGCTATATAGTGTATAATATAATAGTCAGTATTCTGTCGGCCTGTCCCTTTTATGCCAATTAATCTTTTCTGGTGTCTCGAGTGAGACGCGTGGGTAGGCAATGAATATGCGTTTAATTCGGAATGATCTAATGTGCGGAACGGTTTTATTTTTTTGTTATTCGTTAGATGTATCTCTCTGTCTACATCATATCATATGACATTATAATAATATGTTGAAGTTTAAGACTTCATTGAGATATATTTTTTTTTTTGGTTTGAAATATTTTTAAGTCGATTAAATAATATTCTGAGTTCATATCCAATTTAAGAAAACAAATTGGACCAGATTAAGAAAAAAAAAAAAAAACGTTAACTTTTGGTTGTTATAAGTAAATAGTTTGTGATATTTTCATGTGGCTTAAGATTATCTATGTAGGTATATATAACTTTTGATATAGATACACAATTAATAGGTTCAATGTCCAATTTATACGCCTAAATATATTACGTAACTTGAAAATCTAAATAGCTGCAAATGTTGGATTTTACTTTTATTTTAAGTTGCCTGATGATAATTCTTCTAACGTTCATGAAAACGTAGTAAAATCATTCATTCAATATCATTAACAAAGACTGACTTTAGATGTAACCTATTTTATTATTTTAATAAACCTTATTGGATATTAGTTTTTTTTAAATACTTACAGGTACAGGATTTCATTTAATTAAACATTTTTGACCACCCACATTTATTGAAAAAAAAATCGATTTTTAAAAATGGAGGCCGATAGGAACTCAAAATATCCTTTCCATTGTTTCCTTTTTGAAAATTACTAACTATTTAACTTTTTTTTTTTTTGGCAAATCAATTTTTTTTAAATTTTAATTTTCGAAAAAAACAAAAATAGGGGAGGTGAAAAAAGTAAAAAAGAAGTCAATTATATTCAAAAAGCAACCAATCTAAAGTATTAATCAATTTTGAAATAAAAATCGATTTTTGGGTGCAGCTTTCTTTTAACCATCCCCCACTACTTTTCAAAATTTTTCCGGTAACTGAACGTGGTCACAAAAGTTAGTTGGTCATAAATTACATTTTTCTTTTAAATTAGAAACTTTTGAGATTTTGGGATATTTTATCATGGCACACAAAAATGTCTATCATAAGACACGAAAATGGAAATATCCTAAACTGAAATTATTAGAAACAATGTCATAATTTTTATCATCATTTATCATTTTAATCAAAATGACAAAAATATCGTAAGTTAAAAATTCTGTAAAATTAATATTATTTTTGTAAATCCCAAAAAAAAATTGCTGTGTAAATTGATCATAAAGACTAAAATATGTATGTCAGCAGTGATGGTATTTTGTCAGGTAATTCAAGTTGTGAATTTTTCCTTTTTTCGAAGTAAAATTTTATTAAGTTACTTCGTGAATTGGAGCAACTGTATTTTGTTTTGTTCAAGTTTATTTCAAAGTAAATTAAAGATTCTGTGGAAACGTAAAAAAATCAAAGACATCTTTTTTGTGTAGAGTAGCAAAAGCAACATATTTTAATTTTAAAATTATAAATTCACACTTTTTCAAAAGAAAACAAATTTAAATAAAAAAACTGAATTTCTCCCCTTTTTAGGCTTGATCAAATTTAGGCTATACATTTTAATAAATGCTAAAGACTAAAAAAAAACTCTCACAAAAATTCATCTTTGTCGGAATTTTTTCAGGGCTTTTATAGAAAAAATTTACAAACTACATAAATGTACCTATATATATTTGTGAAAATTGTATTTTCTGAAAGAAATGTTTTTTTACAAAATTATGCAAATAATAAATGTACATATGTATACTAAAAATTTTAAAAAGCGTTCACTGTTTTTCATTTTCGAAACTATTCTTATTTATTATTTTTTAAAAACAGAATTTCAAAATGCAGAAAGAAAAAAAAAGAATTTTGACTCATAGTCATACATATAACCTTTAAGTAACCTGCAAGAGTTTAACCATAGGTTAAGTTAGCTTGAATTTTATATGTTTCTCTCTACGAAAATATGAGCTTAATTAATTTGTCTCTACAAAAACCGAGATTTCAATTAACCAAATAAATTATCCGGATCTGAATTTAATAATGTTTCAAAAATATAAGGAAATGTATTTTACAGAAATTATTTTTTGTATGTAAAATATTTTCTATGAATGTTTGGTTAGTGAATTATATAAATTCAAAGTTTAAAACATTTTTCCTTATACCATTTGTAATGGAAAAAAAAAATTAAAATTGCAAGTGTCCTCTTAGTAAGTGTTAATATAATTAGCTCATGTCCTTTAAAGGAATTTTTAAGGCCCCAGCAGGCAACTCTTCACCGTTTCAAAAAACAAAAAAAAAGTTGTATTCAATTTGACCCAGCCTCATGGAATACACCAACATAAAATTATGTTTAAATGCGAATTTCTATATCTAATCCCATGGAATGGACTTAAAATGTCTAAGATTTAATAAGGATATCTTTTGCCCACTGTAGAAATAACCAAATAATTCCCATAAGGCGCTATTGTAACAAAGCGCACTTATCTTTCATATATAGGAAGATATCTATCACCTTAAGGGCAAGTTCAGATCGAGCTAAAAAAAACCGACATAAAAACCTATCAATTTACAATCATAAAAGGAACTTATATAGCAAAACCACCAAAGCGAAAGTCAAACATCTCACATACATATAGATATAGCTCAACTATATATGTATGTGGGTTCGATTTAGATAAAAGGCACTTTCCTATTTCCAATTTCACTGATTTTGTGATAAGAAAAAAAAAAAAAAAAAGAAATGAAATATCCATTTAAGTCGGTTAAAGATATTAAATATCACGATGACTTAACCACCGACCTGTATACAAACTGTATTGCCGCCACCGCTGCCGCTAGCCACAAACCAAATAAGAAAATAATAATAAATTAAACAAGAAAAAAAAAAACACCCTACTGGCACCGAATGTAATAAAATTTTCAATTTTTATATCTTTATTTTTCAATTCAATCCATTTCTAGAAAATGAACAAAATAAATGTAGGTATGTATATAGATACGTGCTGAACACAATGGAAATGCACTTCTTATACCTAACGTATAGTGAAAGAAGAAAACTTATGCGTTCATTGCACCTCGAAATAAAAATAAGGAGCACAAAAATGTGCTGCATTCAACTTGAACAACAAACGATAACGAAGACCGACACAGCGACAACAGAACTCTGGGGGCTGACTACAAATAGTAGGTACCTACATATATAGGTTGGTTTTATAAGTCTCAAGTCAAGTCAATCTCATCTGTCTGTCTCCACAAAAGAGGTTCACTATTGGAATTGGAGGAATATGCCCTGTCACCCTGATGCAATATACAATGCATCTATAGTAGAATGAACGCAGCAGTGTATTCATCAGATATACCTACTTCTTTTGCTAGAAAATAGACACAGTGATGTGAGGAAAATTTTGGAGATTTCTATTTTTTTATCGAATTTTGGCAAATTGATTCTAGAAAACAGGCTAATATCCATTCAATATCTTACTCCACATAATACAAAATTCTTATTTCTTATAAAAATTATGCGCCTGTAATAAAAATTTAAACTGCAAAAAATTGAATCTGTACAAAAAATTGAATCTGTACAAAAAATTGAATCTGTACAAAAAATTGAATCTGTACAGAAAAATTAATTTATTTAAAAAAATTTAATCTGAACAAAAAATTGGATCTGTACGAAAAATTCATTAAAAAAAATTAAATCTGTACAAAAAATTCTAATTTCCAATAAGAGATTCGAAAACTAAAATTTGGTACCATTTGGCCTAGTGTTTTGTAAAAATTAAAAAATATGTTTTTGAGATTTTGGAAAAGGTATCACAGTTGAATTTTTAAAATAGATTTTGGAATTTGGAGAAACCAGAATTTTTAAATTCATCGAAAAATCACAATTTCGTATTTTTACAAATTTGACAAAAAAAAAAATGTTACACAAACTTAATGAAACCTGCAAAAAATTTCAAAGTAGTTAAGTTGTTTCTTAAAGAGAAAATTGAGGTTCTTAGTAATTGATACTCGTTCCACAAAGTAAATTTATTTTGGAATTTTTAGAAAAGAAAAGAAAAGAATAGAAAAGAAAAGAAAAGAAAAGAAAAGAAAAGAAAAGAAAAGAAAAGAAAAGAAAAGAAAAGAAAATAAAAGAAAAGAAAAGAAAAGAAAAGAAAAGAAAAGAAAAGAAAAGAAAAGAAAAGAAAAGAAAAGAAAAGAAAAGAAAAGAAAAGAAAAGAAAAGAAAAGAAAAGAAAAGAAAAGAAAAGAAAAGAAAAGAAAAGAAAAGAAAAGAAAAGAAAAGAAAAGAAAAGAAAAGAAAAGAAAAGAAAAGAAAAGAAAATAAAAGAAAAGAAAAGAAAATAAAAGAAAAGAAAAGAAAAGAATAGAAAAGAAAAGAAAAGAAAAGAAAAGAAAAGAAAAGAAAAGAAAAGAAAAGAAAAGAAAAGAAAAGAAAAGAAAAGAAAAGAAAAGAAAAGAAAAGAAAAGAAAAGAAAAGAAAAGAAAAGAAAAGAAAAGAAAAGAAAAGAAAAGAAAATAAAGAAAATGTACCTCCTTACTCTTGGACTCCCCCACGCAAATTCTGCTAATAAGAATTTTTTAGGAAATATTAAATATTTTTTAATTCAAAATTAAATAAAAACATATTGCAATTGTTATTCTTATAATGGAGAACAAAAATTAAAAAAAAAAAACATAAAATAAAATAATTATAAAATAGTTATGAAACATTTCTACAATTTTTTTTCGCACAGCAGTTTTAACAATAAATTTTATTTACTAAAGTACTTTTGTGCTTTTCGTTCTATTTTATTATTTGTTATTTTTTTTTTCTGTCCACTTCTTTTCATTTCATTTCATTGCAACTCGTTTTGTTAATTGGCAAACAAGCTTTAGCCCTAAGGAAGTTTCATAGGAAGTGTAGGTGGATGATTTTTTTTTTTATTTTAATATTTTAAAGGAAGTGGAGAGTTCCTCAGGTTTGAACAGGAAGTTTGTCCGATTGAACGAGACAAAGAGAATGTGTTAATAAATTTCAACATTTTATGGTAACTAATGAAAAATTAAAATGGAAACTTTGAAATTCTTGTCTCATTTTGTAGATCGTAGAAAGACAATTTTGCCTTTGATTAAGATAGAGTGCTTTTTTAACAACATTATACATACATACATATATCTATTTATATACTTGAACACAGCAAAAGTTTAACACAGAATTTTAAAGAAGTAATTTTGTCATTTTAGTATACCTACCTATCGAGTTTTGATTTTTTCAACCTTATTTATTTATTAGGTTAATCTTAATTAATGAACAAAAAATAAAAAATCGTTGTCATTATTAAATACAAAAATATTTCCCATGTGGAAGATTTGTTTCTTTCAATTTTTTTAGAAAAAATATTGGTACGTAAGTTAAGTGCTTAAAAATATGCAGTTACTTTTAAACAAAAATAAATCATCATCAACTCGTTTTTGAAAGATAATATTTTAATTTTTTTTTAAATTGCTTTGTTCTAATTTAAGCACATAGAAAAAATATTATTAGAGTCGTTTTCGTTAAATAAAAGATTTTCCTTAAGGATTGTAAACAGCTGTTTTTTCATTCATTTTGGCATTTAAAAAAGTTAAAATAACATGTATAGAGGTTCAAACTATACACAATTATTAAAACATTACTTTACAATGATTTTTTTGACGCACTCAAAAAATTTGTACACGAAAATGTATCAGTCTGAAAGCGTAACGCCATCTGTTGGCTATCGCATTTTCTTTAGCGACAAATTTAGCCAATTGTCAATTCCGTAGTGTTTGTAATTCTTTAGAATAAAGATTTATTCCTTGCCATAAAAAAGTAAAACATTTTCAGATATCGGCACCATCCACCCCTGAAAGTATTAAATTTCTGCTTTTAACGAAGTTCCAGCTTTTCCAGTCGAAATTTTCAATTTTCGGCTCCGAGTGTATTTGAATGGTTCAATACGAATCCAACAAAATAATCCCCATAGAAATTAGATGCTTTTCAGCTAAGATGCGCGAACAAACAAAATACCAATCAATTTTTTATAAATTTAGATTTGTTAAGATCTCTCTTATATCCCAAAAAGTTGGTACAATATTGCAATGTCAAGTTTGTAATTTGTATAAGGAAGTCTTCATAACCTCGTTGAAAAAAAAAATACCACCAGAATCGACAATTCCATCAAAATCGGATAAGTCATTAAAGAAATTATTCATATTTACTTTAATTGCAATGTCATATCTTCAAATCAATACTTTTTACGAAAGCATACATTTTTTTATAATAAATTTATCGAGAGTTAAAATTACTCCCGATTTTTTTTTTTTAATTTCAAAAGATAAACCCCATTGAAATTATTTATGTACATATGTATGTATGTATATAGTTTCGCAGATAACTTCAATTCATATCTACATAGGAAATATTATTTTGAAGTGATAAATTTTCTTCAAATGTCTGAATTCAATTAAATTCGATTGAACACTCACACACACACAACACATATTGCTCTTCCACAATCGCAAGACCAATTGAAAAAACGCCTCTAATTGAAGAATTCCATAACGGGGAAATAGGGAATTGAAAACTTCTCACCAAAGCACCAGAGAGACCTAAAAACAATTAAATTGATTTCATTCAAAACCATTTCTGCACTTTCTCATATAAATATAAATATCCAATCCATACAAATGTATATAATATGTAAGTTATATAGTTTCGCATCAAAAGAGTGTGACTGACGCGAATGATGCTGTCTTGTGATGCGATGTCGAACAATATAAGCAATTAAAATACGTGTCATTGCATCTATTTACCAAGTCGTATACCGAAAATTAAAAAGAAGAAAAAAAAAACAGTAATAAACTCTTGAAATTGCTTTGCACATCACGAAGATGAAATGTGTGTTTTGTTTTTTTTTTTTTTTTTTTTTTATAGTGAACGACATCTGTGGGAGCAGTTTTGAATTTTTGAGGCACATCATAATGCACTCGTGTTCGTAGTATTCACTCTCGTACCTACCAAACAAATTGAAACGGTGTGTCATTGTTCGCAATTTGAATGCATCTAACGTTTTAATTGCTGCACTCTTCGAGTCCATACATTTCCATCCATTTACGGTTTGTGGCTTCGTTGAGAGGTACACAAAATTGAAAAGACGATGGGGGTACGTATACCGACTTAAAGAAAAAAAAAACAAAACAAAACCAAGTGTGTTATGTTTTTGTTACTTTGTTTTTCGTATGTGAATGCCCTTAATGGGGAAAGCTTTTGTATACCTATACACAAGCATCAGAAGTGAAAAGAAATAAGTACTCAAAATTTTAAATGTGATATTTTTTGTTTTGCGGGTAAGGACCTGAAATTTAATAGTTCGAGTCGATTTCCCCACTGTTAAGGTGGGAGGTGCAATTTTTCGTACAGAAAAGTAGTTTCGTATAGTTTTTAAATTTTCCAGTATGTAGATTTCGCAGTAACTGGAGTGAAAAACAAAAAAGACATTTTTCTCACGGTTTACTGCCTCTTGCGAGGAATTGGCAAATACTTCAAGAGTACCTACCTATCTCTTGTCATGAAAAAAGTACTTCTCACCTTACCCGTTCGGCTAAAAATTGTAGGTCCCATCCATGCTGCCAATAATGGTTGAGAGTTTAAAGTCACTCGGCACTGTCGCTAACTGTCACGCCCGTCACCTAATTATTATTTAATTTATTTATGCAGATTTCGCTAAATTTAAGTTGTTTTTTAAATCGAAAATGAAGGTGCAAACTTAACGCTAAAAAAATGGATAGCTTCTAAAAACCATACGCTTAGTGCGATTTTTTTTTTTTAAATACGGAACATCGCAGCACAACCGTTTTTTTTACAAAATTCGAAAATAGCGGTGCTCACTTCACGCAAATCTAAATTTTGAATGTTAAAACAGAAATTAAGCAACCAAAAAAAGTAGGGAACACAAATTCAATTTTTTTGCTGGAGCTTTTTATGACTCGGCTTAATTTTGGAGAAATTTATTTGAGCTAAAATTTAGAGCGATTTGTGTACAAGATTTTAGCATCGCAATGAAAATTTATAAAAATATCAAATACGAGAAACAAAATAGATATGTAAACACCTACTTAATTAAGTAAGACAACACTTTGCTCTTAATTTAGTACAAAGCGGGGGGTGGGGTTTCAAATTTTTGTTTTAGTTCATCTTAAACTGGTATACCTAGATGCTAGATGTCATACAAATATTTCGTTTTTTTTTTATTTTTTTCGGAAATGGGTCCAAAGATTTTCGTTAATATTTTTACCTGAAATGACTAGTAAATGTAGAAAAACTGCGTTTCAAGTTATTGCCAAAAATTGGGATAATGAAAACAGAATATTGACTGTTTTTTTCTAAAATCGTCTTATTTCTTAATTATTCACCTATACCACCCATTAGGTTGAACGATTTTCCTAAAATTTTCTAATCAGGGGCTAATAAATAGTTTTAACAATATTGCTTTTAAAAATAATTTTTTTTTTTAAACAAAAAATCTATTTTTGAAATTTTTAATATTTTTTTTGAGTTAAAATGTAACTGGATTAGAGTTCTAAACCAAAAGAGAATATTTGTGCGATTCAATAGTTCATATTTTAATTTTTTTTTTTCTGAATTTTAAAATATCTGAATATATGTATTCAGAATTTTTTGTTTTTAATTTGGAGCTTATTAAAGTCCATCCAAAATAAAATTTAAAATTAATAAAATCAATAATCTTCAAAAATTTTTTAAGGATGCATTATTGATCAGAAGATTTTTTATAAAATTTTGACACTTCTGAGGATCCAATATTTAATAAAATTCCAAGAACAGAATGTCAAAACATTCAATTCCAATAAAAAAGACCTTAATAAATATCGACACTTGTTATCATAATAAATAATTTAAAAAAATAATTCTTAAGAAGCCATCATAAAAGTCTATTAATTGGTTAGCAAATTATTTAACACCAATTCCAAAGAACTGAGCAAATTTATTTAATCAGATACAAACACAACAAAAAAAAAGTCTATTAAAATTTGCTCAAAAGTTACACCCATACTTATACATATGTTTATGACAAAGATATAATCTGTACCACACAGGAATACACGACAAAAAAAAAGTTTGGGTAAAGTCATAACTTATTTAAAGCCGTTAATCAAATCCGTATAAATCCAACCAAAAAACCCCTCTGGTATACCTATAACCTAAAAAAGATCTATTTGGGAGCTGAAACAAATTTTCAAAGCGGTTAACATGATTTGTAGATTAATCCCAAAGACCTTTTAAATTAATTCCCTACAATCCCGGCCATTAGCTGTCAACTCGAAATAAAAATCTCCTCATTAGCTCCTAATATTCTTTGTGTGAGCCTTTGGGGATCAAAAGACATAAAATAAAAAAAATAAATAAATAAAAATAAACATTTCCATCGAGCATATATGCTCATACCAAACGACAGATCCGCCCGAAACCGTCATCCTTCGTCCAAAGTGTAATTTAAACCTCATTTGTTGATAGACATAACAACTAAAAGGGGCATGGGAGTACATAAAGTTAGGTATAGGTACATATAAGAGAGGATACCTTAGTCCTTCTTTCTAAGGCTTCGCAATTTTACGACTTATTTTAGTTTCATTCGTAAATTGCTAACACCTCTTCTTTGCTAATACGAGTATACGCCGCAACGACTGACGACGGGACGCAAAGTTTCAGTTCCAGTTCTTTATGGGGCCCCAGCCATGTACGAATTTTAGCAAAAAGGATTTAGGATTTGAGAAATGAGCTTTATGTGCTTTTACGACAGCGGAAAGGCCCCCAATCCGTTAAGTCGTTATAGACATCGTTGTCGTTTTCGTCGTCATCGTCATCGTCATCGTCATCGTCACAGTCATCGTTGATGTTGCTCATGAAATTAAGAATACCGAATTTGGAACACTCATGTGTTACATTTCAAAAAAAAAATTACACGCATGCTCGAGCAGACAATAGAAATAAACCTAAAAGGAAAACAAATTATGGGATGGAATTAATCTTTTTGGAATGGGCTTTACGAGCCACCCTTTGTATTCTTCAATTTACCTCCGTTCGCTGCGCCATCCACTGACGGGAAAGGGAAGAGAATTGATGGGGCATTGCAGTTAGTTCGGCTCCCTTGCATGAGAAAATTCTCATCATGACATTGGATACACAATACAACTTAAAAGAAAAAGGCATCGGAAAAAAGAAGAAGACGAAAATAGGGGACTCATCATAGTCTTTCTACCTACTTAAATAGTCTTTGTTTTGTGAATTGGGATACTCGGTCAGATATTTTAATTAGATAATAGTAAAAATGTACGCAATGGTGTATATATAGTGAATAGTAATACCACGTGTAATAAAGTGTTTATGTGATGGAAGGAAGGCTAATTTAGGGTTCTAAGTGAAGGTAATTGAAACAAAGCGGGTCGCCAGTCTCGTAGTTAAAGTGTTTTAATGAAATTTAGTTTCTCCATCATGATTAAAAGGTTTTAAGATACTCGAATACTTTAACGAATGTTTTACAAAAAAAAAAAAAATATAAAGTATTTTATGAGACCCTAAATTTATTAACCATGTCAGTCAAATAACCATGTTATCTTGTCAAAATGAATATTTAACAAATTGAACTTTTAAAATTTATGAAGATTTATAAGTCGATTAGATTTATATTTAGATTGGGATTAAGATTTATGTAGATTTAGACTTGACTTAGATTTAGATTTAGATTTTTTTTAGATTTATTAGATTTTTATTCATTTCAAAAGATTTTTATTAATTTCAAAAGATTTTTACAATATTTGTATTACCCACGAAGCTGAATGCATATCTGTGGGTGGTTAAATTTTTAAAAGTTATTTGAATTAATTTGGATGTTAAAACTATTTGGAAATATAATTTAACAAAAATGGAAATATTTTTTTTTAATTTTATTTTTATAACAAAATATTTTTATTGAAAGGCTACACTGGAGGTCGAATGAGTCTTTATAATCAAAGTTAAAATTATAACCTTTTTGTGACTTTCCTTACTTTTAAAATGCAGCAAACCCATGGTATCAAGCTAAAGAACAATAACCTCATTGAGAGATTTTGTCATTTGTCCTCTTAAAGTGTTAAATAAACATAAACCAAAAGAAAATTCTTTTAAAACCTGTTTTGTATGGCCTACTGAAGAACGAATCTACGAATATAATCCCCCATTGAAAGGGATTTCCCAAATTCTTAAAAAACTCTCACTGATGCCACACAAGCCTTATATCATTTACATAAGCCTCAACTACTCAACCATATTTCTCACCATTTTCTGTAAACCATCGATATATATGTATATACCCATACGACTATTATATACATCACGATTCTAATCAAAGGGCTTTCATTAAAATCCATTCAAAACGAAAAACAATAAACCATAGCGCACGAGTGCTATCGATTCGCTTAGTAACTTTCAATACAAAAAAATAATACAAAAAATTTAAAAAAAACTCAACGTTCTGGTACGTTCCACATTAACAAAAAGGCTTCCCTTTTAACAGTCAGTCGTCGTCGTCGTCGTCGATAACAATGAACCACACTTCCCCATATTCTTATAACTGCATATTTCTATGTCTGCCTATTCATTGTAACGATTTTACAATCATCATCATCATCATCCAGCAGCAGCAGCAGCATCACAAAGAGGTGAAAACTTTATGTGTCACAGAACACCAAAATCACTGATACAACATTATGGTCGTCGTTCGCGACAGCCAGCTTCTCCACCAGAGCGAACGGGAGTGGGTATATATAGAGCCATATGATGGTTAGAAGGTATGATAACTCCAAAGTATTATAAAAGCCCCCACCTATATATCACTATACACGAAAAGATTGGAGTATCTGTGTAAAACTTAATGCAATGCATTTGTAACTTTTCCTGATGCTTATATGATGAAGAAAGATACAATTTTCATATTCACTCACATTGCACGTTCTTATATAATTTTTGTTTTCATCTGTTTTTTTATTTTTATTTTTTTCATATTTTTGTGACTTTTATTCTAGAATAGACCAACGACCGGCAAACAGACAGATTGCAACAGCCCAAGAATAAAATCAGACACATCATAGATAGATACAGCAACAGCAACAACAACAAAACACATACTCCTACTGAATGACAGATGAATCTGGAAATTATTCCATTTGCTCTCCACAGCGCACTAAAATACAAGAACGGTTCCGACCAACCAACCGACAGCACCACGAATATGAAGTCGAGGCGAATCAACACACATACACATACGCGTGCACTCTGCGATGATGACAACTCTGAGGCTATAAAACTCAGGCCAAGCCGACCTAAAACTACTGGGAGCACAACTATACATCACAATGATAATGTACTCTACATGTTGTGAAATGTGTTATGGGGTGGTGTGGTGTGTGATGGGGCTCCCTGGACCTAACTTGAGCTGGCTGGAGATGGATGATGACGATTTTTGTAGTTTGTTCACCATTGGGGGGTTCAATGACATCTTCTCGCCGCAAGAGACATAGCCAGCAACAGCATCTGAGAAAGATGTCATACTTTTTTGTCAGTAGAATTTCACGAGCGGGTATAAGATGAATTTTTTTAGGGAAGATTTGACCGCAAACCAAAATCTGTAAGAAACGAAATCTCGCATTTTTGTCGTGTAGCGAAATTTCGCAATTTCAAAATTTAGCAAATTTATATAAGATAACCAAAATCTGTAAGAAACGAAATTTCGCATTTTTGTCGTGTAGCGAAATTTCGCATTTTCAAAATTTAGCAAATTTATGTAAGATAATCAAAATGTCGCTTTTAAAAAATTTCCCTCTTATAGTTAAAAATTTCGCAAAGCAAAAAATATGCTCGCAATTTCAAAATGTTCGCTCTTCTTAACTTTACTTACATATAAATTCAAGCACGTCATATTATAACTTTCGAGATTTTAGTTTGCAAGATTGCGAGATTTGCATATAACACTTTTTTTTAGTTGCGAATACTTGTCAAAGTAACATGTAATGTTTTGGATATATAAAAATAGAGTGGTACAAAAAAATCTCTTGAAACGAAATTTCGCATTTTTTCCAAATGCCATATGACTTTATTTCATTTTTTTCAAAACTTCGCATTTAAAAACTGACCATTTTTTAAAATCTTGATAAAATTTTACAAACACACTTTGCATCATCAAAAAAAATTGTGCTATTAAAAAATATTTTATTTCAGAGCGAGAATATATGTACATAAATTTCAAGATCTGCATGCGAGATTATTCAATAAGCCAGATTTTTTAAATTGCGAATTCTCGATAATGTGAGATTTTGATAATAAGAAATATTTTATTTCAATGAAAAATTATATTTTCCAAGTTCTAGTTTATGCGAGATTTTCTTTTTGCGAAATAACCATAACCAAGATTTTTTAATTTTGTGAAAATCTTAAATTAATTAATGCGAGATTTTTGTTTTACGAAATTTCTATAAGCCAAATTTTGTAATTTTGCGAAATCTTTAAAATAAGAGACTTTAATAATACAAAATGTTTTATTTCAATGCAATATTTTAATTTATGTGAGATTTTCGTACTTCGAAATTTCGATAAACCAGATTTAATGATTTTGCGAAATTTTTATAATGTTAGATTCGGAGAAAATGCGAGAATGTAATTTTCGAGATTTTAATCTTATATAAATTAATTTAATTTGATATAAATTTCGATAAACCAATTTTAAAATTTTGCGAAATCTCGAAAGATTTTTCTTCAATGCGAGATTGTAATTTTCTTAATATAAATTCACTTATGCGAAACTTTAGTATTACTTAAGTAATGCCATTTTTTTATTTTGCGAAATCTTGATTATGTGAAATTTCGATAAACGAAATATTTTATTTCAATGCGAAATTAACTTTGTGAAATCTCGAGAATGTGTAATTTTTAGAATACGAAAGTTTTTAATCCAATGCAAGATTACAATTTTCTAAATGTTAATTAATTTTTACAAGATTGCAAAATTTCGATTTCTAAACCAAATTTAGTGATTTTTCGAAATCTCAATAATGTGAATTTTTCAAAACCAGGTTTTAAATTGCGAACCGTTAAAAGTAGGAAATAAGCAGAATTTAGGAATAAATCGCCGACAACAAAGTTGATTTTCATCAAATTTCGCAAAGTTCGATTTTAAAGCTATACCGTCGTCCTATAGCAATGAGTTTTCATAATAAATTTTTAGGGGTTCGGTTGTTAATTTGATTCCAAAATTATGTGTTCCACAATTCTGTATTTGGATCATACAGAACTTTTGAATACGACCCGTTTTCTATTTTTATTCTTAAAAAACTTAATCAAATGAAACCTTACCAATTTTGAATTTCGTTGTGAAATTCATCCAACTTCAACTGTTAGCCTTGTTGCTCGGAGGCCTATTTCCAAGTTTGTCAAACACTCAAGATTTACAAAAAACAATTAAAATAGAAACAAAAAAAAAAACTTCTTACAACAAGGCGCAATTGGCATATAGAAGTTTGACTAAGTATATCTATACGATTAAGTTTGTGTCTGTCTTTAGGTTTCATTTTCAGTTTCTGGTTCTGACGTGTGGTGTGAATGTTGTGCGTTTTGTGAACTCGAAGTATCATAGGAAATGTAACAGGGGCACATCAAGGAAGAAAGATTAAGATCTCTATTCCATGATGGTGATGTTGCCTCTTGCTGATGACGTTGATGATGATGATGGAGGAGGTGCCGCTTGTGGTGCTGCTGGATGTCGTTTCTGTTGCTACTGACTGCTGTGCGATTTTTATAATGCTTGCACTTCGGTGATCAAGCAAGTAGGCCTTGTTCATAATTTTATGATGCATAGTTTTACTCAGCATACATGTCGCAAGAAAAGACGTTTTAAGATGGTTCCCTTCCGGTCTATGATAAGACAGAGAATAGAGATGGATAGTCTGTGCCAATGATGGTGATGATGATGATGATGGCAAAATGTAAAGATAGAACAAAGGTATGGTTATTCTGACAGAATCGCCATGGGGGGATTTAAAAAAAAAAATACGAGGGATTTTTAATGACGAAGACCGAGACGACAACGACTATGACGCCGACGGACGTATAGGAAAGGGAAATAGCACAACTTTTGCCTTTGGCCAAATAGTGTGGGATTCTTCATAAAACTATGTTTTCAGTTGCTAAAAGCTTTTAAAATAAAAAAAAAGTTGAGAGAGTCATTCTTTCAATTTGCCCCCATACGCAAGAACGCATAACAGACTGTAAAAAAAAGAGGTTCATGTCCTGTTGAGGATACAATGAAAAGGCACAGTTCTTATTTTTTTTTGGTTTGCTTGTTTTGATGGACATACACCAACTCTAATGGATAACTAGTGTCATAATAGAAAAAATAAAAAAGAGCGGTTTTATGTTTCATTTTTTCATCATTTCAAAAGTGAGTTGTGGGCACAAGCAAATGCACAAACGTCATACTGTACATTAGTCTCGTTCTTGTGAGGGTTTGAAAAATCCTTAATACCTTTAGTAAGTAGAGAAACCACTTATCACATGTATAGGCACCTACACAAACAAGTTTAGTATATACCTATTTGATTCCCATACAAACAAATAAAAGGAAGTAAAATTAAAAATGTTGATGGATCTCCTTTGATTTGGTTTAATGATTTTCAACATATTTTCTTAAGCACTTACACCTTTTCATTGAGATTTCAAATGTGAATAAATCCAAAGTTATGAAAAGCTTATGAAGAGTTAAGTGAGGATTGAGGTATATGTTTTTTTTTGTGAAAAAATGCATAAAAGGTTTTGTATTTTCTAAAAGCTGTTAAAATAAAATAAAACACATGCAATAGCTGTAGGATTTAGATTTTGATATCAAAGTAAAGTGGTTTACCTACAACTTGAGACATCAATTTGAACTTTTGCTTTTTTGTTATCGCCTTTTCTCAAATGAGTTCGAATTTAGTTTTCAGAAATAATACCTACAAATAAGTGAAAAATTATCTTTTTATTCAATATTATTGCTGATTATTCAAAAATTCTAACGGTCAGACGGTGATTGGTTAGTGGGTAGTGTGGTGTGTGGTGTGTGACTCGATTTTTGGAAATTTGGTTTTTAAAATTATGTGAACTGCGTTCGTTTTTCCGCATAGATCGATGTAAGAATTCATTGTGAAAATTTAAAACTTTTAAATCAGGTTTTGGGAAAATCAGTTTTTTCAAAAATATTTTTTTTTTTTGAAAAATCAGTTTTTTTTCAAAAATCATTTTTTTTAAAGTCATTTCAAAACTCAGTTTTGTCTTTTTAAAAATAAGTTTTTTTTTTCGAAATCAGTTTTTGGAAAAATCAGGTTTTTTTAAAAATCTGTCTTTTGAAAAATCAATTTTTTCAAAAATCTTTTTTTTGAAAAATCAATCTTCTGAAAAATCAGTTTTTGAAAAATCAGTCCTTTGAAAAATCTGTTTTTGCAAAATCAGTCATTTGAAAAATCAGTCTTTTGAAAAATCAGTCTTTTGAAAAATCAGTCCTTTGAAAAATCAGTCTTTTGAAAAATCAGTCTTTTGAAAAATCAGTTTTTGAAAAAATCAGTCTTCTGAATAATCAATCTTTTAAAAAATCCGTTTTTGGAAAATAATTTTTTTGAAAAATCAGTTTTTTTGAAAAAAATCAGTTTTTTTGAAAAAAATCAGTCCTTTGAAAAAACTGTTTTTTTTGACAAATCAGTCTTTTGAAAAATCAATTTTTTTTTTGTTGAAAAAAAAATAAGTTTAAGATTTTTCAAATCTTTTTCTTGAAAAATCTGTTTTTTGGGTATTAAAAATAAGTTTATGTAAAATATGCTTGTTTTTTTTTTTTTTTTTTTTTTTTTTTTTTTTTTTTTTTTTTGAAAAATCTGTTCTATGGAAATTCTTTTTCAAAGAGCAATAGGCTTTGCTTCTGAATCGTGAAAGCAAGTAGTTTGAGTTTTCCTGGGTTTTGCAATTTCAGAATTTAAGATTAACCGGATTTTAGAATCCAAGGATTTTTTTTTCGGGATTCTGAACCCAACCCCTTCGAAACAACGAAATTAACATAGTCACCAAAGCATTATGTACTACCTAATGAATTCAATGGGCGTCATGTAGAACTTTATTTCCAGTCAGTAGATTATTTTCTTGAGAAATCTTAGTTTTGGAATCGTTGACTTAAAATTTGACTGACAATTTCGAAAAATAAAATTAAGGTATTGACGACACTGGATTTAATTTCTCCAAATCATGGAAAGTACCAAATTTCATTAATTTTCATCTAGAATTTATAGAAATGACATTTTTTGCAAAAATTCAACAAAAATCAAAAAGTCAAAGTTCAAGAAGGTAGAAAACTCTCTGTTATACCAACCCACACACACACACAATAAAATAAAATCAAGCTCGGACCAAAATATCTAATATTTAATCGAACTATCAGAAATAATCAGCAATTATTTCGAATCGTTCATATTTATTATATTAATAATGAAACATAATATTTTCTTTATATTGCGGCTTCCATTTAACTTTCATATTTATTAATAATATTTTACCTATCGAGGCCAACCTACATACATTCGAATAATATACATAAATCACATTCTCTCTTGTAAGTATTAATTCCACTATACTTCGTGCGTCGTAAAATATGTCTCAATTGGCCACAGATACTAATATTCATCGTTAACTGAATTTCTGCCAACTACGACGTACATATATAAAAGATAAAATAATATAAGACTTGCGAGAATAATTTCAATTTACCATCATCCCCAACAAGAAACAATTCACAGCCTCATAGAATACGCTATACGCACCCTTAAAGGAGTTCCTAAACAACAACAAGCAGAAGAAGAAAAAAATCAAAGCTAGTCAAAGAGCCTCCTATATATTGAATCCATTAAGACTTGATGTCGTCTTCTTTTATTGCGTTTGGTTTGCTGAATCATCATCCATCCTCGCACAATATTCTTGACTTTCAGCTTACGCAAACACTTTTTTCTATATTTCTGCTACTTATATTTTTATATTTTCTCTTCACATTTTCTTACGAATGTAGCAATAGCAAATCTAACCTTCACACAATTTTCCTTGTTTCATCTTATCTTTACCGTTTTGCGCCCTTCAGGCCTTCAGGGTAAGAGTAGGTAGGTATAAAATATAACTGGAATATCAAGTTTGTTTTTTTTTTTTATATATTCTTTTTCGTCATAATTTCGCGATGGAATGAACCCCTATACCTATAAGGACTTGGGTAATATTATGCATGCAGACGAAGAGTACCTATACCGACTTTATATAATAGTACCTATACGTATCCTTCTTCTTAACCATACTCGACTGACAAATGCTGATAGTCAGGTCACGCAAGTTTTACTTACGTAGGTACCTAAAGAATCAAGATTCACTCTGACTTGCTTCTTCCTTCACGTCTCCTTGACACACCTTCCTGTTGGAGTGGTTTTGAAAAATCTTAGGTAGGAATTACACGGAGAAAAATGTATACGTGCCATAATTTTAATAACTAAAAATGGTGATGGGACAGCTTGTGGGGAGGAGGATACACGTTACGGAAATGATGTTTGGCCGTTTAATGTTATTTTTTTTTTTATTAAACATTTGCAAATATCTCAAATTGAGAAGTGGGCCAGTTGGGAACGTTGCTTACGTTGCTATTGACATTAAAATATTTTTAATTTATTGATGTTTTTTACCATTTTTGGTCGGGGCCGCGAAAAGGACACACACATCCAAGTTAGCAGTCAAGCACTACTTCCACTGCACCGGGGCCACCCCAGTGAAAAAGGCAGGGAAATATTGTTGAAATCAGCCAATCAAACTGATTTCTAGAACTCGAGCTGTATTTTTATAAAATTCTGAAAATCAAATTGATTTTAAGTCATTTCGGGATATAAAACATTTTGATAGAAAAAAAAAAACAAGTTCATTTATTTATTTTTTTTTTGTTCAGTGTATTATACTTAAGTATTTCCTCCTGACATATTTTTTCCTCCTCATTACATATTTTTGAATTTATTCCTTGCAAAAGGATAAGTATTGGTTTTGTTAGAAAATATTTACCTTAACCCATTGATCCCATATAATGATGAATATATGAGCTGAAAGAAACTAGTTCAACTTAAGGGTTCTTTTACATAATTTCAACTGAATTGGGACTACAAATTTATATTTGAAGGAAATATGTGGAAACATATGCATTCATAACTCCACGGTACCTACTTGTAAGAAGGAATAGAAGAATAGGAAAAAATTAATCTGTAGGTATAGTAAATTAAAAATTTTGTGTGACAAAAGGAGACCTCAAAAAAGTTGCTTATAATTTGTTTATGTTATACTGAATTTAATTTAATGTAATTTCATGAAAATTTTGGCTCAAAAACTATTTATGAAAAGCCTTATAACGAAGTTATATAAAGATAATATTCTAGTACAAGAAAAATTGGGCGTGGTAATGGGTGGAACAAATAATAGGTTTTAGGTTGAAGAAATTTTAATACAAAAATTGTAACGATTTTTTAATAAATGGAAAACTGAAATAATATAAAAGTGGGCGGGGCAATGGTCTTTTTTAACCATGTCACAACATACTATTAGGATCAAGGTTTTTGGCTGAATTGGTGAAGTAGTTTTTGACTCTATAAGCCCCATGTAAAGTAAACCTGCTCTTTATCTATTATTACGAATCAGGCGTTTAGCCTACTTTCTCGTTTTCAACCTTTAAATGTTTTTAACCAATTCTTAAATTTTGTGATTTTTTTTGTTGTTGCTAAATCTATGACTTTTAAACCAATTTCAAAATCTTGCGATTATAAAAAAAAAAAAAAAAAAAAAATTGAAAAACCGAGTTCACTCTTTAAATCAAGATGGCGGAAACCCTGCAATGATATCTTTAAACAGCATTGCCAGATTAAAATTTCGATGGTAAAGTATTGGAAGTTGTTGTGGGAGTAAATGTCATTAATAAAAATTGTAAAAAAAAAAATCAATCGATACAAAAATAAACTGCAAAAAGTTTTGTTTGAAAACAAAGACATTTTGTGGAAACAGAATCATGTTCATGCGACATACTAGTTCGTTTTATTTCCCATTTGGTAACGAATTTTATTTATTTTTGTTGTCAAACTTGATGACACGTCTTAGTATGCATCACCGCATATGCAAACACTTTCAGTACCTACCAAAATAAAAAATTAAATTGACAAAAAAAAAACACCAAACGAGCAATTGAAAGCGACGAACCGAAACGGGAACGAGTTATTTATTTTTTTACAGAAGTCTGCCAAAAAAAAGGAAGGAAGGAGTATACAAAAAAAAAATCCGTGTAACTACGAATTAAAATGCAAATGTTTACCTACTGCAAAATTAAAAAAAAAAATAAATAAAAAGACGTAGAATAAAATGTGAAGTCATCTGAGCAAATTTCCTTCCTTCCTGTTATGTTGATATAACGGGTGATTTTTAAGCTGGTTTGGTTTTGGCAACACTGGTTTTGACAGCTGACGTGTGTTTAGTACCTTGTGTCACTGTCAAACAGCTTCAGTTTGGTTTGCAATTTAACCATGGATCGTCTTACAAATGAACAACGCTTGCAAATTATTGAATTTTACTATCAAAATTCGTGCTCGGTTCGAAATGTTGTTTATCGAAAAATTGTGTTCAGCGATGAGGCTCATTTTTGGTTGAATGGGTACGTAAATAAGCAAAATTGCCGCATTTGGAGTGAAGATCAGCCAGAAGCATTGCAACAACTACCAATGCATCCCGAAAAAGCCACTGTTTGGTGCGGTTTATGGGCCGGCGGCATTATTGGGCCATATTTCTTCAAAGATGATGCGAATCGCAGCGTTACTGTCAATGGTGAACGCTACCGAGCGATGATAACAAACTTTTTTTTGCCCGAAATGGAAGTTCTTGACTTGCATGATATGTGGTTTCAACAAGACGGTGCCACATGCCACACAGCACGCGAAACAATGGCGCAATTGCGAGGCGAGTTTGGTGAACAGTTAATTTCACGTTTCGGGCCGGTCAATTGGCCGCCTAGATCGTGCGATTTGACACCATTAGATTATTTTTTGTGGGGGTATGTCAAGGCTAATGTCTATAGGGACAAGCCCGCTTCGATTGACGCACTGGAAGCCAACATCCATGCATTCATTCGTGAGATACCGGCCGATATGTGTGAAAGAGTATGCCAAAATTGGACTCAGCGGATGGGCTACCTGAGACGCAGCCGCGGTCAACATTTGCATGAAATTATCTTTAAACATTAAATTGCAAGGTTCAAACTATCGATTCAAATAAATATTTCATTCATTTTTTCGAACTTTTTGTGTTTTTTTTTTTTTTAAAGTTCTAAACCTCTTAAAAAATCACCCGTTACAAGTTCATTTTATCCATCATCATGACCATGCGTCCATGGGCCATGTCCAGTTCATATATATACGTGGCCTAAGTGCTATTTCTATATAGAAGCTACTGGTTTAGGAACAAACTAGAATGCTTCTTCCATTTCTACTCCACCCTTATTCGTATAATTATTCAATTAAATGTCTTTAAAGCGGTCACGAGTTTTCATTATAAATGTATAAACTTGTCCCGGTCACCCTATACCTCCGGTAAATAATATAATATACGCAAGCTGTTACCGCTTGTCGTCCCATGGGAAAACTTCCATTTTGGAATAAAATGAAAAAAGATATTTTATGTTTTTGGTTCCCCAACAACATAACATCATAAGGCAGAAATGTGGGTGAAAATTTAAAATAAATGTGTGTTTTTATGTTTGGAACGAACGCTCACACAAAAATAGTGATTTATCATGAAAAAAATTCCAAACACTTTTCGGACATCCATCATAATCGAAAACCAGATGCTGAGATGCTGGGAAAATATATATAAATATGGGAAGTCTTTGGAGCTTTTTACGGTTTGTTTGTTTTTATTTTTTTTTTTTTTTTGAAAAATTTTGGAACATAAGTTGACGATGAAAAATTCTTCTTAATTTTATGAAAATCGTTCAGCAAAGTTATATCTCAAAGTATGTGTGTGTGATATTTGGAATGCGAAACAAATTTTAAAATTTCTTTCCATTTGATATGTGTGCTAATGCATTTGGTGTCTTTATGGTTATAAGCGATAAAGTTGAATGCACTTTGAAAAAAAGACAAACTGATTCTCCTGGATGATATACTTTATTTGATAGATGAACATTCTTTGGAAGTTAATGTGTATACATAGAAGAATTTTTGTGATAGAAAATTTGTACCCACAAATATTTCGAGAATAGATGGAGAATTTTATGGTTTAAAATCTACATCAGTGATGTAGTTTTGTTGTCAAAAAGTTATAATTAAAATTATTAAAAATGTCATTTAGGTGACAACTGTGATTATTGAAAGAATGACATTTAGGTATTTAATCTTATTTTTAAATTTATGTTTTATTTCAAATCAAAACTGTTGAAATCTTGCAAGATAATTTAGCTTTTTTTAATTCTGGGTTTCGGCTACCGAATAGAAAATATGATCTCAAAAAGATTGTGGAATATTTTAAATTTTCATTTCACAAGAGAAACTTTTCTATGCTTAATTTTTTTTTAAATAGAACTACTATTTCTAAAAAAATATCCAAATATGGAATGTTTATGGAATTGTATGCCATTCTTTAGAATTAATATATTTTTTTTAATATATTTAGGTATAGAAGATGATTAAAGTTAAAAAATTATTTAAAACATGTACCTGTATTTTAAGATCTTCTTGTATTATTTTATTTAAGTACCAACATACCTAGAAAAAAAAAGAGGAAAAAAGAAATTAACTTAAATAATTTTAAAATTTTAAAAGTTGTACAGGCAGATGTATTTATTAAAACAATTTAAAAGGCTATTTAACTTTGAAACACCTACTCATATGTTTTAATTAAAAACACATGTTTTTTTTTATCAAAATTACTTTTTGCGTGAATTTTGGAATATTTAAATAATTAAGTAAATGATTTTTGTAAAATCAATAAACACACTTTAATAGTAGGTAATTATAATAAAATACACCCATCAAAACCAAATAGATTTATTCGCTTTCCAAAGATCAATTTAATATCCTTATAGGTAAAGTGTAAATAAGATTTCGTTTCCGTAAATTAATATAAATGGTGTTTATTTATTAGACAGCATCTATAATTTATCCATAAAAATGTTTTTTTCCATTTATTGAAACTTATATCTTCTATACCAACACACAGAACCTTTTCCGAAAAATACCCCTCTTATAATATCGGTTGTCCATTCACTATCTATTTCTTTTACTATCCAACCCACCCACACTATACAAACAGATTCTTTTCGATTGACTGCTTTTAATAGCATCTTACGATTATGGTAATTACTTTTATCGAACACACTGGCGACAAGACAATCATTTTTACCCCATATACAGACACTCCCCCCCGAGCGCTCCTTAACATGAAAACTACTTACAATTGATTTGATTCAATCAAAATCATATCGCACCATATTACTTAAATGTATACGTGTTGGTTTAATTTTGAAGAAAAAAAATATTAAATAAAGTTTTATTTGATTGAGCAGTACCCTATTTATTTTAGATTAGACACTAGGCTGAGCACTGTTCAAAAAAAATATTATTACGACCATTAATTATAAGCTGATAACTGATAAATATTGAAATTTGGTGTTTTAAAACTCAATTTATTTAAAAAACAAAACTGATCAATTATTAATTGATAAATATCAATTTTCTTGTCTAATCAATAATTTTTAACAATGGAATTGAATCAAATTGAGTTGAATTGAATTGAGTTGGATTGATTTGAAATGAGTTGAATTGAATGGAATTGAAATGAATTGAATTGATCTGAATTGAATTGAATTGAATTGAATTGAATTGAATTGAATTGAATTGAATTGAATTGATCTGAATTGAATTGATCTGAATTGAATTGAATTAAATTGCATTGAATTGAATTGGATTGAATTGATTTGAATTGAATTGAATTTAATTTAATTGAATTAAATTGCATTGAATTGAATTGAATTGAATTGCAATGAAATAAATGAAATTAATTGAATTGAATTGAATTGAAGAATTGAATGAGCAACTTGCACTCTGTCGAAAAGTCTTTAGAAAAAGACTGTTTTCATTTTACTAACAAAAACAAAAATCGAGTTATTTGACTACTTCCTCTTTTTTCATTTTTTTTTTAAACACGCGAAACTTACCCTACGATCATAAAAATCAATTTCCCTTTTTCTTGAGGGAGAAAAAAAAAATAAAAGAGAAAACATCAAATTTGTTTGCGGTCTTCCAAATACATATTATACTGCGTAGATAAAAACAATACCTATAAAAAAAAAAAAAATAGGGCACATCAAGGAAAATGGAAAACAATATCTAATCCTCTGACATGGAGCATGCGGAGCCAGCATCAACAGCTTCAGCTTCATTTGCAGTAACGCAGAAGCAAAACAGCCTCTGTTCCTAATGCGTGATGCTATTTTAAGTGTGCTGATATATATGCCTGCATTTAGCTGATTCTTCTTCATCGTTTCTCTCTCTCTCCTTCTGTCTCTATGGAACTTGCAAAATCCAAGCCTTTTAGATTGACCCTAATCTGATGCCAATGGGAATGGAAAATAACCTCTTTCAAGCTCGCGATATAACATATATACCCAACTCGTGTGCAGTAGGCACATAGGGTGGGTGGGATATAGTAAGTAGGTACAAAGCAAATTGTGGGAGAAAATATCAAACTATGAAGGATAAAGTCTGTCGGTATATAGTGAGATTTTTATAGCTGATGTGCAATGGAATGGGATGTGTGTGTGTGTGTGAATGTGCTGTTTCTACTAATGCGATTTGAGTGACTCCGACTATAGGAAAGTCAGATAAGTGTAATGTGCACTATAACTGGGTAAATACAAGAGGGAGGAATAAAAACCCGAGGGAAAAACTATGCAGAAGTGGAATCTTTGGGTATAGAGAGATTATAGAATCACTGCAGTCTTCCAGATAGATATGTTCATACATATGTATAGGTAAGGTACTTAATAACATTAAGTGTATCTGTGTTTATTATTTCCATCTTTTATGGCATATCTCTTCATCTTTTTCTTCAACTGCTTCTTCGTCATGGTCTTTTCTCTGTCATATGTTATGCCATGTGGGATATAAAAGACATAAACGTCTCTTTGAAAGTCTGAAG
The DNA here is from genome assembly GCA_951394125.1 of Epistrophe eligans. Classification (NCBI taxonomy): domain Eukaryota; kingdom Metazoa; phylum Arthropoda; class Insecta; order Diptera; family Syrphidae; genus Epistrophe; species Epistrophe eligans. The sequence goes on along the minus strand of OX596031.1, from coordinate 13,098,318 downwards.
AATCTTTTAATGGCTTGATGGGTACTTTTTACACACATACATATGTACATACAAACATAAATTCTCAAACTCAAAACTGTAGAAAATCACTAAGCATTCATATTAAATGTAGTCTATATATGTAAACAGAGATAGAGCATTGCGAAACTGCAAACAGTTGGAGACAGAAAAGACATCAGACAATGTGAGACAGTTTTCTAATTATATTTCCAAGGAAATGTGAATGTGTTTTATAGTAGTTGTTGTTGTTATATGGAAAATGTCCCATAATTATGGTTATTATAAATGGAATTGCAGATGCACATATTTATACACATTGGGGGGAAATGATTATTATTATTTGTATATAAACAGAAGATGAATGTGGTACTAATGATAATGGCTTTACAATTTGCAAGAAATGACAATTTCAAGGAGTTAGATTGAATTTATGTCAATTATATTCATAATCAGTGATTATAACGCGATTATATAGAAATAATAAAGCTAGATGTTCAAAGTGGAAATGTACAAGGTAATGTCGGCAATAAAAAAATTATACAAAGACCTTTGCAAGACGAGAATATATGTAATTATCACGTAGAGGGACGGATTCAATTTTTCCAAGTTAAGCTGAAGTGGTAACTTGGCGAAAACTTCGCTTATTAATTTTTTTTACTGCTAAATTTTTATGTCAGCGTTAGTTGCTGAAAATCACTTGAAATGATTTTTAAAATTCAAAACTTAGAGTAAAAAAAAAATTTGTCTGTAGAAACTTTATCAAAAATTCAAACACTGAAATCTTATTTCTTCTATTGTTCTAAGAGTTAGTGTCCAGACGATATTTTTAAGTTTTAATATTTTAATTTTAAAAAAAGACAGCGTTATTGTCGTATTCATTTTAATAAAATGAATATTTTTTAAATAACCAAAGTTAGTCTACAAGCATTTTTTTGTGGATTTCTGGCACACCAATGTGGGTTAAAAATCCAAAGTATTTAAATTTGTGGACTATTAACTCACCTATCTAGGTCAAAAATCTATTATGGACTCTTGGGCTGTGGACTTATGACCCTGCGCCCTCTCAACACAATTTTCCGATAAGAGCATCTTCATGTCGAATATTTTTTCGGGGATTGTACTGTCAAATATATATTTTTTTTTTAGGGCTAATGCCTCTTGTCAGGAAGTGACAAATATTTCAGTGATTATCTCTTGTCGCGAAAAAGTGTCTCGAATTCCTAGCAAACAACACGCTTTCGGGAATGTTTGAGAGTAGTAAGCCACTAGGTCCTGGTTCTCCTGAATCTTGCTTATCAATGTATTAAAACAAATTTTGTCTCAGTGTATCAGTCTTGCTATGTCTAGTCTTGCTGAAATTGTGTTGAACTTGGCAAACAGCTGCAGTTGCGCTTCCATTCGGCAACTGTCTTTCGTTCGTTAAACAAACAAGAGCCAATAATTCTTCAGAAATTGCACATAACACTGTCGTTTTTCATGACGTTCCATGGGGTTACCGGGCGCCAGTATCTCATTTGCTGTTTAATAACATATTAGACATCGTTATTAAATAAACAGTATTTTTTGAAAGCATTTTTGTGCAGTTCGAAAACATTCCAGTATCGTCCTCGCCAAAGTTTCTAGTAAGGAATTGTCATTTTCGTTGAGAAACTGCACAATATTTGAAAGGTTGCACTTTAATTTCTCTTTCAAAATAATGTATGCAGGTTTAATATTTTTCTTGCTCCAGTTCTTGTATCAACCTCCTTTATCTACGTAACCGGAATACGCAAAATTGCGCGTCAAAGTCAAGCCACATGTTCTAACGTTCGCTGCGCATAGGCTTGATCTTTTGAACCTATGACCCTGATTAGTTATACGTTCGGTCCATCAGTTATCTACACATTGAGTAAAAATTGAACAACGCGTACGGACCAACGAATCACTGCTCTTTGAATATTGCTCAATTATAAATTGCGACTAATTAATTCGCAAATCGACGTCAAACAATACCCCTATGTCTTATCTCACCCAGTTAGTTGAGGAGCAGTTCTCCTGGACCTCTTTAAAAAACATCGATAGTGCCTTTTATGATTTCTTCGAAATAGAAAAATTGATGTACCTTTCTATAACTATGCCAAAAATTAGGGTATTGATTTATAAGAAAAAGAGTCGTCAGGAAAATCAAAATTGACTAATTTTATCATCATAATTGGAATAGCTCTTTTTTTCTACTCTGATGCGACAACTGACCGTTAAATATTTACATGCTATTTCTTTAATTAACATTTCCAACTATCGACATTCCACATATAAATGCTAATGAAACAATTATTACTGCTGACACTTGAACATTCAATTGTCAAATGTTCATGTCAATTATTTAATTATTTAACCACTAAGTTAATAAATATTATTACATATTTCACAATAACTAATAATTACAAAATTAAAACCACAAAAACTATACTTTACTGTATATTTACAGTAATTTTGAATAAAACCACATGTTTTATCCAAATATTTCTATCGCACCTATACCTATGTACATATTATACCCAAAAGAGTTGCTGTATAATTAATTGCAAAAGGCAAAAGCAGATGTCCTGTCCAGCAATTAACAAATAACCCCTCCTAAATATCACCCTTGGCACGTGTAGTAGTACCAACCATAGATTATACCACAAATAGAAATAAATTCAACATTAAATTCAAAATAATTTGTCAAAAAAGCCCTTGAAATGGTTTTTGGATTAAATTAGGAAAACAAACCAACAGAACTAATTCAAAATACATATACACAAAGTCAAACCCTCTATACTGACAAGCGACTGAGAATACCCTACAAATATAACACAAACATATTTTATGCATCCATGCACCTAATAAACACAAGTAGAATGGCCCTATAGCAGTGGTAATTTATTACCCTGACCCAAAATCAACGTGTGTCCTTTTTAGAATATTTTTCATATGGTGGGCGGAAATATGGGGGATATACACGAAAACCGCTTGTGCCAAAACGATGTGCGATGTAGAAATAATAAGTAGACTAAGAAAATATAACCGCAAAACGGCCGACGCAGCGTAGCACTGCAAAATATAAATCATAGGGTGTTTCTTATTTTCCTCGTTTTATCCATTGATTATAAAAGAAAAATATTTAATAAAGTTTTTCAGTTTCAGACTTGAAAATAAAATTTCCAGCAAACTTTTTTTTTAAGTTTAAAAAAAAAAAAAAACAGTGACGTTATCAATTCGGTATAGGGCGGAACTGGGAAAAGAAAGTTCGAATCATTATTGTCAAGCTAGCATTATACCACTTCAAAATTTTAAGGGTCCATTAATTGGATTGAATGTCGTGAATTTGTCGTGAAAGAAAAATTTTACGACATATTTACGACAATTATTTTTTTTTTATTATTATATATTTTCTTTCACGAAAATTTTACTACACATTTACGACGGTTATTTACATATTCTTTGTTCTGTTTTGAGTTTGTTTTGCCCATTTTTTTGGAGTTGGTAATGCTAACTTAACAAATTTTACGACATATTTACGACGATTATTTACATATTCCTTTTTCTGTTTTTAGTTTGTTTTACCAATTATTTTGGAGTTGGTAATGCTCACTTAGTGTTAAGTTAAGATTTTTTTCACGATAATTTTACGACACATTTACGACGATTATTTACATATTCCTTGTTCTGTTTTAAGTTTGTTTTATCCATTTTTTTGACTTTTAATGCTAACTTGACTGTCAAGTTATCATTTTTTCTTTCAAAAAATTTTACGACATACTTATTTACGACAGGTATTTACATATTCTTTTTTCTGTTTTGAGTTTTACTATTCATTTTTTGGAGTTGTAATGCTCAATTAACTGTAAAGCTAGCATTTTTTTCACAAAAATTTTACAACATATTTACTACACTTTTTTTTGTTCTGTTTTGAATTTGTTTTACCCATTTTTTGGAGTTGTAATACTAACTTAACTGTCAAGTTAACATCCACAAAAAAATATATGCTTGACAATTTTTTTTTCAAGACATATTTTTAGTTTGTTTTACCAATTATTTTGGAGTTGGTAATGCTCACTTAGTGTCAAGTTAAGATTTGTTTCACGATAATCATTCCCTCAGGCATGTTAATGTTTACTTGACTGTCAAGTTAGCTTTACCAAGGTTTATTCGATTTTACTATCTATGTCTATGCATATGATAATAATATAAGTAAGAATGAGCTATGTATTTAGAAGGAAGTCTTATCTCTGCCGAACTAATTACCAATGTTGTGAAAATTACCATGTTCAACACCCTGTAAATCAATTTACAGCTTTGTTCACGCCATCGGCAATAACATTTCAGTTCATTGGCCTGAAATTGATTTGACGGACGACAAAATGCGGGACCAACATCACGAAACAAAACAAAAGCGTGGTGGTAGCACACCTGAGTGCGTTTCGATTTGTTTCTGTTTTTTTATTTCTTTCTATTTTAACTCTTTATAATTGGTATTTTCCACGCAATTTCTGATTTTTTTTATTAATATTTCATTTGATTTTCATTTCAAAATTTCAATATCGCCTAAGGTCATTGGCATTTCACACATATGAATTAAATTATAAACGGTTGATTAAAATACCAATAAATGATTTAATTTCGATTCCATTGTGTAGGGTCTTTTTTTTTTTTTTTCTATAAAATTTTTCATCTCATCAATTTCAGGTCACAGCACTTCGCCCTTTAATTTAAGAGCTATTTTGTAAGCCAAACAAACTGCAACAAAAGTTTAAAAAATAAAACAAAAAAAAAAACCAAAGCTATTAATAAATCAGAGTTGCGACATTTTGCAAAGCGTGTGCGTGTTGCAGAACTTAATTTGGATAAATGTATCCTTTAGATAAAAACACAAAACCATGCGATATTATGTGTGATGGGGAGAGAGATTTGGGTGGCAGTGCGGATATACATAAATACATAGCCATATGTACATACATATGTATATAATAATTACTTTGTGGATGTTTCGTGAGTAAATGATAGTTTATACCGCAGGCATCATGCATTATTTATGTGTTATGTGTATATAATGTATTGCGTTAGGTATATATGTATAGTTTCTTTTTTTTATAATTTAATTAGTGTTAATAATATACTTTTTTTTGTTGTTGTTGTTGTTTATTTTGGTTCGGATGAGTTGAATTTCATTTGCGATATATATGTATATATACGCAATATGATGATGTTGCGCAGCATAAAAGTGGAAATGAGGCGAAACCATGATTGTTGATGGTTGCGTTTTAAGAGGAAATTCAGAGCGGAAATATAGTTGGATTATTTGTTATTTTAGTTTTTTTTTTTTTTTGAGCAGTTGAGGTTTTTGTTTTGGTTCTTTGAATTTTTAGAAAAGAGAAACTAACCATATTTTTTTTTTATTTTCAATGAAAAAAAAGAAAAAAAAAGAGTTTTGACATTATGATGGATATAGTCACGACATGCATAAAGTTAAGAACTTTTTGTCACACAACTTAGAAGCATTGAATTATGTTGTGTTTTATGAAATAAAAAACTTATGTTCTAAGGATTAAGTATTTTGGCTTAACCACAACCTCAATTTAAAATAACACAAGAAATGCAGATATACCAAAAATAGATTTCTATTTTAATATTCTTGGTGTTGCCGTTGTTGTTTTTTTAACTTTTTCATTGGGGGTGGGGTTTGGTTTAATGCTCTTTTTATCGCATCTGCTTAGATGGTCAAAAAAGCTTAATTAATATCAAATTTCTAGGGGCAAAGTCCGTTATGTTAGCAATATCACTTCAAAATTTAAGGGCCCAGGAAATACATGAGGTCCCAAAGAAAAAATGAAATAAGGCCCCAAACCTATGGTCTTATTTCATTTTTAGGGTCTTATTTCCTTTTTTTTTTTCTTGAAGTCTTATTTTAACAATAATTTTGAGGTTTAATTTAATTTTATTTTGAAAAACATTTTGGGGCAATATTTCATTTATTTTTGGGTCTTTTTTTGATTTCGTTGGGGCCTAATTTCATTTAAACTTTTTAGGACTTATTTCAAGGAGCCAATTTTAAGGTTTTTTAATTTAATTAATGCTTACTGGTCCAAAATATTTCATCAATGAGTGCATCATTAACACAGCTTTGGTTTGCTCTATTTTTAATCATTTGTTTTTTTTTTTTTGGTATGGAATTTATTTAAACAATTGTCACTCGACGTCCTTAAATGAGTTGTGTCAAAAAATAATAATAAGGCTAGTCAAGACCCTTTGAGTGCGGGCAAAATAAAAAATAAAAAATAAAAAATCGAAAACAAATTTTGAGTTGCTCGCTTATTTCTTGGAAAAAGTAAAATCATAAATTTTATATTACCACCCTCTGTTTGATTGAAAGAATTTAAGCTCTTTTTCGAAAAGGACTAAAATCTGACATTAAAGTCTTCACACACAGCTTAGTCGGGGAGTATTACTTTCTTTTTCTACAAAATGACGCATTTCGTTTTCCCAAAATTTTAATTACTATGTATGTACCAGAACATACAACAATAAACACATGCAAGTGATTAAGACTGACACCCTTTTGGTCAGATTGATTTATATAGAAAAGAAGTATAAAACAATTTAACTATACAAAAATCCAGCAAAACCCCTCCCATCCGTGCATGAATGGTTCATTTAATCGCACCCTTTTTTCGTTGTTGTTGTTGCTGCACAACTTTATATTAACTGTCAAGAACACCACACAAGAATTCGGTTTGGTATGAACACTTCATTACACTTTCCCCCTTAAACATTATAAAGTGCATGTTATGAATGAGCTATGACACATGGTTTTTTGTCTAGAGAGAGAGAGCTATACGAGCTACATACCAAACAAAACGCCAAGAAATTTTATATTAATTTATATTTTTGGGCTGACTCATACCCGTAGGTATAGGTGGTAGGTAGTCATCCACCCTCGATAAATTAAGTCAAAGATAAAATAACATGAATTTGATAAGATTAAAACTTGGAACTTGTCAAAACGAATACAGAACAAAAAATTCGTCAATATTTGCTGAATTTTTTTTTTTTTTGATATTTGTATTTGTATTTAGACGACTTGGAATTATTGTGCCTTTGGGTATTTATTTTTTTCTATTAGATATCTTTATATTTTTAGCCACACCTTTGTGATCATACCTGTCATTTTTTACCACCATCATCAACAACTACCTAACTGGCAACTGGTAGTTAATTAAATTTTATTTTTAATCCTCAAGGTTTGTGTTGTTTTATTTTTAAAATATTATAAATGAAAAATTCTGACAAAAAAAAAAGAGAAATAGTCAACCTATACAAAAGAAAACAAATGACATCCTGGGTATAAAAGGGTTCGAATGTCCTTTTTTGTATAAGAGTGGTTGATTGTTATTTCGTTGTTACAGAAATGAGAAGTAAAGAATTATATTAATGAAGCAAGAAAAGGGAAACATATAAAATGACAATGAGTGTGGACCTGGGCAAACAAAAATAAAAATATATATATTTAAAGGAAAAATGAGAAACTTGGGGCTGTAAATGACCTTTTCTTTTATTTAAAACAGAGACATTGAGCTTTATATACCTACATATATAAAAATTTTGTGTTGACAAATTGACGAGCGGTGGTTTAATTTAATTGAATTTTTATAACTTGTCATCCATTTATCTAGAAAAAAAAAAAAACACCCTATACCTTTCCTTTAATAAAATAAATTCCTTAAATTACAAAGTTGGAAGTAATTTAGTCGAATCTGTCAAAACGATTTAAGACGGAACAGAAAATGGAAACTTTTCAGTTTTCTTTTACATGGTTACATGGTTAAAATTTAATAGAATAAGAGATATTGTTGAAAATACCAAAATACTTTAAATTTAATTAAAATAGGAAATTTTGTGTTTAGGACATTTTTTGGTTTGGGAAATGTCAGAGTTTATTACGTATAGTAAAAACCATATTTGTGTAAAAATTAAATATCCGTCAAGTTAGTATTTGAAGGGTCTAATCAAATTGGAATAAATGTTGTGAATTTGTCACAAAATTGCTGTCGCGCTTTTTCTCCTCAGAATGAACATAAAAAAACGGAGTACCTATACGTAATTAATTGTAGTAAAGTTGTCGTAAAAATGTCATAAAAAATTTGAAGATTTAAAAAAAAAATCCCAAAAACTTAAATATTTCATTTTTTAATGTATTCAGCATAACCACTTCAAAATTTAAAGATTTTAAAAATTGGATTACCTAACTGAAGAAAAAATTTGTCACGCTTCTTTTTTTTTTTTTTTAATTTTTTTACATAAAATTTTGAAAACATTTTTGAAAAAAAAAAATGTGTACGTCATTTTTTAGAACTTATTAATGGGGAGTTAAAAAAACAATTTTTAAACAAATTAACCACCCATTTTCGAAATACATATCGAATTATCAAGAATTAATTTGGAAATTTTTTTTTAAATTCAAAATTTGATTTTTCGAAAATTTTGATATGCAATATTATTTGATCTTATCAGAAGAAGAAATACCATTTTTAGACGATAGATAAAATTTTCTTTTCAATAATATGATGCATCGCACTGATATTAGCTCACATAAAAATTCTAATCAAAATCGTAGAAGTTGTTTTTGAGAAAAATGAGACTTTATAACATTTGTATGGGAGGTACCGTTCTTTTTAGCTATAAAAATAATTTGTATTTAAAATCTGCTAGATAATGTCAAAAAACTGCTGGATGCCAAGTTTAATAAAAATCGATCAAGTCGTTTTTCGAATTATTTAGTTCTCAAAAATTGAAACTTTTTTAAAAATCCAAAAAAAAAAATACTTTTTAAACTTTTTGAAAATCGAAAACCAAAATAAAATGGTCCTATGGAAGGTACCATTTATAACAATTTTTCGAATTTTTTTTAATGGTAGCTTTTTTTATTAAAAAAAATTACGTTCTGAGAAAAATAAGATTTTCAGATTTTGCTAAGAAAAAAGTGTTCAACAGGTACCTACTGTTATTTTTGGTCTAAAAAAATTGAAAAAATGTGTGGGGAGAATGCCCAAAAAAAAAGGTATAGTTACCAAGTTTAAAGTAAATCGATCAACCCATTTAGGCTACAAACGAAAGCACAGACAGACAGAATTGCGAGAGCCACTTTTTTCGACTTCGCTATCATAGTAATGTCAACTTGTTTTTTCATTTTAATTCAATTCCTTCGAAAAGTACCATTCCCGTCTTAACGGAGGAAAAGAGGCCCGCCTTCCATACGATTGTTTTCCTATTTCGACCTAACATAAACTAACTCTAGCCTTTTGCCACATCTTATACAAAAACCTTGTATAGACTTTAACATTAAAAACATAGGCGCAAAATTTTAAACGATTTAGTAAGATATTAAGGCATTTTTATCATATTAAAAATGCTTTAACATCTTACTAAATCGTTTAAAATTTTGCGCCATATTTTTTTAAAGAAATGTTAAATTCCTCAACCTTCCCCTTCCTTAAAAGGAGTTAAATCAGATAACCGAGGTCAAATTTGCCAAACTCTATTACCTTGAAAATCTTATAAATAAAAATGAACACCAAAAAAATAATAACAAAAAAAACTTCCAATTTTACTGCTGTCAAAAGATACGTGTGTTTATGTCATTGACAAGGTTTATTAGTCTTATACATTTCCTTAGGCCAATAAACGGTTTAGCTCCAAAACGTCCTTGGGCAAATAATTTTTCACTCCAAAAATAGGTCAGAGAATCTAACATTTCATCACACACAAGTTAATGATTTTTCAAAAAAAAAAAAAACATATCTAATGTCACTGCTCGGGGGGGCTTTCATCGATCGTATCTATTTTTCACTTTAAACTTTAACCATCGCCATCGTATAGTCAGCATATGCAGCGGGCGTTCATAATCATTTCTTTTGTTTTATTTTTATCGCTTTAGATCTTTTTCTTTCTCATTTTTATAATTTTTTTTGCAAAAAGGTCAATAGCTTTGCACAAAAATAGCAAACGCCATTGAGAGCCAAGTTCATAACCCAACGCCTTCGGATAAAAAAAAAAATGCGATTGAGAAGAAAAAAATAACAAAACAACATACAAAAAAAACACTTGGCGGATGGCTGGTGGCTGATGGCGCTTACTCTGGCGATGGCAGTTAAAGAAATATATAAAAGACTGCAATATTCTTCTCAGCCCACATGTTGACACACCACCAGATGCCACCAACCAACCAGCCAACCAGCCAGCCAACACCACATGACAACGACAACCATGATGATGATGATTTCTGTCTCAAAAGAATTCGAATCCGATAACTATGTACCTATACACATAGATCCCATAACAATAACAACAACAATAACAAAATTTCGAATAAAAAAAAAAGATACAAAACGTCTTAAAAGACTTGGCTATTACACGAATTGGCTAGCGATGCTGGTGTGAGGCGACTGCATGTTGTTCGTTGCACATAATTATTGCACTCAACTCAAATCGATTGAGGTCAACATAATAAATTGGTGGCACGACTTTAGTGGATATGAGAGTGCAAGAAAAAATTAAGCACCGCGAAGCGCCAAAATAAAAACAAAACAAAAAATTCATTTTGCATTGATTTTGACCCCAATAAGACAAAAAAAGGAAGGAGTTACGATGACTTTGCGGTTTTTTGGTTATAAATGGAAGTCAATGTACAGTGGAACAAAATTGTTTTAAATCGGAATTTAGATTTCATCAACAAAAAAAAAAAAAAAAATCACTCACCATTCATTTGAACCAAAGACATTTTTGAAGCCAAAATGTGAATATACTAACCGACACGCCCACCATTACGCTCACATTCTTTCTTATTATGTTTTTGTTTATAATGTAATAAAATGGGAATAATTGCTTGCATTTTAATTTTAAACAATTTATTTTAATGTTTTCCCATAAAACGGCACCCACAAAAACGCCCACTTTTTAGCTCTTATCATAGAAATGTAATTAAAGATGTGTTGTTGTTTGTTTTTTTATAGATTTATGGGTTTTTTATTGTTTCTACATTCGAAATAAAAAATGTATTATTAGTTGCGCCCATTATCACCTTTCCCGTCATTTAAAACAATTTTGTTTTTATGAAAATAAAAAATTCGTAAGAAAAAATAGAAAAATTAATTTTTGACTAAAATTATCTTTCTAATAAAAAAATTAAATTTTCCATAGAGCCTATGTCACTGTGTGATCTGTGTGGATTTATACTTTTTTTTTGATATACGACCAGCTTGGTCCATGACTTGAGATTATTTGGCCAAACTATCTGTCTGTCTGATTGTCTGTCAATTTCAATGTTTGTCTATACAAAGTGTCTGTGCTAATTTGATATGAATGCAGGAGTGACATATAGCAAATCTGATAAAGCGAATAAAGTTGTGGTTACCTATATAACAAACTGTGAAAGACAGAAATGTCATAACGTGGAATTTCCAATTGTCAAATAGAATAGCCTTGTAGTTGAATATGAGTTGCAAATTAATGTTTTGACATATTCTGTAAATCGATACTATAGTCTTGAATAAAAATTTTAAATTCTGACTTTAGACTTTAGACAAATAAAATTGTAAAATTTGGTAAAGATTTTTTTTCTTACTTTTAGGGCTTCCTTATACCAATATAATTAAATCACTAATTATCTAATATTTAATTTTTAAATAATAAGCCCCTCCAATACGAATGAATTTATATTAATTATTTAAACAATTATCGTTCACACCTGTGTTCACACCTTAAGCCAGCCTCAAACCTGTCAAGATGTAAATAACACATTAACACAAACATTAAAATAAATAAATACATACATATCTATATGTATATAACACATTAACGTTTCGTTTCCTTTTTTGAAAGAAAAGAAGAGAAAAAAAAAAACAAGAACATCGCGATCTTATCGCAAATTAGGCTAACGAATTTTCAACTATTACATCAATCATTGTCTTCGAAACCTGCCACCACCATATTTGCAATCACACTATAGTAGAACCTACTCACACAATAATAAGTTGAAATGCTCGTTGCTCGTTTTAAGTTCTTCCAAACCACGCAATGGCCACAAAGTGGCCAACAACAAACAATCCACTTATTGAACGACGAGTACCATAAGATACTCCAGTGTTGTTAACTACTCACGTAATAGCTTATTTTAGGAAAGTGACTTCCATGGCTCACCTTCAACACCCCACCGCCGCTCCGGCCGTTCTCCTTTACTGTTAAAACCATGACTGACAACAGCAGCCATCTACATGTCAACCTGTTGAGTTCTATCAATTTGTCAATTGATTTCCGAGCTAGTTTATCTTCTCTCCCATAGGCAAGGTATGCTGCCATTGTTGCGTTGGCGTCTGTTTCTTATTTTTTTTTTACCTTTTGGGTTCTCAAAATACCTAACCTCTATACTACCTATATGTTTTACCCTAAGAAAAAGTGATTGTAAACGTTTTGAGTACTCCTTTAACTATTTTTCCGTAGGGGCCAATTTTCATTTCGTTTTTTTTTTTTATTTTTTTTTGAGAGTCACTAGTGCACGACGGAGAGTAGGTATTAACATCAATTTAGCCAAATGGTTTATAGGTGCTCCCCAAATGACCATCATCTTGAGGCTTAGATCTTTTAGTTTTTTGTTTTTTTTTTTTTTTGTGGTAAATCTCCTCGTATACCTATTGGAGGAGTGTTGATATATTGTATAGTTTTTGAGATTAGAAAATTATAGAGCTTTGTTTTTTTTGGGTTAAGACAACGGTACAAAAAAAAATGGGATAAAATAAATCAAAATGATTTTTATTGACTTGAGTTGATTTTATACTTATAAATCAAGTAATGATTTAGGGTATAAATATATAAGTGGGAGTTTGATGGCTATAATAGAGACTAATGGGAATGTGGCAGCTAGATAAGATAACAGGTTAAGTTTAAAAGTAAATATATATAATTTATGTCAGCTTAATATTTCTCATTTTCTCATTTAAGAAGATCAATAGTTGGGAAGTTTTTGGATAGAAACATCTATTTAAATATCAATTTTTTGTAAACGGTTAGGACAAAAAAAAATATAGAAGACGTGACATGATTGCTTAAGAGAGGGGGACGACTTTGACAATAGGTTGTTTCTAACGCACGACTTTACCTTAAGTACTGAAAAAATTTTTAGAAAATAAAATGTTGTTTGTTTTCTTGAAGGAACTTTTTTAAGTTATGTTGTTAAAGTTAGGGCTTTGAATTACGTATAAGTAATAATAAGGTGTGTCTTTTGAGAGCAAACAAAACTTTAGACCTTTTGTCAAGCTTTATTATATTTTTTTATGTAATATGTATATGTATAGATATGTGTATGTTCATACAAAAATACATTGGAGAGTGGATAGCAAAACTTGCCCAAAAAGATTTTACTAGCAAGGGCTTTACGAATATTTGACAAGTTTTCCTCGTTTAGATTTATTTACCATACCGTATATGAATACTATCTATAGAGCCTTGATTTAGCTTGCCATTTTTCTAGGCGGAGACTTTTAAAGATGTTTATTTTTCAAATAAAAAAAAATATGTAAATAGAAAAATATTTTTTTTTATAAGTTCTTAAGTTCCAAGTTTGAAGAAAATCGCTTCAGTTCTACTGACTGATAGAAGGGTATTATTTTTTTTTGTAAAATTTTAATACTTTGTTGTTCCTTTTCCAAGAAAAATAAATTATTTGACAAACTTAAAAACAAAAATTATAAGTTTTATTCAAATTTAAATACTCACCTACATAATATGTATAAGTGGGTTTTTTACTTACAAAACTTTGTGATTTTCTGTCCAAAATTACAGATTTTATTTTTTTTTATTTGACAAATTTTTTAGCGGTTTTGGGCAGAAAATCACAGCTTCAAACAACTTTATAAAAATTGTAAAAAAAAATTTGTAATTTTTTACCTTCGGAGATTAAAAATTAATTTTCTTTCGATACTTTTTGAAACAATTAGCCCGACCAAATTGTCGAACCTTTTTTTTTTGGTTTTCTTCCTCATTGTACCTAATGTCAGCTGAGTTCGATTTCTTTTACCAATTTAATTTTAGATTTAAAAAAAACACAACCACCCTTTTTCGACTAAATCGATCATCAACGTGTACCTAACTAAGTTTCTAAGGAGGTTAACCCATTAAGCCCAAATTGCAAAAAAACATTAATAACCCCCACATCTTTGACGAAACTCATTTTGGTAAGCGATTTGCAAAAGTCTCTTGATAGGAAATACAAGTTTATCGCCCTATTGATCAATGTTTTATCTTCTTTTGTTATAAAATCGACAATACATATGTATCTTACAAAATCAACAACATTCTAATATTTAAAATATTCCATCCATCCCACCCACCATATGATTTGATTAGCTTTATTAATTTATGTTGGTTTTTAATTTTGTTAATCAGGCTATATTCATTCATTAAAACAAATATGATACAAAAAAATATTTACCAAACCTACATCAACATTTTTAATACTCGAATGTGCGTCTGATTAAAATGAGTTTAAGAAAGAAAAAATACTGAACATACATACATAATTAATTAGCAGCATCTTGTTAATTAAGAAGTTAATGCTTCTTAAATAAATAATGTCTTTCTCACCATAAACATATTTTTTGTTTGTATAGCTCTATAAAATTATGTAGTTTAAGCCGGAAATAACAAGATAATTTCTAAAAACATACGACGATTAAATTGTTTGTTAAAATATTGTTCGAAATGCTTAATTCCGATCTATTGCTATGAACAATATTTTATTAATTCATCACGAACAATTTTAATGAGTCCAATAAAATATTTTTTTTTTTTTACTTCAACATACATAGAAGTTTATGATTTGCGGTTTGTGTTTAATTTTTAATTTTTAAGTTATCGACAACATTTTATCACCTAAGGCAAACACGATTAGATAACATTTTTATTTACAAAACATATAGACATTTAGTATGAGTTCGGTATACCTGAGTAAAAGGTGCGAAACAGCAACGCAAAACAATAAGTAAATACACGATGTACATATGTATATGCACATACATAGGGGTATGTACCTAGCTAGCTAAAAAGATAAGAATTCATCTTTTGCCTATGATTATGCTTTTAACAATAGGTTCTTTTTTATCGAAAGCTTTATTAAAAATACAAATATTGTATATTTTAAAATGTCTATTTAAATCAGTGAAAATGATAATTGAACCTACCTACTAATTTGTATAACTTAATTTTGAAATGGATTGAAAAATCAATATCACATAAAATACTGACTATGAAATAAAGGCCGTTTAAAGCTATTTTAAATCAATAAACTACTGACTGCTCATTTGCTGATAGGTACTAGAATTAGTGCAGTCAAGCTTAACAAAAAAGGGAATAGGTAGGTATATCACAAAAATATATTATCATTCTCTTGCTCTTTTTCCTCTAACAATACGGTGCACATAAAAACAATGTCCTAATAGGAAAAGCTGAAACTTATTAAGAAGTTGTTTGATTTTAAATAGATAATTAGCTTATTATGTGGGTTGTGTTACCGTTAATTTTAAAATTAGAACATTGTACTAACTCATTTTTTTAAACAAGATACAGTGAGAGCTCTACTTGCGGACAGCTCCAATAAGCGGACAAATCCCTTAAACGGAAACATTTTCGGGAACAAACTTCTTTTTCGAGGTTTTCATACAAATTACTTTCCTATAAACAGACACTCTCATAAACGGACGCAGACACTTTTTCTTGCTCATTTTAGATGGGAAAACCTCCTATACGCAGGCACACACCTTGTTTGGGACTATTTTTAATCTACAAATAAAGCAGAAAAAAAGCAGAAAGTCCGCTCTCTGTATAGTTTGTGATATATTTTTAATACGTAACCAAATCCATAGAAAATCTCCGATAACCGGACGCGAAACTCTAACAACCGGACAGAGCGATGTTATGTTGAAAGCTTATAAGGAGATTTCTCGAGTAACTATACAGTTGGTGTAATTTTGAAAATGTATAGTTTCCTTTTCTCATTGGGCGTTCCGTTATATTTTGAGCGATGTCATTTTTTAATATGTCCGTCAAGTTAGCATTAAGACTTCAAAATTTTAAGATTCTAATAATTGGATTAATTGTCGTGAGTTTGTCTTAAATTTGTTGTGAAAGAAAAAAAATCGTCGCACTTGTTTTTTTTTTTAAATAACCCCTGGTAATGCTAACTTGAAGGACATTTTTTTAATAATAAAAATTTAATATGAAGTTAAAAAAAAAGGTTTTTTTATTTCTTTCCCTTAACCGTACAAAAATTGGGGGACCATGAGTGTCCGCTTATTAGAGCTTTCACTGTACTTATTTTGAAAATGAGTCCTACGAACGTAGATATAACTTCTTCTTTCAACTTCGTTAATAATATGGACCAATATTTTTTTTCACTGTACTTAATTTTTTCTGTTTTTTTGTTTTTTATTCAAACCAGTTTATACCTACTGCACTTATAAATTCCACATAACTCAAAAATAAGCTATTGCTAATCTAATTTTATTGACATTTTAACGTCTGTCAATAAAAAAAAAATGTTAAGAGAGATATGGCTTTGTGCCATTATGGCGGTACACCAATATAGAACTACTTATTATTCGAAACCAGTTACCAACTTATAAATATTAATTGTTCTATTAGCTAGTTAGGTACTTACATACATATATATAGTTATCTTTCAATAGAAAAAATAAACAAATCTTTTAAACTTCTCAATATTCTCAAACCTACTTCGAATAATGTATGAAACATTATTATGTACTTAACGAATCAACTCGAGAATAACAAAATTTGAATCGCAAATTTTTATGAATTCGGTTACATGGCGCCCATAAGCTCTTACATTAGGCAATGATCTCATATTCGATTCTCTTATGTTTCTACAAATGCATCTATAAATAAATTTATGTATGTAGTGTTTTGTTTTATGTTATTTTATTACAACGCAAAAAAAAATATCAAAAGAATTTTGTTGAACAATAATAATTTGTGACTTTTCAAAGAGAACATCATTAGAAGTCGTGTGGAAAAAATACTGAAATACGATGCTATAAAAGTGACATAAGCAAATGAATTTCATAAATTTCCTTCGAAAAGATTATTTCGAATGAGAAATCATACATACCTACTTAATTCTAAGATTGGGCAAGACAATCATCAACGCTTAGCTGTGAAATCTTCATTAATATATGAGGGGATTGAACTGATAGAGTCAATATAAATGTTTGTTATGTTTAGGTATTTATATTTTTGTATTTATGATGAAAAATGACCAATTAGTGTCTTGGGGTTCTTAGAGTTAAGGGATTAATAAATTGGATAGTGCTAACTGTTTGGTGTTTTTGAAGGAATTGCGCAAGAGTTATTGTTCAAATTCAAATTCATATGTAAGGAAATTTAACGTATTTTTTTTTTAATATCTTGTTTATGTTAAAATGGCTTAGGATTAATTTACGTTAACATGCTAATTTTTAAGTATTTATTGTTCAGTTATAAACTGCTGAAAAAAAATGTGAACATGATGATTGATCTCGAGAACAAAATTATGTCAACACTCAACGTCATTTCATTTAAGTCAATTAAAAAAACTAATAAAATTACTTTTAAATTTAACACTTAAAATTTTGAACCATTTTTTTTGTCTTAATATTAAGTTTTTTTAGATCTAAATTTTTTTATTTTAATTATTTAAAGACCAAAAACCATATACAATCGTGTTGATGAGCAGCTTGTCTGTCCGAAATGCATTAGATATTTTACTTATTGTAACGAATAAAAATTAAATCTTGTTGAAAAGTTATTTTTGGTCTTTTAATACAGTAGGATCTTAGAAACATGAACGGTTCTATAAGATGAACAGTTCGGAAAGATGAACGAAATATTTTCACCCTCCAATGCCCAAAAAGATGAACAAGTTGAAATTTTACACTCGAAAAGATGAACGATTTATTCCTCGTATTTTATTTATGTAACGTTATTCAGTTTGTTTTAACTTCATATGTAAATTATATTTTGTTTTTATTTATAACTATATATTCTTCCTCAACCAAATGTTGATGCTCGAAAAGATGTACAATTTGAAAAGATGAACAGGCCCTGTTTTATATCTGTTCATCTTTTCAAGATTCTACTGTAATTAAAAAAAAAAAATTCTGTGATAAAAAACTTAAATCAAAAAACTGTTATGTATTAGAAAATATCTTGAATTTTATCCACACCCTTTTTTTTTTTAACGTTTGTATTGTACATTTTTACTTTTGAAGACAGTCAATACTCATGTTTTTTTAGGTTAGGTAGGTATACCTACTGGGTGACCTAAAAGCAAAAACACTGGCTGACCTAAAAGCATAAACTGGATAAAGGTCTGGTCATGACTTGTCCTGATCCATTTAAATCGTTCGATTAACAAGGTTTTGTTTGTGATAGGGTAGGTACCATGCTTTCGCACCATCATATTAATATTGAAGGTTTGAATGAAACAACAACACTTGGGTCAGCTATCACCAAGATTTTATAGGCTGGAGTTATAGCTATTTCACGACTGCCAGGCCGATCATCCGACTCCTTTTTCAGTTGTACTTGGTCATTGTTCAATTTTAATTGAAAAACTTGTATGCCCAGTTGGGACTCAAACTTGTACTAAGTTCCCTCCGATGCACATTGCGCATTGCGCTACCGAGGTCGATTAACGTTTTTTTTTTTAATTTGAACCACTTTTTCACGAATTCCAAAATAGTATTTTTTTCTAATTTTGCATTTAAAAATTGGAGAAAAGTAAAAACTAATTTTATTTAATTAAATATTTTGGATGACCTTCATTATTTTGATATATTGATTAGGTATAAGTCACAAAAAAAAACGATACGAATAATTTACTAAATAGGTAGCTAAAATACCTAATTAAAAATCTCTCATATATACATATGTAGGTAGGTACCTGCCTATAAAGCTATCAATTACTTTTATTAGAACTTAATTAGGTATTTACATCCAAACATTTCGTTTGCAATGATGTTCTCTGAAAGATTATTTTATATTATTATTTCGTGTAATTGAAATTACAGGGTATAGAGCCTAGTTGCGGAGACTATTGGCTCGAACTCTGAAAGCTAAACTAAGTTTTTGTCAACATGAAATTTAATAGCCAGTCAAACAAAAATAAACAAGCCACTTCCTTCTTTCTTGATCTACCTACCTACTTATTGTCTCTCCGCTGCCGCCGCCCTACATTGAATTCATTTATTTATATTTCCAAATCTACTATTTGTTTAACAAAAACTCAGATTACATTTAAGTGATCGCCTTCAAGACATTCCATTCATCATATTTATTACATTCACGGGCCTTCGCGTCTCATCGTCGTCGGTCGTCGTCATTCCCTTCGTTTGCAATGTTTACTTAATCTCATTTTTTTTTTTTTTTATCAAATACAACCTTTAACTATCTTATCATGGGTTTGGTGATGGATGAAACACCACCCGAGGGAAACCAAAAACACACTCAGTTGCTTGTTGCAAGTCACATACAAAATCCAAAAACAACCATTTCAAGGGCAAGACAAGCAATAATTTTGTTTTATAGCCGTGAAATGAATTTCTAATTAGATTAGATAACCAAGTCATTTTGAGGAATCTTAAGTGGCTTTGCGGGACGACTTACCTTTCTTGTGGCAATCTCTTGAGCTCGCTCATATCCAGCTCCAGGCGAAGGTTGGACACCTCGCACACAAGGCGATCCCGATCAGCGGACACTTCCCGTAATTTCTCTCGAAGTGCGTAGTTCTCACGAAGCAATTCCTCGACATTCACCTTAACATGATTGTTGATGGCCGCAACAATTTGTGGTTGGTGCTGTGCAGCTGGAGGCGGAGGCGGAAGAGCTACCAACGATGGTAACCTTCCATCGAAGGCAACTCCACTAACATTCCCACCACTGCCACTGCTACCATTTGGTACCAGCATCATATTGCTGGCCATCAACAATGATTGCGTTGTCTGATGCAACAGGGCCGCTGCTGTCTCAGTATCCATTTCCAATTCATTGGAGCTATTCAGCACATCCTGAGTGGATTCAGCTGTAGTTGGTTCACCACTATCTCCACCACCACCACTACCGTTGGCCATAGTTTCACTATCGCACATTATTTTGTTTATTGTGTAAGATTCTTTAACACTTTTTGATTGAATTTTTTTTTTGAAGACTCTTCAAGATTCAAAAAGACCTCCCCAGGAGGTCGCACAAGAATTACTTAACACACACACACACGGACGAGCAAGGAGAAGCCCGAGCCACCAACCAAGAACACTTCAACTTTTCTTAACTCTTGCACTTCTTTACTTTGTTTTGGGATATTTCCCAGGTTTTATTTAGGAAACTCCTAACAAACTTGTTTCGAATTTATTTTGCAGATGATTGATTTACATTTTCGATTTTCAATTTAATTTCAAGTCGATAGAACACGATTCAGATTTTTCTGTATTCAAAAATACAGAGATGAAGAATGTCGCGCGTTTTTTTTTTTTAATTTGTTTTTGGTCGACCGTTTTGCAAGAAAAAACACACGAAACACGATTTCCACAGCGTACATCCGAAGTTAAACAAACCGGAATGGAGAATGACAGGAAAATATAAAATACAAATGCACAGCGGAGAATAATTTTTTGAACGACGCGACGACGAACAAAACGGTAGTTGAATGTAGTTTATGCTTATCTCTTTTACTCATTTGGAGTTGAATGGATATTTATTTGTAATATTCCAAACTGGATAAAAGAGATGGATAGAAAAATATAAACATGTTTTTACTTTTAATATGTAACAACCATATATGGTTGAACTGCTTTAGTGCGTGGGCTTGGATTGCTGTTTGGTTGTTTTTGTTTTGTCTTATTCTTTTTCTTATTTGTTTTGGTTTGTTTTTTAGATGAAAAAGAAACGTCAAAATGATTATTTTTGGAATTGGGAAAAATATGATATGGAATGGAATTGGAAATTGGGATGTGTTCGTTGAACACACACACACACACGAACATAAAAGACGCGACGCAAGCCGCGACGCTTTGAAAAGCATCAGTTTTAAAGTTAAAATGCATACAAATTATAGCGTTTAAAAGCAGTCTTAGACTTGGTTTTTATTAGAGCCTTACATAATAATAAAGCTAAAGAAAAAGTGCTGCCATTTGAAATTTGAAATTCGGAATTTTTGTTTGACTACGCATTTTGATATAAATTGGCTAAAAATCACTAATTTTATTTGTTTTCCCTTTCTATTTTAGTTTATCGTGCATATACATCGGGTTTTGATATTTTCTGACCAAAGCTTTTCAAAGCTTTCATTGGTTATATTACACCAGATAAAGTTGCGTCAATGTGAAAGCTAAGTATGCAGTTTATTAAAGGATGTCATTTTCGATTGGACTTTCGGAGTACTATTTTTTTACTCCTACTTATTCAAAAAGGAATAATTTTTTCGAAATATTTTCTACTTTAAATTTCATAAAGGGGTACACGAGGAACAAACATATAAAGTTTTTCGTCGAATTACTTCTCAAACGTGAATTAGTATAAATGCTTGAAGAAGGCGTTTTGTTTATCTTGTTTATGTTAGTGTTTGTGTAAATTTGGGAATTCAATGTTTTTGATTCCAAAAAGCAGGCACCTGAAAATGTTTGTTTACAGTTTATTGACGTACTTGGGTTTGTCAGTCCTTGCGAAGCCGGTTGGGAGAGCTAGTGAAAAACACACACAAAAACATCTCTTCTCTACTTTAATTTGGAGTATGCTCAATATTGGTGCAGAAACATACTTAGTCAATTTTTTATTAGACAACCTAAGTTGAAAACCATATTATTTATTTTGCTCAGTAAGTTTCTCTTTCTTGTCGTTTTGTTTCCGTTTAACAAAAAAATAACCAATACAGGATAAGCCAATGTACTTCCGCCTTAATGGTTTTGACATTTGATACTCAACGAAACAAAACAAATTTGGTTTAAGAAATTGATATTTTTCTATCTTTATTATAGCATACTTTTTGGGTTTCAAATGCCAATTAAGTACATTTATGTTTGAAAATTAAACGGAAATGACAATTTTATCACAGATTATTATAATAATGGATTCTTATTGCTGATTAGAAAATTGTCTTTTAAGTTCCTTATTATACATTTCCTAATTAATATTTTTCAGCTTAGGGTGTCTGAACAGCCAAAAAAACTGATAATTTTATAAAAAGTATTTCAGATAATAACTTGCAGTTATTTGCAGTGTCGGAAGACTATTTTATCGTTTAGGCCCTTTTCATAGCAATAACTTCTTGACAAACAAATTGGTAAGTTGTTAAAATTTTATAATTCATCCTAATTCATCTCTTTGTAGATGCCTCACATCTTCGCTGTTTTTATGGTTTTACTATGGATTCACACAACTCTCCTCAGACGAACTTGTCTTGAATCACGTCCCCTCGACCACAGAGAATTAACCATGTTTATTTATGAATCTTCATAATGGGAGCAGGGAATTTATTCATACAAAATGGCACCATTCATTAATCTTCCATATTTGACTGAGACTCTCACTTCAAATCATGTCAATGTTTCTACCAACTCCGATATCCGACATATTCCCCTCCTCTGATGTAGCTGCATTAAAACTTTAAATGGAATTTTTATCGTGGAAACCAGAACCAAACACTCCATCATTATATTTAAAATATCCAACGCAAATAACATCCAATCAGTGGCCAGTTCGGCATTGCACAAAGATGATCATCCATCATCGTGCGTCGCACCAAGGGCAGCCTTCTTCGTGTTCGAGTACTAATTAACCGCAGAGCGCGGCTTTCGAAGGCGTTAATGAGCAAAATTCATCCCAAAGTGTATAATAGTGATGGAATCTCTGGAGACTGCATAATAATGGTTGATGATGATGATGCAGCTCGCCGACAAACCCCAATGGAATATTACACTAGTAAGGCCGATTTCAGTGTATGTGCGCATGCGCATATAAGGCTTCTTGAAGCTTTAATGGTGGATTTGGGACGCCTACTGCTCCTATGAAGGAATAAAAAGATAAAAAATGATGCTGCATATCTGAAGTGAAGGATACCTGATGACAAGTTACATTAAATCGAAAAGGACGCAACAACTTACGGCACCCTTCTGCCTCACCACCCATATTCTCTGCCTCCCTGGATATGTGGATTCTAAAAAAGGTGTCAATGGCGGTGTTGCGGCTTCAAATACACTTCTCTTCACCTCTTTGTAGTTTATGTGTGAAGTCAACTTGCTTGAATATCCTTCGAAACTTACTGTTCGGTTTATCTTTTTATTCTTCGTGATGATGGAGTATATAAATCTTATGATGATATTGTCCCTACTTGCTTATAGTTGGTTCTGCGGGCAATTCTTCTTTGAGATCTTTTTTTTTTTTTGTCAGCACATCATAACGTATGTGATTAATTATTTTATAGAAAGAGTCGCACGACGAAGTGGCCAAAAGGAAAAGTTCAGAAATGTTTGTTTTGTGCGTGGACTTGTTGCACGTGGTTAATTACTCATTATGGTCAGAGGGCGGAGATTTTGTTCAAGAAAAATGTAGATAAGAAGTTTTTTTTGTTTTTGTTGTTGGTTGAGAAGATGGAGACGATGATGATGAATTTCATTTTGATTCAAAATGTATGTTTATATTTGAGTTATGGCTGCTAACGATGCGGTACTTGTATGCAACCGCATGTCAAGCATTAAAAAGCTGACTGGACTTTGAAAGATGGTTCTTTTGTTTGTGAGAAGATATTTTTAGCATCTAATTTTTCATTAAATAAAATGGAGAAGTATATCGTTAGATTTCAGAACGCAATAAAGAAACTAAAATGTCTAATGCCACATCGAAAATTTGTTGGTCCAAGTCTGTATGTTTTTAGGAATACAAACACCAAGAAAATACTTCGTCTGTGTACTAAAGGTCTTCAAGTTAAGAAATCAACACTCTTTGAATTTTTCCAGTACCCCATGTGACTGAGAAAAGCATCACATAAACATTTTACAATAAAAAAAGAATATCGGTGACAGGATTCAGCCTTGTCTGAACCCAATTTGAACTTCAAATTTGTTGTGACAACTTTCCAATAAAATGTAAAAGATGTCACTCTGACAATTTGACATTTAATTTATCTAGGATGCCACTCCTGGCAATAAATAATTTTCCTGTCGATACCTTTAAACAAATTAGATGAAAAGCGGAGAGGTGGCGATGGTATCAACATAGAATTTTGTTATTAAAAAAGTTGGTGTCCCTCTGATGTGCTGGGTTCATTGAATTGAAGTCTTTACCCTTCATAACATTTGTGCTGATATTGCTATTTTTCAAGGACCACCTGGAAAATGTGAAATGATATTCTTGATACTTAAAGTCTTCCTAACAATTCCTTCGAAGCAATCTTATATCACCAACACGAACTCAGAACTAATCCATTATAATCTCCAAATAGGTGTATAATTATATGTCCCACACATCCGATTAGCAGCGTAAAAAAAAAAAACAACGCAAGCCCATCCTTAAGTGCAGACAGAATTCACTTCTGTTGTCTTGTTATTTATCCACAATCCACAAAAAAAGCTAAAACTTATAGCTTCTGGCCACCCATGAATTTTAAACATAGCAAATTCAATTGGCACAATAAAACTGCACAAGAATATCGAAATCAATTTTAATTTTAACCACAGCTTAAAAACCAGCAATTAACCGATCATCGATTGAAAATCGCCACCGGTCATCACAGCAGTCACAGTGATGCACAAAAAATAACAAAACAAAACAAAAATTTAAGGAGGAATCGAAGTGCCAAACCCCCTACTGTGTGTGTGCAGTTGGCCAAATATGACAAATGCATTCGCATTCAGCGCGTTCGATGGAAATTGTAGCTTCCGATAAGCAAAAGACCACCAAGAGGAAATCCCAGCCAACATCACCACCTCGCGCTCTCATTCACCACCAAATGATGGTGAATGGGGCGCGTCACTAAACATCCGCCCCTCATGAATTCCATTTGCATTTTGTTATTATTCGGTCATAACTCAGGCAGATGAGACGCCGCCGGCTCTTATAATATTAGTCTCTCAGCACCCCGGTATATATCCATCGGATGTATAGTTGTGATATCTAATTGCTGTGGTGGAACCGCGACCAACAACAGCATCAGTAACACTGACAAATCACATTGCAACAAACACAGCAGGGTCAACAGTTTTTATTGATCACTGAGTGGTTATGAATTACAATCTTCTGTATGCTGCCGCCACCACCGTCACCGCTGCTGTCTCGATCACCACATAGAGGATGAATAAATTCTGCGCTGCTTCTGCTGACGTTGCATTCAACGAAATCAAACTCGAAATCAGTGCCAAAGCGTGTAATTATATTGGTGAATCTGAAAATTACATACTTTTTCAGTTGACTGTGTTTTTCATTGAGCATTATTAATATTCAAACGATTCGATGTTTCTGGATGGTGATATAGCAGGACACAAAAAAAAAAAAAAAACAATATAAATGTGAGGTGAGATGAAATCAAGTTCGGAGATCAGCTCTTTTGTTTTTGTTGCTATAAATAAATGGGTTATCGTTTGTTAGTTGAATGGTTTATGATTTGTTTGCTAAAAACTTTTTAAGTGGAAATAATATATATCTGAGAACTGACAATCTGTTTTGATATTCGACAGGTATTAAGGTGAAAATATTGCAATAAATTATGAAAGCGAGATGGTTGATGTTTGACTTGTTGTTGTTTAATATTTGGGTTGGAGGATTAAAAATTATATTGTGAAATAAATTTAATATTTCGATCATTATTTTGGAGAAATTGAAAGTTGAGATAGTTTTATGTAACTATCAGTAGAAAGGCTGAGATTCAAAAACACATCATAATAATGTGTGTTCAAAGTTTTGAGCATAAAATTGGTTTGATTATTTTACCTACCACTGACTGGTGGGTGATAGACGTGTTTAACCCAACCATACTTTTGCTATGAAACTCCACACAAAAGTTGCACTCGGTGGCTGTCCAATTGAGAGTATTATTTAAAAATTTAAATATCACAAAATTCACAAGTTCTCAAGTAAAATTTAGAGAATTTTTTTTAAGCGCACTTTGATACTTTGCGTATCCATTTGAGAGTTCTTTTGCTAATAAAATCTGGAACATAGCTCTCAAGTGGTTGTCCATTTGAGAGTAATTTTTTTGAAATTTAATATCATGAGGTCTTTGAAAAGTTTCGGTAGTCAATCTCCTGAGAGTACAGGGTGGGTTATCCAGTGGTTTCTTTTTAAATCATAGGTTAGTTTGACACTGACAGCTGTTTTCCACTCGAAATTTTGACAGAAAGTCAGTATCATACCTTCGCGGAACGAAGTGAGTCGCTTTATGCTTGAACAACGTTGGGAAATATTGAAAACTTATATCCAAAGAAAGTGCTATGTAGCACAAACAGTGTGTTTTTTGAAAAGAAGTTTTGGCCGAAATGAAGCACCCACCGCGCCTGCTGTACAAAAAGCTCATGAGACTGGTATTCTAGCGAATAACACTACTCATTGTCGCCGTCATCGTACGGTGCGCACAGACGAATATGTGGCTGCTGTAGCCGAGAGTGAGAGACTCAATTCACGAACTTTAACTCGCCATTGATATCCACAGCTCAACATTTCACGCATAGTCTGAGAAGAATTCTGCACGAAGATATCGGATTATTTCCTTACAAGGCCCAATTGTCTCGCAATTGAGGGTGCATGACCATCTGCTTCATTATCGCTTCGCAGTTTTGGCCTTAGAGTAGCTTGAATTGGACAACGATTTTGATGGGCGAAAAATTATCTTTTCTGACAAGGTGCATTTTCATTTCGGCGGCTACGTTAACATACAAAATTGCCGCACCTGAGGCTCAAAAAACTCGCAAGTTATTGTCGAAAAGCCATGCATCCACAGAGAGTGACAGTTTGGTGCGGATTCTGGAGTGGTGGCATCATTAGATCTTTTTTTTTCGAAAATGAGGCTGGGAACAACGTTTCGGTCAACGGTGGGTGTTACAGAGTCATGTTAACCGGCTTTTTTTTACTGACATTTAAGACATGGATTTGGACGACCCGTATGCGTATAGTTCATGCAGGATGGCGCGATTTGACCCCTTTGGACTTTTTTTTTTGTGGGGAACCGTGAAGGACCGATGTAATGCCAACAATCCGGAAACGATTCAATATCATCCAAGCAATCCATGAGCTACATCCGCAAACCATCAACAAGGTCTTAGAAAATTTGAGTGACAGAAAGCGCTACTTCAAGGCCAGCCAAGACAGGCACTTAAAATAGGTTGTGTTCCATAATTAATGAGAATGTTTTCCCTTACTAATAAAGACATAATACATGGACAAAATTTAATATTGTTCATTTTATTGCAATTTTTAAAAAAAACTTGTATTTGGCCCACCCGTTAGATGTATAATTAAGTAATTATTTGGCTTGCAATATTCGATATCTTATTGATTTCTCTTCGAACATTAATAACCCGACGCTTTTGTGTCTATATTGTTAGAAATTTAAAAATTATTATAAAAAATTATTATTTTTAAATAAATGTTTTATCTCTTTTTTTATTTGGTTTTTAACATTTTTTTATTTCTTTTTCAATGTAAAGTATTTTTTTTTAATCTTAAAAAAAACTTTTTTTTCAATTTTATGGTTTAAAAAGTTTCTCTATTATTTTTTCAGTTCAAAGTATTTTTTTTTTAGAAAATTGTGTTTCTAGGCTAAACTTTGCCATATTATGATTTGTCTTAAGCCTAGTTTTAAGTTCGCATGCGAAAAAATTGTTAAAAAATCTTCAAAACAATTTTTTACCTATATTCGTAAAATGGAAGTAGTAATCCTTAGGGCCAGTTTGGTCACAATTGACCATCTTTAATCAAGAATTATTCCAATTGGCAAATCATCGAATGTGCATGGTAACCAACATTTTTATAATGAAATCCATAATTTCAGTTCTTAATCATAAAAATCACTAATCAGTCGAATTTGGTTGGTTAGCGCCATTTATTTAAAACCTTTGAAAGTCATGGTACAGATTTAACCTATTTTGAATAAACTGACCATTATTTGTAGTGCTTAATATACCTAGATTAAATAAACTGAATGATCAAAAATAGAATTTAATTTTTTTTTCATGCAAAAAACGTTTGAATTCACTAGACTATTTTCTCGCATGCAAAAAAAACTGTTTTCTATGCAAATAAAATTATTTATAGTCAAATAACATTAAATTTTAATGTCTTGTACATGTGAGATGTGAGTAATGAAAAAATTCCGGTAGAGTTTCGATGAATTAATGAAATTTGGCATACCATAATCATTTTTTGCATCATGGGAATTGGAAACTAGGTTAGGTTAGGTTGAAGTGGCTGTCAGCGGAGAACCACATGGATCTGGAAAAGCTTTTCCTTACTCAATTAAACCATTTTGAGCTCCTTATGAAGCGTGCAAGATTACTTATAGAAGTGTTTGCTAGATCACTCGTATCGTTGTAGTAGAAGTCTCCCAGATAGAGTCTACGTCTCTGTGACAGAGCGGGATAGGTACAAAGAAGGTGAGGAATTGTTTCCTCTTCATCCTCATCCATGCAGCTTCTGCAGAAATCATTAGAGTAGACACCTATTATACGGAGCTAATGTGCAATCTGCTTATAGATATCAATTGCTTAGAGCGTTTCAGATCCAGCGTTGGCCAGATTTGTTTTGTCGCCAAGCAAGTGGTAAGGTTTGTTTTCTTTATAGCATCTTGCTTAAGCAAATGTTTAAATGTACCGAGGTATACCAATAGTTGTCTTAACTGGAAACTATAATTTAAGCGATTCACCCCCGATGCAAATCTAACAAAATATTAATTCTATTTGAGTACTTACTAAGGCTTTGGAAAATGTTCAAGTTGTAATTTAGCACCGATTATGTTTATAATTTGTATATTAATAATGATTATTCTCTAAATGGTAGCTTAATTTTCAACGAATTCCCACTTTTTCCTTCACAAATTGTTAGTATAAGAAAACTTATTATTGTTGCTTTTTCTTAGAGCTCTAACCAATCAGTTTTTCTAGATTTCTATACCAAATCAAAGTAAGTTAATTTTAAAAATACAACTTTCGAATATCAATATAAAACATTCAAGTATAATGAAATATTTACAGCTAACGCATAGAACTTGATAAATTAAAACTTTTGTTCTGTTCTATTCAAAATAAACAAATTAAAACATATTGCGTTCATTAAATTCTAACAAATAAAATATTACTTTCCAATTTGTATATATCCAAAACTCCACAAACAAGGTTTATAAAAATTTATATATTTTCCAATATTAATTAGCATACTAATTTATAACTTTGCCAATCATGTCTAAATGTCTCATATTACTCTTATTGAATGCACACAAAGCTAATTTGCTAAAATCAATAATTCATTTGGTAATAAAATTAAAAAAAAAATATAGGAAAGAAAAACAACAATATTAAATAAATTACGCGGATGTCTTTAGATATAGTCTCTAGAGTCTCTCTATAACACCGCGACTCTATAATGTATATAGGCATTCATCAGATCTAGATTAACATATTATGTAAATTTTTGCCACCAATGCAATAAAACTGGTGATCACGTTTAAATGGCGGTCTAAAAGATTGAATTCGTTTGTTAATAATTAATGTTAATTGGATGCACTCTGCTGCTGGAAACTACCAGCTACCAGCAAACAGAAGATAACAGAACAAAATATATCTTTTGTTTTTTTTTTATTCTTGAAATTTTATTACTTTCTCGCTTAAAGCCGCATGTGTCGCGCTGGTTTTTGAAGATCAACGCTTAAGTCATTAAAAGAGGTGAGAATTGTATTTTTTGATAGCATAAAAATACCGTTTCGGATTTATAAGATTTTACCTCGAACTGTTCAAAGGCAAATTACAACAGAAAACAATGCTTTGAAGTGATACCTACATATAAACGATCACCGGGAAGATCAGTTTAGATAGTTTTTCTATCTTTATACCTGATCATGTTGGTAGCTATGTATATGCGCCAGGAAGTTATCATATTTTTTTTTTTTATTTCATCTTCAATAATAAAAACAATCGTTTATTATACAACGCCATAAAATGCGGAGAATGTAGTATTGGAATGATTAATTGAATGTGTGATCAAGTGATCGTGTGAAATCAGAAAAGACTCAGATATGAGATGTAAAAGTAATTAAATTGGATTTTAGGTGAGTTTTTGTGTGTGTTTTTTTTTTAGTGTTTGCCAAATTTTGTTGAGTCATTCGGTAGATGTGTTCGTTGGTGGTTTCAGGATGTAAGAAAAATTAGGGAACCTAAATTCTATACTGACATGAAGACGCCATGATATACAAAGGTGAGCAAAGGTAAGTTGTATAATTTGTATAGACAGAAAATATTGTGTTTTCAATATTTGAAATTTGAAGGAATATTAATCATTCTTTTTATTAACATTTAGTGTTATTTTTATGAAAGTGTAAAATTTAATTTGGTACCTACTTGTGCAGGGTGATCGTGGAGAGTGTTAGCAAAACAAGATAGAGGATAAAACCTTAAAAACTATTTTAAATTCTTTGCCATGCGATTTATATGTTATACATGAATGAGCTTTTGCTTTTGGTTGAATATTATACATCTTGGTGGAGTTCAATTCGAATTAATAAAATTAATTTTTTAAGATTAGATAACCTGCCTAAATAATTCAGCGAGTCTAAACACAAGTTGCTGGGTTGATGAAACAAGACTAGACTATATTTTATGGCTTGTCTTAGTCTCATTAATATCGCGAAATATTTCAGTATCTATATAATATGTTTAGGTATCCGACTCGTCTCGGTAACTACGCGTTTTTGTAAAAAAAAAAAATGGAATTAGAGTTTAAAATCTAGAACCTGATAAAATAAATTTCATTATTTCAAAAATATTTTTTTTTATTTTTAACGTTTATTAAGTGATGACCTAGACCGCTGATTCTCGCTGTAAATTTCAGTGAAAAAAACGGTATTGTATCAAATGTTTTGATGGTAGTTTCGTCCAGTGGCCAGCTCTATTTAAATTATTAAGATATACAATATATACCTACTAAATAAACGACCCTCGGCGGTATTGTTACCTTTTGCTATGAAAGTGTAAAACCTGATAAATAAACGACCCTTGGCGGTTTTGTTATTTTCCGCTATGAGGGGGCGGGGGAATATGATAAAAGATTTAGGGAGTAAAATTACGGTGCAGGGAGCCGAATCCCCAGTACCAGCGACTGTCTTCTCTGGAACATATATGTATGTATCTAACAAATGAACCCAGGGGGCCGATTCTGGTTCTGTGAAAAAGTGAATCGAACAGCTTTTCACTTTTTCACTCTTAAATGCGATTCTCGTTTTGTGAAAAGGTTAAACCATCAAACGTCAAAAACATTCACTTCAATATTTTGCTTTCACGCCGTCATTTAGAAGTGATTCCTGATTCACAATATGACAAGAAAGCGAGATTTCGACGTGACAAGTTCTCTTCACTGTTTTCCTCTCTTAATGACGAACTTAAAATAATGAAATAATAAATAATACAGCATTTCTCGTTGTTACGTCGCGTTTTTTTTTTTTTCAATTTTTGGAACTTTTGGCGCGACGTGACGACGAGAAATGCATTATTATGTATTATTTCGTCTTTTTTTTAATTCGTGATTAAGAGAGGACATCTGCAAAGAGATCTCGTCACGTCAACGTCTCGTTGTCTTGTCGCATTGTGAATCAGGTATGAATCTTTGAAAAGAAAGGGTGAATATGAACAGACAATGTTCAACTCCACCACATCTCCTTCTCTGTCCTATTCATGAAGGAAAAAACATTTCTATATCAAGCGTTTCTCTTTTTTCTTCAAAGAAGTTTTTAAGAAATGTAAAAACAAAATCCTTAAAATTCCTTTGTTTGAGCAATAATATTGATTTTCTGGGGTGACAGGGGCAAAATTTAAATTTTAAGTAAAAGTCTCCAATATAATTATAGCTTATTAAATTATACATAAAAAGATTAAGAAGGATACATTCTATTTCTCAAAATCTATATTGCTTTATCGAAAAAAGTGCTTTAATTTTTTTTGTGTAGAATTTTATAAACTACAATTATTTTGGAGATTTTTTACAAAAAAGTGAATTTGGCTAAGGGGTGTTTTTTATGATGCCCGTATTCCTTGACGCAAAACAAAGGTCTGCAACCTAAATTAGGTTTTGTAAGTAAAAGTATAATTTAACTGTAGAAACCGCAACAAAACAAAAAAAAAAAACACAAAATGTGCTTACTTAGTTTAGTTTACTCCAACGGTGGTGTGGAGAGTTATTTATTAAAACAGAAAAAAATAATATATGTAGTAGTTTTTGTAAAAGTTTCTACAATCTTCGCACCTACCTAAAGGCTTTATATAGCCATCGTTTAAATTTAAAGTAGTTTTTAGGAAATGCTTAAGACGTAAAGATCTGCGCCAAAAAATAAGCTTTATCAGTTTTTCGAAGTTTGAACTTTTTTTTATAGGTGTAGTATAGTGCGTTTAGGACTGTCTCAGCGTAGGTCTAGGGTTCGCGAATCTGTCACTCTAAACCTGAAATGTTGTTTTACAGGTAGGTACCTTTTCGAAAATCGAAGTCAATTATGATGGTCAAATGTCATAAATATGTAATTGTCCTGGTTGCATAAAATCAGTTTGATCAACGTCAGTCAATTTTCTTGCAATCGCATTTAACGTTTACGAACATACTCTCTGGCTTTCTTAAAATTTTTACCGTCAACTCAATTTTTTTTAACTGTAGAGTTGTGACGCAAATAATGATAGCGAACATATAAATTTAGCAAATTGCGTTACCGAAATGCTGTGCTTTTGCATTAAAATTTCGGTGTGGGTTTTCGAACATCTTGCAATTGCATTTTCACGAAAATCATACTTTCCAAAACTGCTTTAACATTCGGATTCGGAAGAAAATTGTACCCTTTATTTCTGTCAATAGCATACTCAGATAAGGATGGTTGTCCAGGAGCTGTCGCGTTACAAAATTTATTTTACACTCGTATCAATACTAACGAAGATTATATTATTTATATTTAAACTGATTATTCTGCATTATTTGTTATCGAAAATATCCCCAGATGTACATACCTACAGTTTTGTGAAAGTCTCACTTAGAACATAAAATTCAAAATAAAACCAAAACTAAGATTTTAACTTAGCGAACAAACTAAACGCAGTGAACCAAGCAAATATTTTCAACCTACACACCAAACAACAACACCAAAAAAATAACATCCAAACTGATGACTATCATCGAAGTTTGCTCTATGCGGCAATCGTCCATAGCTACCCAAGTTATTTGCATGCAAATTAGATCATGATCGGTATTCAGTTAATTAATTTGGCCGAAATTTTGTAACGATCTGTATGTTGCTCCTTTTATATAAAAATGGTCAACGACATTAACAAAGCCAAGTTTCGCAGTAGTCTTTTCTTAAGAACTTATTCCGAAAGTTGTAGTATAGTGCAATATAGCCAGTAGCAGCACAAACAAAAAAAAAAAGGAATTCTTTCAACAATGTCAAACACACATGAAAAATCCCCAAGCAACTACATGAAATTATTTCTTCCCGAAAACCTTCCTATATGTAAGTATAATCTGCGTGCAGAGAAAAACTCGCATATCTTTAGAAATCGCTGCCAGAATGTCTGCTCTGATTCTTAAAAAAAAAAAATTAAAAAAAGAATTTCACTGAACAAAAATAATACAAAAAAAAATGAACCAAAATATTGTCACCGATTTCAGGCAACCATACCAGACTAAAAACGCAAAGTATTCCAAAAGTCGACAGGAAGCCCCGCTCTCGCTCCATCATCATGCAGCACCGAATTTGTAAAAGAAAAACAAAAAAAAAATATCAAAGAAATCCTTTTGTGCGTCACCTTTATACTTGTCGCATGTCGCCCAAGACCCCAAGCACCCAGCAACCCAGCAAACAACATATCATGCCTCAGTGCTGCCCATATTCTATAAGTCGGCAGTGAAGACGGCAGCGCGGTGAAACCCCAGACAGAATCCCAATTCTCAACCACTGGAGCAGAGCCTCAAAGTCTACACTATATCCTCGCAGCACCCATCTCATGCAATCCATATCCAAACTATATGGGGGATGCAAAAGAAAATTAAGAGATATTTATAAAAAGCACGAAAACCACTTAACTCAAACGCCTTTGGCAATTAACAGAAAATAATTCGCCCTATAAAGATTCTTATAAAGTGTATAAAGTCCAGCAGTTAAAACCAAATTGATCGGACCTCATTATCACCATCGCCATTCCGCTGCTCCTGCTCCTGCTTCTGATGATGCTGCTGTTGCTGTTGCTGATGTTGCTGCATTTCCAGGCAAAGGCAGCAACGCCAACCTATTGGAAGATCGTGCTAGTGCCTCCTGTAAAGTTGCCTCATCTTGGCCCATTCGAGCGCGACATTAGTGTTAAATCGTTTGTTGCTTATTTTTGTCAGTTTTTCTGTTGTTTTTTGTTTGTTTTTGTGTTACCTTCTTTTAAACCATTTCACACTTTGAAAACACCAAAGTCACATATATCGATTGGTGATGGTGCGACAAAATAAAAAGATAAACACAAATCCCTAAAGAATATTACAACGTCCGGATTAGTTTAATTTTTTTTGAAAAACATTAATGGCCCGTTGGGGAATTGCAAAAATAAAGGGGCCTTCTTTTTTAAATTTGAAGAGGTTCTGGATTTAATAGTCGTATTGTTTTTGATAATACAAAAAAAAATACAAAGAAAGTGTTGCCAAATACCAAAAATCGGAATTAAAAAAAACTTTGATTTTTTTTTTTAAAGTTAATCCAGTTAGTTTAGCAATTTTTTTTATGAATACCTACTTATTCACAGAAAGTGCATGACTGGAATATTCAAATATGAAAAAAGGGATGCATGTGGGGATCAATTTTGTTTTTTAAATTCCATTTAAGTTCATTTCTACTTCTTTATAATTTTTGATTTGTCAAATTCGAATTCAAATTCTCGAGTGAAAAAACGTGCTGAAAATTTACTCCCCAGATATCTGTTCCACATAAGAATTTATTTAACTTTTAGTGAGAATTTGTTCCGCTTTTCAAAGTAAAATTAAATCCCACTGCAGAGATTAACATTAAATTTTTTTTTTGGAATAAATCCGCTCCTGTAATATTTGAATAAAGTAAGCTCAGATGCTTTTCAAAGTATACCCAACGCATATTCGATGGTGATATTATGGTTTTGAAAGAGTTCTTGTTTTGTTGTTGTTGTAATGTATCGACATTCGACATCCAAAGCCAAGGCCATGCAAGCATTCTTCACGAGATGATAATGTGACGACAATTTAATTCCAGTCTGCACATCACACATACACGCACACATTCATATATAGGTATGTATATGTTTATTTTTTTTGTCTGTTTGTAAATGCCCCCGCTCCTTTAAACATCATACCACATCCTATTTGGGATGTAATCTGTGCGAAGATCCCACTCAACACACGAATTAATTTTACACTTGCATCTGCATCTCTGGCAGGCATAGAGCGTCGTCGTCGTCGCAATGTTTTTACTTTGAATATCAAAGCAAAGTCGGGAGTCGTTTGTGATCATTATGAGCGTGATTTTGAAGTCACGCTTGGTAACTGAAGGCTTCAAGTATATTACTATACCTGCTCTTGCAGGCTTGCAGCACACCTAGAGAAAGAGACTATGACCAAAACCAAATAGTGGGGTGCTGACGGTTGATGTGGTGTATCTGCTAGGTTGCATTTCGGAAAAAAAGGACACAACAAATGAGTTTTAATATTCGAATGTATAGCATAAAAGTATACGTCGCCGTTGTCGTCGTCCTGTTGCATATGATAGTAATTTAGTTGATTGGTAAAGTTGGTGTTACCGCGTTGCCGCTCTTGTTGTAACTATATACAGGCAGATTCTAGTTCAGATAAATTGTCATATTAGATACTATGGGTATAGGGTATAGGGTATATGGCCGCGGACCAAGCCATGATGTGGTAGCAATGATGGTGATCCAGCTTTGCCGAAGGATAAACTTGGAAATATGATGGCAATCAATATTCTGGATGAGAATGTTTTTCTTTTATTGAAGTTTGCACCTCTGTCATGTATATATGCAACGTGTGTTGGTTGGATGGATTAAGAAGCAAATTTGTATGAGACAAGCAAGAAAGTATAAATGTTGTGACTTTAAATTGAGTAAGTTGATTCAATTATTTATGAAAAATTTTACTATATCGACTATGTATATTGTACATATTCATATGAGGAAGAAACAGGTTATATGATGAGATGCTTGAAATTAACTCTTTTCGTGTTAAAGATAAAATGGGTAAAGATAGTTTTTAATTAGGACCTCTCCTTTTGAGTGAATGGTAAACAAGATTTATCCCGATTGTGTCTAAAAAATATTGAACTTTCTCACCCTTAGAATATCTTTCCAATAGATCTTTAAGAAATGTGTTGGTTGATTATAAAAAAATTACTTGATGTAGGAAAGTTTTTAAAAGATTCGTATCTGGTCTGGGTATTATAGGCCCCCCAATGGATTTTGAATGTTGCTTGGTCTATGTGTTTAAAAATTTGTCTTTAAATTTGTACATTCCTTAATTTTTTTTTCAACTTTAATTGAAACTATATACAGATTACAGGGATATCCTTTTTCCCTCAAGATATCTTAATATCTATAGTTTACTGTCTAGTGTATCTCAAGAAGATCATGTGGTGTTGGCTTCGGTGCTTATTGCCTACCTTACACAACTGAAGCTTCTCATTTTGCTCAAGTTCTGGGTGAGAGTTGGAATTCCCGGTAGAAATCTTTCAAATTTAACTTAGAACAGAAAATTCTTAAAGTCATTTTATTTTACAAATCGGATCGATATTTTCGTTTTAATATCGACTGCGACTTCACAATTTCGAACTGCATCGATTTTTTAAAATTTCGATTTTCAAAATGTAGATAACATTTTAAGAATCTTGGGTAACTCGCCGCGCGGGTTCAAATGATTTTAATTCCCTTCAAAAGCAGACATTTTCCTGTCCTGCTCATGCAATTTAATTGCTCCGCTCAGTGTTTATGTGCAGTGTCGACAGGTATATGCGCTTATGTCAATTTTTTGTAAGACAACGCGCGATTCAAATAATTTTAACTCCCTTCTTGGGTTTTCCGATCGTGCAACTTCATTGCTGCGTTTATGGTATATTCAGTCGTGCGTCGGAAGGTTGCCAATTCAATGGGTGAAAAGAAATAAGGCCACTCGGCCATATAAAATGGACTAGACTGAAGAAATGCCAATTTATAAAAATTATAGGAGTTTTACTAATTTAATTACGATATTTTTCTGGACTTTTCTTCAAGGCATTCAAATCAATTAGAGATTTCATAATTTTGAAATTTGTCCATTTTTCTTGCGTAACTCTTCTAAATCTTCAGAATCTCATATACGCAATGTAAAAATTTAGTCAAAAGTGGATTAATCAATATAATAATCGATAAATGTCTCATAACAAAAATAAATAAATTGTTCGGCGCGACAGCTCGTGTAGAACCAGGGCCTAGTGACCTACAACTCTCAACCACTCCTGTGTGCGTGTTATTGGCAGGAATAGAGGGGACCTAAAATTTTCTACCGAATCCGAACGGCTAGGCTGAGAAGCGCTTTTTTCATGCCAATAGATAGGTACTCTTGGAGGATTTGTCAATCCCCTGCAAGAGGCAGTAACCCGTGAAAAACATTTATGTTTTTAATGTGGCATAGGCTGGGGAATCGAACCCAAGACCTTCGGCGTAACAGTCCAACGCACTAACCATTGCCCCACGGGCTACTACATGAAGCTGATTTTTGATAGTTTAGGCAAAATGTATATATTAAATATTTTTTTGTAAATCGGAATGTAGATTTTAATTGATGGGAGTTAGATATATTTCTCTTTATTTTACAGGCCTATTCTGACGTTGTGAAGGCTCACAAGACCCAAACTATTGTGAGGTTGATTTTTTGTGAGGTTGTTGCGATTCGATAACATTTTCGGCATTCTCCTCCTCACAAGAAACCTCTCAAAAGACTCACCACAGCAAGATGATTTTTTTATTTTATTATAAAGTTTTGAATTCGGGTATCAATAAAAAAAATCAAATCTCGATTAGTAAATTTTTAACGAACATCAAAAAAAAATAATAAACTTAAAAATTATTTTTCCATCAGTTTTGTCCAGCAGTGTGATTGCTTTTTTAAGAGCTTCAACATTCTCTATAAACAAGTTCTTTAAGTATCTCAAAAATAGGCCTGGTTCAATGACTCTAAATGTAATTTATTAAATTAATTTACCATTTTTATTTGATACAGTCAAACATCTATGAGCTTAGGTTTCAGGATGTCAACATTAAAGTGGACTTTCAACTCAAGATTCTATTAAATTTCCTCAATTATCGCGATTTAATTTTTATCCAAAAAAAAAACAAAATCTAGCTGAATAAACATTAATTTTGAAGAAATCGGATCCAAAAATCAGCAGAAGCCGGATTCAATTAAAACAACAAAAATTACCTTAACTTCATTGTTCAATTTTTTTTGTTATTTCTTTATCAAGCCTCCAGGTGGTCTTTGTTTTCAAAAAAAAAAAAAAAAAACTTTTCACAAAGCTAATGGCTTTGCAAATTTATAGAATAGATACATTTGACCCGGTACTTTGTGCGAATTCTTGAAAATACAATACAAAAAAAATAAAACCTATATTCACAATGATCGGATTAGATATATAAATATATTGATTTCGCAATAAAAAATGTACCTTAGCTAATTTAAGAAGCTGTGAATATTTAAATTTGCAAATTCTCACGTTACGCTTTTTGCAAATTATAAACACACACAAACAAAAATAAAATAAATAACCCTAAGGCTTTTCGTGCATTCAAATGTCAAAAACTGTCCCACAGAAGCTCAATCAGCAGCTTATAGTTGCTTACATTATGTCATGGTAATGCTACACCGTGTGATTCGAAATTTTCTACAATCAGCATCATATTTAAAAAAAAGATATATTTCCTATATCTTATGCCGACGAATAATCCTAACTATAATATCAACTGATTAAGATGCAAATATTGACGTATTTCTGTTCGATCAGTGGGAAATTCCCCCACAAAAAAGATCAATACCTTCGAAATTTTGTCAATAAATTCTGATAAAACAAACAGTTTTGTTTCTTTTTGTTTTGTCAAGTCAAGATACATTTAGATAGATATAGATATGGTTATAGCTTTAAACGTATATCTATTCTAGCTTGCTACTGTTTGGTTGTGATATATTGTGTGTGTTGTTTTCGAATGCAAGCTGCTCATTAACCCAAGTAAATACAGTCAATGATTATTAAACTATTGTTGTGACAAAAAAAAACGCGTACGCGTGTATGTTTAAAAAGAAGAAAAACAAAAATTCGATAATTAGGCGCACACTTGAGCTAATGGATGGCTGCTTGTCACAATAGCTATTAATTTCAACAAGTTTTTTTTTTTAATTTGGATATCATTTTGTAGAAATTTTGATAGAAGTTCAGAGATCTTTCAGACTTTTCAAAAGGCAATTTGTAAAATAATATTCTTTGCCATGTGAGTTTCACATGTCATGTGTCTGTCTGTAATTAATCGAATTTTTAACCTCAACTAAAACAGGCTTCGACGAGTTAAAAATTCTTATTATTTCTGACATTTGACAGTTGTTGTTGTTGCCTTTGCTTTCGAGTTGAGCTCACGCATATCAGACAAACGCAGCTTTTGCATGAAAAGGAAGGAAAAAATCCCTGTATAAATCGATTAAATCTAGCGTTGAGATGACAGCTATCAGGCATCAGAAGGTTTTAAAGTGGCGCATCTAAATATAATATTCTTAAGGTGTTGTGTTCCTTTGATCAACAATCATCACAGGGGCAGATTTTTCTATATTCCCGATGTGGAAGACGATTATGTGCACGAATCATAAGAAATAAAATAATCGTATATGTATACTCAGCGATAGTATAATAAATAATTGTTTGTCTATTTCTGTTAAGCAATTATCGTCGATTATGGTCAAGAAATATACCTACGAGAAAATTTATATCTGTTGACGTATAACTTCTTATATACGAACGATGATGACGATTACTCGTATGCACGCATTTACAAATGTAGGCATTACGCGCCAAAAAGGAAATGGCATGTCATGTATTTTTGACAGCTTGAATATGTTGACCAGCTACTTAAGATTTTGTGCGAGAAAATGAGGCCAATAGGGCTATTGGACTCTATTCATTGAAGGTAAGCTTGAACATAAAATTGAGTTTTTGAATTCAACATCATGAGGAGTAGTATAAATACCTAATTTAAAATATCACGCAATACAGTAAAGATTGGTAGGTGAGTTTGAATATTTTTAAAAATAAAATATTACCTTACTTTGTAGGTATAGGTCTGGAGAACTTTATTATGGAAGGCAGCTAAAATGTCTAAAAGTACGATAATTAATTTTGCTAATTGAAATTTGAAAAAAACATCTGCTAACATGGCGTGCTTTAAATTTGTGTATTTGAACTCAAAGTAACTACAATGAAGAAATAAGCGAAAATTGGGAAAAATCCTTGTTTGATATTTTTTTTCAAAATAAGCAAGATGAAAATTTTTTGCTAACACACTTTTTTTCTCCGATAAAATGCAATTGAAACAAATAAATTGATTTTAAAAATTAGAAGGACAAAGTGAAACACTGGAACGTTATTTTTATAAAGTCCTCGGTGCTTTTTTCTCTAGACTGAGGTAAGCTCGTTAAAGTAATCGCGAAGAGAGCAAGTTTTATAAACTCGGTTTAGGAAGGAAAGAATCTTATTCACTTACCAGTTTTATTTAAAGATCTTTAATTCAAGAAAATAAGGGTTTTACCATCTTACAATTTCATTCAATTTCATTAAAAACACGGTTATTTCACATTTGTGTTTGAGCGTCGAGAGTAATTCAGCCCACGAAATTCCCTAAGAAAGAGTGAACTGGGAAAAACAGTAGGAATCCAGCTCCAGCCCAGTTCTAATCCGAGGAAATAACAACTGAGCCCGCAGCTTACTTAAAAAGTAAAAGAGGAGTATCGGTGGGTCATTATCTCAAGGTACTGTTTATTAAGAAAACTGTTGACATTGGCGCCTGTCTGA
Source organism: Epistrophe eligans (assembly GCA_951394125.1). Taxonomy (NCBI): domain Eukaryota; kingdom Metazoa; phylum Arthropoda; class Insecta; order Diptera; family Syrphidae; genus Epistrophe; species Epistrophe eligans. Next base: position 13,056,935 of record OX596031.1, on the reverse strand, counting down.
TGACATGGACATTGGACATACCCTAAGCGGAGTATTGGAGTTATGTGAGCGAAGCGGACCACCCGATTTACTGGTTTTCCAAGAAAATGCGTTGGGCACAACAAGTCAACAACCTCTAGGATTTAAGCAAGCAAATCAAATATTATTTCCTATTGAACTCTAAAGACGCATGTTAAGGTTAAAAATAAAAATAATTGGTTTTTAATTAATAATAATAAAATGAATATTTTTAAAATCACCAAAGTGAGTCAGAAATCCACAATCGATGGGCCAGAAGTCCACAAGAATTTCCTGAAACACCAAGGTGGGTTTAAAAAGTGGATCAAAAACAATTATGGCAATTATTACAATTGTTTTTGGCACTGTGGACTTATGACCCCGTGATGGCTAAAATAAGTAAACCAGCTGCTTAATTAATTTAATTGTTTTATTAATTTAATAAATTTTAGTCCAAAACTCACAACGAGAGAGGAGTAAAAATATCGGTGACTCGCTAGGGTTCTTTTAGGACCAAAAAAGTTTAGCCAAATGTACCCATAAGGAGAACTAGAAGCTATTACAGTTGCTACAAACTAAAATAAGCTAGAAACTTAGTTTCTGCACTTCTAATTTAAGAACAAGAAAATCATGAGTCGATAAGCTTCGAATTGTTGAATTTTCTTGCTAAAATTTTCTTCCCTTGTTATATTTTCCGCTACGAACTATAAAGAAGACGAAATAAATATAATAATGACGTTAATTTCGTTGTATAGTTTTATTTAAATGATGTTTTGTGATTTTGGCTGGTGTATTATTGGTATAATGTTGGTTGGATGTTGAAGTAGGGTGCTGGTGGTTGGTCTACTAGTATGTTTAATGCTTCTTTACAACTCTTAAAAAAAAGTTGGTATGGTTTTCTTTCGAAGGCTATAACTTGATTAATGGTAGGGTCTTCATAATTGAGGTGTGAAAATCAAGACAAAAATTATAGTCAGTCTACATTTTGGTATACAAATTACTGAAAAATATCAATTAAATTTTATACTTTTCAGTGATATTTAATTAAATAATAAATTTGATTTTCCAATTTCTAAATTAAAAAAATTAAAACCCACAGGGTGAAATAAAAGTAATGAATTATATTAGTTATACCTTAACCTTTTTCGTCATTGTATATGAAAACTCCATAAGTCTCCTAAATACGCTATATTTAATACAATATCATAATTTAAGATCTTTGAAAGGTCTTCAACTATCATGTTGCTTTAATTCTATAAATACAAAGTTCTTGTAATAAAAAAATCCGTAAATTAATGTTTCAAAATTAAAAAATAATTATATAAATATTATGATGTTTACCACCAATAATATCTATCAATAGTCTTCTCAATGTTCTTCCAATCATAATTAATTGAAAATAAATTGAAAACGAATACTACATGCACCACACTTTTACTTGTCTGTCTATCTGTAGCACCAATCCAACTTGCTTATTTGCATATCCATTAGCATTTTAGCCTCGCGTCGAATTTCAATTTCAACACCTTCATCTACCACAACAAGAACTAAAACCAGGATCGGCACATATATATACAAGGAATGAAGATACGCGTTGTCGCATCTCTTGTTTTCACTTCATATTCACATAACTATCTCCATCGCCATCACCATCGCCATCACCATCGCCAACGCCATTGCGGCCATTGTGTGCATAATCAATGTGTTTTAGTACAAATATAGGTCTCTAAGGTAACTCATTCGGCACTTCATGATCATCATTAAGCCAGCCATCTCCACATTCATCTATACACACCATATTATCGACCAGCATCAACATCATCTCCAGCTTCGACTTCGGACTTTAGCCGCACAGCGCATCATTTAGCGTGCACTGCGCGAATATCTGCGCACAGGTTAAAGGTATGAGAGCGAACATGTGTAATCTGGGTGTTAAGGAATTTTTAAGTTAAAGAATCTTTTCTACACGTATCTGCGATGTGTTGTGGAATTTTAAATCGAATTTAATTTAGTTTTATTTGTGTGATGATGGGATGGGATAGAAGAAGCAAAACTCAGCATCAGAGACAAAAGGGAGACAGTCAAGCCAAGAACAACCTGCCATCATTCTCTTTTTCGTAGATACCTGTATGAAGTTGCTGCTAAGCAAAAAAAAAAGTATTGCGTGAGTGCTGGCAAAATTCATATATATTATGTAGAAGTATCTATATATGCAGCGATATACGAACAAATGCAACAAAAAAAAAAAGAAAAGATAAACACATTGTCGATTTAAGATGATAAAATTGAATTTCCAGATGAAATTTGTTCTAATGTCGAGTTAGTTATAGTTCCCTTTTCCTTTCATAGTCGAAGAAGAAGTAGAAGAAGTTCATATAGCTTATACCTAAAGCCTGTTTCTGTTTTGTAGAAGCTCTTTTGACTATCCGTGAGAGAATGAAGTGTTTAGTGAAGTTGAAGAAATTCGATTTCGTTATTTTGTGTGTTTTTTTTTTTTTATCAGTCCAATGGACTTAACGTGTGAAACAGGTATTTGGTAGCGACGGCAAATAAGAAGCTCTGAGACATTTTTATGTATTAATAAATTTTGATAAAATATATAATATATAAAAATCAGTTGAGTTAAGCAATTATTTCTACGATATAATGTGTTTTTTTATTTTAAACGGTTGTTGTTTTAAATTATTTTAAATTAATATACATTAGATGGCTATATAATGGTTGGCTCCAATTAAAAATATCTGCAAATTATAAAATTGACATATGAATCGTTTTTCATGATAGCAGGATTTGGCTTTTAAAATAATTTGTATTTTTTATATATTTTGCTATCTGGATTTCTTGTATAGCTGATAATTTCTTGATGTTATTTTTAAATTAAAGAAAGTTATAAGTTATGTTCAACTTGACAATGTTTTTTGTCAATTCATTTAATTTCTTGAATAAATGTATAAAGGATAGATACATGAAGAATCCTTTTCTAGTTCAGGTTTTAGCCACAAATATTAACTTAACTTTAATGGTTTATAATTCGGTGTTAGGAAAAAATGGCAAAACCAATTGAAAATATTGCCTAAATATTTAATTATCGTCCCAAAAAATGAAGGAAATATAACCCAAAATTTATTTTCCTTTAATTTATAAAATATACATGCCGATTATGGAATCCGCAAAACAGGATCCTTCAGAGTGATATTCAGTAGAGTTCTCTTTTCTACTCATAATAAATGGGTAAAGATAAAAGAGAGCACTGTAATTGAATCACTCTAGATCTGGTAATGCGAATTCTATAATCGGGATGATAAATATATTTTTTTATTTGGGCATTCTTTTCACAATTTTGAGGGATATTACCAATCGAAATTTTTATAGAATTTGCTGAAACACATTGCCCAATGTTAAGAGTTTTATTGGAAAATAGTACCTCGGGTGGATGGCTTGACGGGCGAGGATTTTAACTCCTTTTTGGGTCTGCAGTCCCACTTCCACGTTAAAAGACAAGCACCAATATGCCAACAGTGCCATAGAATATATAAATTTAAACTGTGATAATTAAGAAGTTTTTTGCAACTATATGAATAATCCTACAAGTATCAATTTAAATGTTTAGCTTTTGTTTTGTTATATAATTTTTAAATTTTAAATTTTTAAATTAATATATGTATGCATTTCTTTACTTTAAAACTCTGTGATTTTTTATCAAAAACTACCAAAAAGTTTGTCAAAGTACATATAAAAAAATAAAATGTGTAGTTTTGGAAAGAAAATCACAGAGTTTCAAAGTAAAGAAACGCACCTAATATCATTTTTTTTTTTTATTATTGCCATTCAAATATTATAATAACTAAATGCCTTCCCTTTCAAAAAAAATCATCTATCTCTCAATAAAATTAGAACTGACTGGATCTCTTCAGATTCGACTCCCAATCAATTGTTAAAATTCATTCATTTCTCATTTACCTCAATAATTTAAAGGATGTTTTATAGACAATCTCTAAACCGATGTTGCAACAAACATCAATCGACAGTGATTTTATATTGTTTGATTTATTGTTTATCGCCCACGTATTACATAAAAAAAAAACACAATAACATCAGCCTACGTAACAGAAGCATTATAATATACTCAACAAGTTTCTATAGCCACCGATGCGCATATACATGCATACGTACAGGCATAAATCTCACAATCAGTCAATCCATCATTATATAGCGGTTCAAAGGTGCATCAATGATTTGACGTTTCTCTTGGGAATGCAACGTCATCAACGTCAAATTAAAATTTAAAATAACATTTTCGGTATTTTTTTTGTGAGCGCCGGCTTTATATACAATTGTTTTGAATATGAGACAGGACCGCACATAATCAATGCACCCGCTGAGTTTGATATGATGCCTCAAGAGGGTGTTGCCTGACTTTAGCTTCAGAATAATGATGATTTTCCGATTATTTTTTTTATGAATAAACAACTCTACGAGTTCAATATAATAATTTGACTGACGCACGGACAGTTTTCAACAATTGATTTGATGGAATGTATTCAATTTGACCATGATTTTAATTTAAGTGAATTAATGCGAGGATCCATAAAGAGACTCTAAGATATGTATTATGTAACTTATAAGAGGTCTTGTGAAATCTTTTTTTATTTTTTTTTCTCAACATTTAACTAAATCCTCAAGCAATCACTTATTTATTCTTCGTTTAGTTTATAATGCCTATACCAATACTTCATTACAAATTCAAATATTTTCCATAAATCAATTTTATTGATATTTGTTTTATTCTTTACATAACTTACTTATAAATCAAAAATCCATTCTAAAAATCAGCAAAACATTTTTAATTTCTCATAAAAGAAACATAAATTCAAGTTTTAATGTCAGCTCTTTCATTTTCATATATACATATGCTTAAACCGACGATCATACATAAATGCGTGCGGAATCGTTTGGTTAAACAATTAATTAATGGATGATTTTTTGATGTCAAACAATGATGAATTGTAAAATTATGCATAACATATTGTGTATTCCCATTGACGCACTATGTATATCTAAGACTTTCGATAAAGTCATCACAAACAAAACACGTCACTACATAGAATATAGACCTATAATTAGATACATTCAAATTTCCAGCCTTTAAATCTTCCATCCAGGGCTTATAATTAACACATTAAGTGATAGTTTCAGGTGGCTGTGCCGTTAATTATGTGTGAGATATCACCGTTAATGATATCAAATAAATTTTAATTATGATCATTTGAACAGAGGACAAAATCTATTCAGCAACAAAAATATAATATATACCGACATAAATGATAATAGAAGACTACCGTAGCTTTGATATTTGCGCGAGCATTTGAATGGATGATGAATAAATATACAATTATTTTTTCATAAATTGATTGGTAGATGATATCGTCTGTTGTTTTGTTTGGTGTTTTTACAGTTTAATCACACAAATGATTGTCGAAAGTTGATTTTTATGTAAACATTAAGACTAGATTGTTTTTTATTTTCAGGTCATAATTTTAGTTTTTGGGCATCTATGTAAAAACAAAAATAAAAATAATGTGATTCTTGGAAATTTTGGTAGATTGACTAGTTTTTTTTTTTGTTTTATTTAACAGAATCGAAACTTTTTGCATAAGAATTACTCAATCAATTCATTTTATTGTTAGAGATATTCAAAAGAAAAATATTGATAACCCTATAGAATGAAGAAATATATGAATAATTTCAATTTGTCAAGCCTAATCAAACCACGCGCTTTGTATAATTTTGCTTATGTGTCAACAAGTTAGAATTCTATTATAATGAATTAAGTCCAGTGTGGGCGATTTGAGTAAACTATGTATGTTTTTTTTTTTGTTATTAGATTAAATTTTGTGTATTTGTAATTTTGATAAATTGCTCAGATAAGAAAGTTTTTTTAGAAAATATCATCAATAAAATATTGAATGATTTATTTTCATTTATTATAATATATAATCATTGACTAAACGCCTAATGTTATTATCAACTTTAGATTAATTCGATTGAACCCATCGCCATAAAAAAGAGAACGTTTTAATAAACACTAACTGTGCGTGGGTTATTGATTCATTAGCATATTATGGTTATTGATTAATATTAAATCGGCTAGTTTTACATTTGATTCCGATGAAAGTTTTTTTTTAATTATTTATTTTAAAGTATTACTGTTGAAAATTATTATTTTGTTAAACAAAAATTGAATACCTATGGTGTAAGAAAACCAAATTTCAAAAATGATTGGTATCTAAACAAGTACACTTAAGATTTCTGAACGTTTGATTTGGAGATGAATTGAATCATTAACTGAAATATGAACAAAAGAATTCAAAAAATTTTTTCTTTACAGATTTTTACATACATTTTTCAGAACAAAATTTTAATGAACACATTTGCTGCAATTTTACTTTCAAATATCACCAGTTTTTAAAACGTGGCTATTTCAAACAATTTGTAACTTAATGAGATTTTTTTATAGAATCTGCTTATTTTTGACAAAGCTCAATTTTTAGATGCTACATTTTTTTAGGAAACTCCTTTTTAAATTAAACAAAACGTAATGCAATGTATTCGTAACAATAACGCCAACATTTTAAACAAAATGATTTAATCATAATTAAATCAAATAGAAAAGAGACTCGGTGGTGAATTTGCATTGGTGCCTTTCAAAAACAAAGACCCGGTATTATTCAGTTCTCTGTTATAATATTTCTTATTCAAGATCTTTATCAGGTGTTCAATATTAAGTAAAGACAAAATATTTGACACTTGAAAAACTTTTCAACAATTTTAAGCAATTTTTTTGATTTATAAAAAAACTGTTAGTAATTTTTTTTTTTAATTCTTCATTACGCCATAATGTGTAACATACAATTAAGCCAATGTGGATAACATTAATTGTTCGGGATATTTTCGAGACGAATGACATTTTATCACTTTTTACTTGCGATATATAAATAGGTACAGTACATGCTATCTATATGGGAAGTTATGTAAAAAAAAAACCAACTCGAGATTTTGATCAAAGTTGAAATTACAATGATAGCGGAGTCGAAAAAAATCGTCTCGCAATTCTGTCTGTCTGTCCTTTCAGCTTCGTCCCTAGCGTTTTTGGACATTCCCCCACATTTTTTTTTTTTTGATTTTTTTTAGGACCAAACATTTTTTTTTTTTAGCAAATAATGAAAATTTCATTTGTCTCAAAAACGTGCTTAACACTTTTTTTTTTCTTAATCAGTAATTCTTTTTACAAAAATGCTACGATTTTATCAAAAAAAAATCGGTAAAATAGTTAATTCCTACTGAACCATTTTTTTAATTATTTTCTTAAAAACAGCACAATTGATTTTGACCTATTTTTTCTATCGAAACTCCTTCAAAAAGTTTTTAAAGTATACCAATTTTTTTTTTTTTTGAATTTTAAAAAAAGATTAAAATTTACTTAAAAATTCTGAAATGACTTGGTCGATTTTTATCGAGTTTAATAAAAATATAGCAGTTTTTTTAACATTGTCTAGCAGATTTTAAATAAATATTATTCTTATGACCGAAAATAATGGTAAAAAACGGCATGGAAAATACGATTTTCCTCCTACGATTTTAATTAAATTTTTATGTGAACTAATTTTAGTAAGATCTACCATATTATTGAAGAAAAAAATATATTTTTCGATTAAAAATGGTATTTCTCATAGAACCATTTCTTTTTTTTTTGGTTTTCGCCTATCTTATTGTCTGTTGAACCGATTTTAAGGAGCTTCTAATAAGATTAAATAATATTGCATACCAAAATTTTCAAAAAAAAAAACAAATTTTGAATTTAAAAAAAAAAAAAAAAAAAACATTTCAAAATTATTTTTTGAAAATTCGATATTGCGAAAATGGATAGATGATTTTTTTTTTAATTAATTTTAAAAATCCGCATAAATAATAAATAAATACTTTAATGTTGTACCAATTTTTTTTCTTTAAAATGTTTTAAAAATTTTATATATAAAAAAATATATTTTTTTTAAAACGCTCCAAAGATTTTTAAATTTTTGTTCTCATCATTTGATTTTAAGAATTGTTTAAGAATTGGTGTCAAAACAATTTCAGAAGTTGTTCAATCAATTTTATTGATTTTTAACAGTTTGTCAGTCCAAAGTGTAAGTGCATGCATGAGGCATGTGTGCAACACGGTGTTAATTTGTTCATATTTATGTACTCATGTAATACTACTTTAAACTAAATTTTTTGCCAGGCAGCATAAAATATAGGCCCCTATAACTAAGTTATTTCCTTTAAAATCAGATAAATAGATCTAAGCTATATTCAGACTTTAAAACCATATTGTTGTCGGACATAAGAGCAAGTTCGTGCGACCCAGTCGTGCATTTTATTTTTTGCTGCGGTTGACAAAGATTATTCATAGATATTCATTGATTTAGAAAATTAAAAAAAAAAAAAACTTACCTTTAATTTTTTTAAACATCTTCAGATAGGTACAAAAGTAAATAAAAGATGAGAAATAAAATTTAAAGAATCCCAATAAAATAAAAAATTAAAATAAATTGATTTAAATATATTTATTGATTATTTTGCACCTTGTTGTTTTAACTCAGATATACAGAAATAGAACTTAAAATAATAAATTTAAATTAACTTTCATTCACATCATTTTATTGTTTATATAACTCAACTTTTTTTCAATATTTTATTTTAATAAAAGAATCAATTTCACTCTTTGATATAACAATTTTATATATTTAAACTTAAAGCTAATAGTATTTATTGCAAACCATTTTTTTAGTAAAATAATTGTTTCTTGTTAATAATTTATTTACATTTTTATTTATTTGTCCCACCTGTATATTAATTAATACTTCTTTTTTTTAAATAAATATAATTTTAATTTAATTTTTCGTACACAATGAAAAATGAAGGACATAGTGTACATAAAATAGTTTTTATCGAAGTTCCCTTAAAAATGCAGATATTCTTTCTATTCACACACAAAATAAATTGCACTAAATTTATATAAATAAAAGTGTTTTTTTTTATAATAATTGTTTTTTTTTTTTTCTCACTGATTAATGTTTTTCATTTTCTGATTCATCGTCAGCGTCAACGCTATCATCATCGTGAACATTGATTTCTTCATCTGATTCTGCTGAAGATCGACCGTTTGTCATTGAAGCTGCATATTGCTGTGCCAGGGCAAATACTGCAGCTGACGATGGATTCACCAACGATCGGAAAGCACTGTGCTCACCGCCCATTGATAATGGAGCTGATACTGTGTGTGATGATGGCACTGCTTCCGTTCTCTGATTTGCCGTTGGGGGATTGTGGTTTAGTTTCAATTGAGGTTGTGTTGGTGATTGATGTTGTTGATTGTTGATTTCGCCGTTGTTGGTGTTGTTGCTGTGGACTGCAGCAACAATTGCTGCCAGTGTCGACATTGATTGTTGGGCAGGATGTAGATGATGATGATGAATTGGAAGATGATGTTGGTGAAGTATGTTGAGATGCGGCAGATGATGTGATGAGCTGGAACCGTTGTTGAAGTTGTTGGTGTTGTTGTTGCTGGTGCTGCTGCTGCTGTTGCTGTTGGTGATACTTGGCAAATTGGTTGTAGGGATGAAATCTCCCGACAGACTGGAGGAGTAAAGAGCGTTCAACTCCTGATGTTGGTCCTGAATTTTTGAACAAGGAGGCTTGATAGTCGAGCGTTGGAGGTCTTCGCTGATGTGCCGCATGGAAATTGTGTTGTTTAACAACGGGGGCGAACATGAAGTTTGCCGTAGAAGATGACTTGTTGTTTGATGATTGATAGAATTGCTGACCGGAACTGGCACTGGTGTTGATTGATGAACTTTTGAGTTGGATGGAAGTGGAGGTGTTGCACGTTGTTTGAGATGATTCATACGCTGATGTCGACGCCATTTTGCTCGTCTGTTGGAAAACCAAACCTAATTGATCAATGCGAAGAGATATTGCGTTAGTTTAAAAAAAAATGTGTCTGAGCGGCAGTTTTTTTTTTTTTTTGTTTGTTTTATTGTTTATTTTACTGTTTGGCAGTTTTTCTACCTTAGTAGGTATTTGAAATTATTTGAAAATCTGAATAAAAAAAGTTAACAGATTTTTTATTGAAAGAGATTTAAAGCTTTAGAAGATCAAAAAGGAGAAAGAGATAGAGTAAGAAGAGACACAGAAAGAAACTCTCATACATAGAAACTGCAGTAATATTAGAAATTTTGTAGAATTTAAAACGTTATGCTTTTAAATCAGCGAAAATCTAATAAATTAATTAAGCAAGCTGTTTAGGGATGAAAAAAAAATCTCTTAAATACAAAATTGTAAAATTTTGGTCTTGAATAAAATCACTATGTAAGCAAGCAGACAACCAGATAAATTTTCGTTGAAAATTGATAAGGAATCTTTATGTTTGAAGTGCCTAAAAGGTTATAGTGTTTGGATTTTTTTTTTAACTAAGAAAAAAGGTAGGAAGGTACCTTGCAAAATTTGCTTTTATTATTATTTAATTTCTCAATTTATTGCCTTTTAGAAAATCTATAAAATCTATAAAATCTACTAAAGAATTTTTTTTTTGTTTAAAGTGCGCAGAAACAATTCAGTTTAAGAAATGCATAATAAATTAATATTTTCTTACCTGAACCCTTGCTTCACTGAGAGTTGTTCGAGATGCAAGCCTTTCTCTTGTACTAACGCAGGGATAATGTGACTTATCAAATTCTTTTTCCAATTCATCTAATTGTTCTGGACTAAAAGTTGTTCGATTACGTCGGAATTTTGGTTGTTCGCCATCGTCTAATGATTCAGAATCCTCTTCACCTTCTATATCTGTAACAAAATAATTAAAAAAAAAAGTAAATCATGTAAAAAATTAAGACTTAAAAAAGTTTTTAATATTGGCTGATAAATCAATAAGCTGACTTTGACCCCAAAATATTTTAACCAAAAAAAAACTTGATATACACTTACCAATCATTCGATTTGCATCATCTGGTGATTCCAATGTGTCATGACTTCCCGAACCCGGTGACAATGGCGGTCCAGACGTTGACGTACTTCCACCACTATTTGGTGACATAGCCGTCATAGGATTGCCCGGTTGCCAGAGATGAACAGCTGCAGCAGCAGCCGCAGCCGATGGTGGCCATGCAAATCCCGGATATGCATGCGGAGGTGGTGGATATAAACCATATCCAGCAGCTCTAGCAAATTCAGCGGCAGCCCGTTCAGCAGCACGATTGCGAAGAATTCGATTGATAGATGATACCGATGGTGCAGTGGCATTTGTGCAGACACCTGGATTTAAAAACAAAAAGAAAAACGAGAGTTAAAGACATTTTTAAAATATACAACAACAAAAAAACGCAGAAGCTATATAGCATCAGGTAATTATGGTGAAAGGAGCACACAAACATTAAATGGTATTTCTTCAGTTGTTAGCTTGCCTCTAAGGAATGCAAACAAACAAGATTGTAATTAATTAGTTGGTCATAGATACGCTTATAGTCTTTGAAAATCGCTACTCTATATCAATCTCGAAATAGCTGCGGACAATAAAAAGCTAAAATCCCGCTACCACATGGGTAAGGTATTCCAATTTGTAACGGATAAAAATAAGAAAACTTGCAACTCCAATCTGAGATCCATTATGAACGGAGGAGGTGGAACAAAAAAAATATCTGCAAAGCCTTACACTTTTTTCCATGATGGACAAGAAGGCCGCACGAATAAGATGGCCAACTCCATACAACCGGACCCACGACACGTTAAGACCTGTTTGTTTTTTTTCTTTTAATATCATTTTTTTTTTTTTTGTGCTCCATTGTCACCTTGTCCATCATCATAATTGCTCGGCCATTGTGTCATTTGGTTTTGATCAGCGGTTTTCACATTCATTTCCATTGATGCTACAACAACAGCAACAAAAACTGAACACATAAATCCAACAAAGATGCGCGATGATGGAAAAATCCGATTTCCACTTCAAAAACTTCACAGTTGCGTCAATGTGGAAAATTGAACGACCGACCGACGACGACGCACTATATCATGAGTATAGGTACGACATTGCAGGTTGTCAATCAATCAGAACAACACAGAAAGAACGACGCAATGGCTGGACGAAGCCACTGCAGTCAGCACTCAGCAGGGCAACCCATCAGCCGGGTTATAGGAGATGCTTTTTCTGGTCAGCCGGCTCAACCGAAGAAGCCTTCAGATTTGCCGATTAGTGATGGAAATGAAAATGGACAAGGGAATTGTATTGTTGATGATGGTTAAATGCTGTGTGGATGTGGATCTATACAACGACGCTCCTGATATTCATTATGACACGCGTGCATCATGGCAGTGGTGCGATATTTATTTATACATTTTTTTTTTTTTTTTTAATTTACTTTTAATTCGATTTGCGATTTTTTTATGGAGTTTGATGGTGTGAACTATGGCTATAGACTCTCTATGGACTGTGGTATATAAGTTGGTGTTTAAGGTGCCGCAAATAAATCAATGGGCTATATTAAGAAGAAGTGTAATGAATTTAAATTCCCATTACCGCATTGGTGGTAAGAAAAAGCCTACACTCTATAATGGTAATCGAAGTTATTGGGTAATGGCCGATGCAAAGTAATAAGATAGCAATAGAAGGCATAATGTGACCATTTGTATATATCAATTATTTACAAAGAACTACATTTTTTAAATAACAAACTATTAGCAAAGAGAACATAGATACATTAAATTGGTATATAAAGTTTTTTTTGGAATGCCAAACCAATTTTCACGAATAAAAAAAAAAAAAAAAACAACTACAGTGAATTCCAATTAAAGTTGTTAGTTGAATTGATTCAATTATTGGGCAGAGTGCAGTTGTTATTTTTGGACTTTTTAGTAAAAAAAACCAAATCAAAGCGATTTCTAATTTTTTGTTGAAATTTTTTTCTGATATAAGAATATACATTTTTTTTGTTTTAATTTTCCCTTAAACCATTAAATTCATCATTTAATTCAAAAAGAGATATCCTGTAGTTTACATAACAATAAGATATGGGATTTTGGAAAAACCAATTCTTAAAATGCATTATTTTAGAATACCTAGGCAGGTTTTTAAAACTTTTTTTCTGGATTTTTGAAAAACGGGATTTTAAAACAGGGAATCCGATAAGGTCCCAACGAAAACAGAACGAAATTTTCGTTTATGATTTTTTCTGTTATCTTGTTCAAATGTTCAAAATCTAAAGTGATCATTCTGATGTAAATATCCAAAATCGCAAGATTTTTCTGCCGGGAAGGTATACTACTTTGTTTGTTTATAATTTATGATTAAATGAAAGAGAATGGATCTTATCTTGATAAATGTTTTATTTAATGTCGGCAATTATGTATGGAATACAATATGAGGTAAATGTCCGCCTCTGTTAGTCTTACAAATGCGAGCCCTTTTGAGCACATTTTTCATTAGATTCTCACACATTTCACGCGGTATTTCATTAATTTCATCACGAATGGATTCACATATCTATTCAAATGAAAATGTGCTTCGTCACTAATTATGATTTTTGAGGTTGATGGATTGTTTTGAACACTTCCTTGAGCAGCAGTAATGTTTTCAGCCGATCTTGCAGTACGTTGTGGTCCATGCTTGGGCCTATCACCCACAGACCCTCTTTCTTCGAAATCATTCACTACACGATAAATAGTGCGTTTTGTTGGCACGTTTTTTCTCCCAAAAATTTCACGTAACTTTCTCATCGTCAAAGTAATCGATGTTTGATTTATCGAATATTTTTCCGTAGTAAATTTGCCACGTGTCTACTTCACGACTGCCAAATATGAACTGTCAAGACTAATGTTTACCAAAAATGGCGGCAAAACAAAGTAGTATACCTTCCCGGCGCACACCCTGTAGGTATACATAGGTGGCTATTTAGTTTTCTAAAAAGAACACGCTATAAACAATGTGTTCCTTGCCGCCATTTTTTAATGAAAATTGATTCCACAAAGAAAAACCATGAAAAATCATATCAATGCATAAAATAAAATCCTTTTTGTGTTGTTTTTGCTAATTTAAGCTTGGAGCTGTATTTCAATGGGACCAGATTTGCTAAAGCCAAAGTAATAAAATTTAACAAAAAAAAATTCTAAAATTATGGGCCATTTATTGGGACTATTGTGGACTTTTGGCCTGTTTGCCACTCGACCCTGTGACCATTTCACATACCTACTTACAATTGTATTGTTAAAAAAAGTAAGAACGTTTATTTATTTTAAGAGATTTAAGGTATACAGACATATCTATCAAGAATTTACCACCTTCAAATGTAAATGCCTAATATAAAAATATAACTACCTATTTAATTTTTTCTGTAATTTGTCTTTGCAAATTATTTATTATTGTTCCAGACTTTGATCATGATAATCGTACATTTCCCTTCAATTACACACTCCGAGTCTATAGTAATTGCCTCAATTGAGACAAACAAACAATTCCACATTTATTTCCTTCTGCCACTCCCACATTAACAATTGTAGATTTAAATAATAAAAAAAAAGAAACAGAAAACATTCCTCCTTCCATACAATCTCTTCTTAAATTTGTCTATACTTAAAACAAAAATATCTATATCTATGAAGGTATCATTATGAACATTCATAGATTCAATGGAATGTATCTCAAACTGCACAATTACCCAAGCAAAGCCAACAAGTGCAAATAGTCATTAGGCGGTTATTCATTTTAACCCCCCTGTACACTTTTTGCACTTTGTATGGAAATGGAAGTATAGTTAGGTATAGTTTGTATATTTTCGTATAAAGTGCCTTTTTCTGTTCACTTCGATTGCACGGCCTGCACCGGTTTTCTTTTGACAAGACGGGGAAAAAACCATAATGGCTGCTCGAATAGTTTCCATAATTGATTTTCACCATATATACTATATACGACCGACCGACGAGTACCTGCATATATGCACAGTAGTCTGGTTGTTAGTGTGTTGGCTGTTGGCTGATGGTCGGTGCATGTGTATGTTGTACAGTTACCCCCTGTGACAGCTTTCGTATGTGACATTTTCCATTTTGATTAATGGCTTTTGGTCATTAAATGGTTTCTTTTTTTTTTTTGCTTCTTAATTTTTTTTTGTTATTTTTCTTTTTTGTGGGCGCGCTGTGGCCAGCCACATGCAATAGGTGACTGAGTGACAGAGGGGCGCCCCCTGGGGGCAATGAAACGCAAGCTTCCATCGGACTGTCATTTGAAGTTTGTTTTTTTTTTGTTTATTCTTTTCTAACTGAAAACACACTACTCCACCCACTTTTTGCTTTTTTGATTTGTAGCAATATAATATCAGACTATGCGACAATGATGACAGAGACGAAGACGGAAAAGACGATTATGATGATGATGATGATGACTTCTGTACGATAGCGTGCTGACCTGGAATTTTATAAAGAAAAAGAGGCTTTCCATTTTTCTGGAAAAACTAGAAATATGTCGGGATCGAATCGAGATACATTATACCTATATACATA
This sequence comes from Epistrophe eligans, assembly GCA_951394125.1. Classification (NCBI taxonomy): domain Eukaryota; kingdom Metazoa; phylum Arthropoda; class Insecta; order Diptera; family Syrphidae; genus Epistrophe; species Epistrophe eligans. Next base: position 13,041,356 of record OX596031.1, on the reverse strand, counting down.
TGTGAAGTCTTTTCAAGTTGTATGTGGATGGATGGATGGAATGCTTCCTTGGTGGGCGTATTAATTTAATTGGAAGGAGAACTTATGTTCGGTTAATTGTGTGCGACATGCTTGTCAACCCTGAAAGAGGGTAGGTTAGAAAATTATACTTAGGTACATTAAAGAAAAGTGGTATAGATGTGGGTAGTATAGACAGAATGGCGGCTATACTATTAGCAAAGCAAGTTTTAAACCAGCTATTTGGCCTTTATTAGGTTTGGCAACTAACAACTAATGAGGGTTGTTCATTGTGGAATTCAATGATTTTGTTTTTTTTTTATAGGTGGGCAAGGAAATAGATTAGATTATAGTAGAATAAATAATGCTATACCTACATTTAGTTATTAAGGATTTAAAGGGTTATGTTGAATACAAATAAGTATAGATTTCTTTCAGCCTATCCCCCATATTGAGAGAGTGAGGTTAGGAGGATTAGATAAATTCCGGGACTCGGGTGGCACACAAAAGTGGAAGACGGCCTCAATCAACTTGAAATATGAAACTGAACTTTTTTTTGAGCTAGTCTTTACCGACCTATGTGAATAAATAAATAAAGAAATAAATAGGTACATACTAATTAGCTATAGTTACCGAGCTTGCTGGGAGAAGCAATAGTATGGTGCTGGTCCACATTACCGGAATGTAGCGGAATCCTAAGAATAAGTACTTATAAATAGGTAAGTCTAATAGTAAAATAAAAAAGAAATCCAACCTATTTTGCGGAAAAGGCTGATATATCCTTGAATTGACTTGTGTTAAATGCACTACGGTCTAAGAAATCATCATTTTGTCTGGCTAATGATAACCATACTTTTTGAAACTTTTGATAACCATACTTTTTGAACGGTTTTTGATATAACCTGAATTCGAATCTTATTTTTAAATTTTTGGAAATACATCTTGAAATTTTTTCAAAGTCTTATTTAATCCACCTTCTTGGTTTTATTTATATATGAATCACTAAATATTTATATATTTTTAATTCATCAAGTTTTCGAATAGCTAAAAGTCCAATTAAAAATCCTGTTTCCAAGCTTCTTTTAATACCTTTTCCATAATTTAATTACAGTGGCCAAACTACTTATACACGTACATAAGTATGTATATGACCCTGATGTAAATATACCTCAGTCTGATTTGTGTTTTTTTTTATCTCAAATCAAATTAACGTGATCTCATCAAGCTTGAAGCCCACCCTGGGCTAACAATAAAACATGTGTCTTGGTATACCCACCATATACATACTCCCTGCGCCAGGTTGGAAATCGCTTTATCTTGATGCACCATATCCACGAGAAATCAAATAACCGATCAAAAATCGTCCAAGAAGACGAGACCTATGGCCAAACTCAATAAATCAGCTAACGCAATCGCGTATCCATCACATGCGGTGGCTGATCGTTGTTACAAGTCCAACTAGGTATATATGTGCTCCCCAGCCCATCAGCCATATAAATATCCCTAGGATTTTATTTAAAGAAAAAAATAAATAAATAAACACACACTTTTCTTGTGGCAACAAATATACACCAGAGTAGATCCTTATCGCCAACAAATATAATGCCAATCACTATCATTCAACTCTATAACAGATACTCGCCACAGATACGCTCATTGAGAGGGAAAAGACCTCAACTCAACAATGAATGAAGCCACCATCATTGCAGTTGCGGCAAGGCAACACGGCAGTCGGCAACCATGAGAATATAAATTTATATACATATAGGTATGTGTACCAGATGCAGTGTGCACACATAGCAAAACCCACTGGGCACGCAATTGTCAAGGAGCAGAAGAGGAGAAGAAGAAATGAAATGGCCAGATCGGATCCTGAAAGACGGATTTCTCTTAATGTGACGATGATGACGCAAATGAGATTACACCGCGAGAGCGGACCACATAATGAGGTCCGGGAGATCAATCGATCTCTCGCATCCAAGTCTTATATAGTTCAGTTCAGACGGAAGACCATCATGCGAACCAGAATATCAGAGGGGCTCAAATATATATGTATACGGTATTTTGCATATATGTATAAACTGTGTTGTTATTCTGGATGTGCTCCTGGTGGTGCCCGGATGCCCATAAATTAACCAATCGATCTTAAATGAAACAACAATTTGATTGTTTGGGACAGAGTAGCTTCTCCGCATCGCAATCATCATCATCATCATCATCGTTGGTGATGTATATTATGTAGACGAAGCCTTCACTGAAGTCAACTTAAAGTGCTGGTTAAGTGCATAAAACATCAAAGGGAAGACACGGGTATACAATGTTCTACGACCCAATGACGCGACAGTACACAGGAAGACAGATAGCTGATTGGCGGGCACACGGTTTATTTCTCGAAGACCCCTTTAATATGTAGGTATAGTGAGTCTTTACCGGAGATGAGAATTAAAGATTTGCCCGCAAGATCGCATTATAGGTATACCTAACTAATGTTGGATTTGGGGAGCAAAGGGAGAAATTATTGTTTTTATTTTTTTTGTTTTACCTTCGGAAATTAGCCGCTCACGTATTTCCCACGCGAAGATTGTCGGATTCTCCCGTTTGTACTGTTCGATTTTTGATACAACTGCTGGAGTTGCTACTTTTGGCTTTGATCCACCGATAAGACCAGGTGGTCGAAGTGTACCTGAAAATGTCAAAAAAACAAAAATTAGTTATCATAGCTAAAGTTCTTAATTTTTGCTCCACAGTTTTTAAGCTCAACTGTGTTTTATTTTTAATTAATTATTTATTATTTATTTTGAATCAGGTTAAAAAGGCGTCCGCAAGCAGGCTATAGCCAAGCTATATGGCGTAATGGTTACTGCGTATGTAGGACTGTTTCGCCGGAGGTCTTTGGGTTAGATTCCCAGCCTAATGCTACCTAAAAACAGAAAAGTCTTGCACGGATTACCGCCTCTTGCGAGGATTTGACAAATTCTCCAAGAGCATATCTTGTCATGAAAAAGTGCTTCTAACCTTATATAGCCGTTCGGATTCGGCAGAAAATTGTAGGTCACCTCCACTCCATTCCTGCCAATATCATCCCACATAAGAATGGTTGAAATTTGTAAGTCACTAGGGCCTAGTTCTACACGAGCTGTTGTGCCACCTAATTTATTTTAATTATAAAGGTGACAGGTATAAAACAACCCGTCTTCCTTCAATTTTCCACCCAGGTATAAAATAACAATAGCCGTGTTTTTTTGGGAATCTATACATAGTACAGTAAGAAATTCCCAAAAAAACGCATCGGCAGTAGCCTGGTTTTTATATTTCACGTTTGGCACTACCGAATAACAGCTGTCAGAATAATTTAAAAAAAATACAAATAAAAGAAAGTTTGCTACAAATGAAAAGGAAAACAAAAAATAACTTGAGCCAAAAATTAATTATAGTTACATAAAATGGACAATTTTTCAAGAGATATGGTAATAAAACATAGAAAAACATATTCTTTCTTAAATAATTCATGAAATAATTGTAGATTTTGGGTGAACCGTTGGAGTCCATTGAAAGTGGAAACGAAGCTGAAACTCTTCGGCCCTCGCCGCATAAAAATCCAATAACGCTTCAGTTCTTTTTTTTGTCCAGTTCGTTCTAACCCTCCTATCCTACTGATTAGAATTGTTTAATCATATAATTTATATTAATTTTCTTTTTGCCTTTTTCCTTTGTCAGACATTTCGGTTTCAGCAATAAAAATAAATTCTTCAGGAAAAGGCAGCGATAGACATATGTTTCAGGAAAGGGGTTTGTTCGTAGATTATGGTCGAAGTAAGTTGTGGTTTATGTATCATGTAGTAGATGACGTCATCGGCGATCATTTTTGTTAGATCATATAATGACTTTTTAACTGAATTTTATGTAGTTCATCAATCAGAAGTGCATTTAAATGCATTTTTATTTAAATCAAGTTTTAAAAAAACCGATAACGAATAAAATCAATTGATTTTTTTGGTTGAATCGAAAATAATAGATTGATTTTTTTGGTCAATGGAAAAACAGCCATGAAAAGCACACAACTACTTTATAAACACAGCCATCGAGATGCAAATGATAGTCAATCCCACCAACATCTGAAAACAAAACCACCAAAATTCCATTCGATACTCGAATAAACGTCACAAACCTATCCGCAGTAGGATTCTACTTCTGCTTTTATTGGCAGTAATTCTGCTTTTATTGGCAGTAATTCTATGTTGTATTTTAACTCGTGTAAAATCCTATACTGTACTGTGAATAGCTTTTCCAAGAAAACACGACTAATAACAACCCAACAAATTTCCACACAGGTTTACTTTTACTTTTATTAATATGCATACCTACATGGGAGTTTTTTTTTAGATGCTGGGAACTTGAAATTGGCAACACTGTTTTCTATGACAGCTGATTTGACAGTTCTCGGTTGATTTGAGGTAAGTTTGGTTTTGCAATTTATTATGAATAAATCACGTTGGAGCTACGTTTGCAATTTTTTCAAATTGCATGGCAGATTTATTTTTAAATTAATTTTAAATGCGAGCTCTGAGAAATTCTAAATTATAAAAAAAGGCTTTAACCCAAATAATTTCTAAATCAAACACTTTGTCTACCTTTGATCCTCTTTAAATTAATAACTCGAGATCAAACGAGAAATAACTTTTGCTAATCGCTTTTCCTTTGGTTTAAAGAAAGGCAGTTGAAGGCATTGAAGTCCTCTCTTGAGTAGCTAAAATGTCGCTTATAAAAAGACAATTATCATCCTAATCAGAAGGCTATAGGAGAAAAAGTGTATATTTTTATATAAATTAACCCACAGACCCCTAATTCTTTGTCTCTGGGCTGTTTTCTTAAAGGTTCGATCTTTTGAACTTATTAAGTTTCACATGTATAATTTCTGTGTCTACTGACGCAGTGAAATAGCTTTTAAAAGGTTGTTATAGGAAAAAAAACAAGTACAAAACTTTATATAAAAATCATACGCTTGACTCCCAATTGCTACATACCCTAAGCCCTCAATTATATTAGATGCACAAATTAAAAACTTACAACTTTGCAAAACGACCTGCTAATCGCTTAATTAGCGGAGGTTCTTTATCAGGCGGTCTAGTGTTTTCTTATCTTTCTTCAAGTAATTAAATTTATCTGAAATGATGAAACCCCAATTAGTTAAAAAAAAAAACATTAACAATTATACCGCACTATAAGAGATGACGGGAAAAACGCCCCTGAGTTTTTGTTCGAGTGCATTTCCATGTATCGTGTTTCAAATGCAAATTGCAACAAAATTAATGCCTATACAAGTAATATACATAATAGTTTACAACATTTTCAGGGTGTATAGTGTATATACATAGTGAGTGGTGTATTGTGTACCTCGCGGTATAAATTACAATCGCACCATCTCCAGTGACACACTTCAACTGGTGCGACGCGGCGCAATTATAGATACAAAACTAATTCCACCGCTATGCGGTGCACCGGACAGACTAGTGATCGGCCAGCAGCAGTCCATTTGGAGTTAGACTGACAGTCCACGTCAATCCGATACGATTATAGGCTTCACAATATCGCCAACAGCAGCGGTGGCGGTGGTGGCGGTATAGGCATACTGACAGTCAGTTGCAGTGTAAACATTCGAAACAATTGCTCATTTGAATAAAAAGTTATGAAGCCAGCGTGAGCTCACATCAGAGATATATATACAGAAAGAGAGATAGTGTATCTGTATCTTTTTGTTCGGTGCTCAAACAATTGTCCGGAAGCATTTAATTCTGTCGAGATCTGTAGATGCGTCCGACAGGTGGTGCTGGTTGTTTTTCGTTAGCACTTTGCCACCCGACCGAACTATTATCTCATCTCATTAGAGATGCAGTAGCGCAACCAACAATATAGATGCATCTAATCCATTGAAAAAGATATATAGTATTGTGCAAATTTGCTTTGGGGGGAAATTAAGAAAGGTTAACAATGCTCACCGTAGGGGTGGCGTGATGGCGGTGCAAGGGGGAACTTATACTACATATACAGACTATGAGAGTAAATCGCGTTAATTACATAAATTTACCTTTTTTTTTTTTGCTGAATAATTATGTGAAATTTATTCGAACTCGAAGTAGGTTGACTACCGGCGCGGCGGCGGCGGCGCGGTGAGGTTAGTCGAGTCGAGTGATAAATGGACAGACGCGGAATCAATCGCAGAAAATTACACACTATACGAAATGTTTATCATCTTCATCATCATCAGAATTAAGACAAGGCTTCTTTCTTGAAGACTGACTGCATTGGATCAACATGATCGCGATGGCACTATACCTACAAGATGATGATGACTTTAAGTTTAACGTGTAGAAGTGAAGTACTCCATCTATGTGAACGGGGAAAGAGGTTAGGTGCGAATAAATTACCACTTGATCTATGTTGTACGGAAGCTCTATTCTGTCAATTTGATCAGTGATTAGTTGCAACTAAGACTTTTTTTCTAAAGGAAATGTCCGATTGATTAATTGCACGAAGAAGGATCATGATGCCACATGATGTGATTGGTTTTGATCTGCAATTCAACTGGATGGAATGGTTTTTCTAGTTTTTCGATTCATTCTTTTTTTTCTATAGGATTACCTACTCTTGATTAACTTGTTTAATGAAATGACAAATTGTAAGTTATTGGCCACCAAGGAGGTCATCTTATAGCTTAAGTTGGATTATGCAAAAAAAAAAAGAAGTGTATTCATTATACTTCAAGGTTATAACTATAACTGTACGACTGACGCACGTTTAAGGATTCAAAAGAATCATTATAGAAATAAACGGTATTACACTTGGTATGCAAGGGGGTTCAAAAGTTTTTTATGGAGTTGTTGATCTGTCAAATTTAAACTTTAAACAATAGGAAGAGTAATAATTTTTGACTCAAATTGATTTTACAAATTTTACAAATACGAAACAGTTCTTGGTGAATGAAATCTTGGACATTCTCATTCGTTTCAAATTTTAGAATGTTAAAAATTAAATGTCCGTACTAGTTCTAGTTCGTATAGTTGTTGGAAAAGGAACAGGATCAAATTTAAGCTAAAGCATCTTATAATTCGTTGCTATTTCACCACTCACAATTTAATTTACCAATTTAAATCTATACACACAAAAATTAACTTTCCTACAAATATCCAAACAAAAAACCGTTTGTGTCTAAAAAAAAAGACAATAAATTTCCCTTCAAGCAAACGAGTCCGTTTTGGATCCGCGTACGTATAGTAAACAACGTATATATGGATTGTTCAGTATACGGATCTAAACATGGGTCCGCAAAACTGCGTTTGTTGGCTCAATTTATTATGGAAATAAGGTTCACCAGGGACCCATTTTGTACATGCATTGTGAGAGAGGGAGCTAACAATTTCACCATATACTCAGCGAGAACCGAAACCAAATCAGATCCAGAACGGATCCAAAAAAAAAAATTAACGAGACAGGCGTTGAAATGCAAAAACCAAGTACAGAAAACAATTTGTGACATTTTACAACCAAAATAAAAATTGTATTTTTATTTTTCATTTGTTTTTATTATTTTTCAATTTAATTTTTTTTTTTCGGTTATTGATGAATTAACAAATTTAATCCTAAAGTAAATTTAAAAGAGGTCTTTCACCCAGCCTCGATAAAGAAAACAAAATATATATATGTTACATATAATGTTATGATTCATTTATGGCGTTGCAGTTGCATTTGATGCTTTGTTTTTTTCTTGATAGATCTTGTCCTTTTAATAATGGAACCATTTTGTCCAATAATCACTTTACTCTACTCTAGATTCGCGTTCTTTTTTGTGCATGCATACAGAAAATGTGCTAATCTGTGTTTACTGTGCATGGCACTCCGTTTTGAAAGGATCCAAGAAAGACGGACAAAGTTGGATCAGTGAATTTGCTTGAAGGGTTCCTTCCCTCTTTTTAATGTCAAACCGAAATGTCAAAATAATTCAATTCATGTTAAATATTTCGTTCATACTTTTTTACAAATTAAAAAAACTGCGCTACCCCAAACACCTTCTAAATGTTTGATGTGTAGCTTTATTTTATCGTTGTTGAAAATTGTTTACGTGGATTAACCATTGATTAGTGGTTAATTAGTTGTGACAACTTTAAATTTGTCATTCAATGTTTTCTATGTTTTTTTTTTTTTTTTTTTGATCCTTTGCTTAGTTGTTATTAAGTTGGTGAAGCACCACCCCCTTTAAAGTAGTAAGAACGTGTATAGATGAATGTATCATTGCTTAATAATTTGCCGTTAGCTAATTAGGTGTGACAATTTAAATTTTATCATGCAATGTTTTCTGTTTATTTTTTATTGTTCTTCTTAATAAAAAAAAAACAAAAACTATTGCACGATAAAATTGAAATTGTCAGAACTAATTAGCTAACATCCGGAGTGGACCAGAGTCTCAACCAATAAGCCTGTTCCATTCAGCTCGGTCCTTAGATAGCTGTCTCCAGTTTCGCAATCCAATTTGGTAGAAGTTCATTGTCATTTGCGTGCCCCACCTGAGGTGCGATCTTCCTTTACTGAGCCTTCCCTCCGGGGTAAGATTCAAAAACTCTCATCTTTGACAAAGACTATGCCTCTGCACCATAAAGCAGGACCGAACTAATTAGAGTCTTATAAAAGGACACTTAAATAGCTCCATATAGGGATAATGCTATTCAATAGGCTTCTCAACCCAAAGAAGCTGTGATGGCAAACATTTTTTTCGTTTCATCTCAGGGCTGGCACTATTGTCTGAATTGATATAGCGGAGTCTAGGTAAAAGAAAGTCCTTAAAAAGTACCTATGATAATGCGTTGTGTATCCCTTCTTGATGAAAGTGCCTCATACACTTCATACGCCTTACCCTTGTTGACCTTGAAACCCAACTTATTCGCTTCTGTCGTAAATACTCATATTATATAAAAAGTGGCACTGACATCGATTTAGGGACATAAGTCCCGTTTGGATGTACTAAATATTTTTTATGCTTCTATTTTACCGTAAGATGTGAGTTTATAGAACTTTTGTCAACCAGTTTTCTTGGACAACAATACTTCTCTATCCCACTCACTTAACTCCGTTGCGTTGCTACTATTAGGGTATTTTCAGTTGCAACTTTGCCAGGCAGGCACCAATATCAACGGAATTCTTGGATAACAGTACCTACCTTTTTGGACTTATGTTCTATCGTAGTCGGTGTGTTAGGATTAATTGAATTGATCTTTGAAAGATTGTGCCTCTAATGTTGCCGTGAGAATATTTCAGATTGATTTTAAAGAACTCGCGTGACAGCGCATCATCTTGTCTGACATCAAGGGTATCGGTGAGGTCGTTGCCGACCACAGTATACACATATTAAAGGTAATATCATTAGCGTTATCATTTTTGTTCAGTTCTACGCATCTGTCAAAATCGAGGAAAATGGTGGATCCAGTGCCCCTTTTCTTGTCTAATTTCAAAATTTTATTGTTGTTTGAAATGAAGCGATGAATAGTTCTTGTGGGTACTCAAGCAGCCATTTTTAAATTCTTCCAACTTTTACAACCTGCGCAATATATTACTGTGGTTGCCGACATTCCATTCCATTTCCATTGTTTTCCTATATTAAAAAAGCTGAACTTCTAACATTAACAATATGAGACCTTTTACGGTATCTGAACCAATGACTCCAGCGATAAATGGGTCACTGGGCTATTTTATATGATGCTTTCCCGGTTGCTATTTCTTCCTGTAAGATGTGCAAATATCTAAAAAAAAAACATCTTAAAAGACTGTAAGACAATAAAGAATACCGTTTAACCTTCTCAAGAAACCATTAATATTAATTGAAAAAAGCTTTCTCTCACTAATTTTTCTTTACAGTAACGATACATACCAATTCCGATAACTCAGTATATTAAAACTAACTACATATTAGCTTTACTAGTCTTGTCTAATTATCTCTATACCTTAACTCAGACTCAAAGCAAAGGAATTTCATAAATCCTTGCACTCCATCCAGCAGAAATAACTTCGTAACACAGTCCACGAATTCCGCATAAGTCCATCACTATTATTAGGTATACCAGGCTTGATCAAATAGGTTACCTTTCCACATGTTCCCAATCAATTATATATATTACTGGAAAAAAAAATAGACAATCATCAAGAAAAAAAAGCTGATATTGCGAAAATGCCATCAATGCTCGACTCTAATTAATTTTCACCTCTTAAATGCTCATACAAATCCATATTTGCTCAAACATATCTTTAAATGTTTTTCAATCCAGCCAGCATAGTAAAAAAGAGTTAGTTACGCCGTTCGTTGTCGCCGCCGCCGCCGTCGTCGCTCCAGCCGCAGTCACTGCGAAACCGTTGCGCTTCAGACTTTAAGTGACTTCATCATCGAAGTGACTATACGTTTGTTGACGAAGAACTAATTCAAGCTACCTAAGTATCTATCTATAGGTTGTTGTTTCTAGTTAAATTGCTATATATGAGCTACTCTTGGTGGGATTTGCGACGGCTGCTGGTGGAGGAGGAAGATGATGATGACAACGATCTGCCTGATGGTTGAATTGTCTCCTCCAACTGTTGCATCTACGAACTTTGCTGTAGGCAATTTGCTGGGTGATGTATGACTGACGTTTTTTGTCTGCTTCGCCTCCTCTCTGGCTGTGTGTGTCTCTATATCTCTCTAACATTGTGTAGCCCGTTCGCAATTGATTCTTCAACAAGATAAAATGTCAAATGCGAACAAAATTGGTGACTGCTGCTTCGACTGCAAGTAGATGCAACATGCAAGTATCTCGATTCTCGACATCATCGTCGTCGTCGACACAGTGGGAAGAGAGTCTCTAAATCGCACACGCACCTGTATTGTTAACTGAACGCCGCCGCCACCACCGCTTCATGCCGCCGGCGGGCAGTGTCGGTCGGGGCCAAGAGTTGTTGAGACCATAGGCCGGCCGGACGTATTCAGAGGTCGACAGAAGGCAGGAACAAAAATAAAAAATAATACAAAAAAACACTCTTAAACCTTCAATGAGTGTGAGTGTTAGTTTGGCTGGTGACTGCCTGCCTCCGTTGCGCTGGTCGAAGATTTACGATCGCGGCTTGGATAAATTGCAGTGATTTTCGCGATCCGCGATTGTGATCGCAGGAAATTTGTTGTGAGGTTTTGCTTGTGTTTCGAGGTTTTTTTGTTGTTTTATTTTTGTTTAGGTTAAATAGTGCTGGCGGATGCACATGCATATACATACCTATAAAGTCACTTTTCAGACATGGTTCACACGAGCATCAGTGATGGGTGATAACTGTGTACTTTTCTATTTGTGTTTTTAAATATACTTAGTTGCAAAGTCTATTTGCGCATTTAACATCATGTCGAAAAATAGAGGTTATTTAATTCTTTTGACAAGTCCAAAATATTTATAAATAACTATAGTTGGTCGGCGATCCGCTCGCGTGCTTTGACACACTTTACAAAAAATTTATTCGATGAGTGATAAATTAAATACAAATTAGCAAGAATAAGTTTTATTTTTGTGAGTTTTATGACTGTGGCGTAATGGACTGTTACGCCGAAGGTATTGTGTTTGATTTCTTTGATTACTGCCTCTGGCGAGGAATTGACTATTCCTCCAAAAGTATCTATCATCATGAAAAATGTGTATCACCTTAATCGTTAGAATTCGGCAGTAAATTGTAGGCCCCCTGCATTTCTGCCAACAACACGTACACAGGAAAGGTTGAGTGTTGAGATTTGTAAGCCACTAGGCCCTGGTTCTTTTTTTAAAGTTTTATTTTTTACAATAAGGTGTTGTAGGTATATGGGTCCAATTCCGCAATTGGGAATAATTTTCCGAATTAAACTTTATAATAACGCTCGAATAAACGTGAACCTGCCTGTTGGCATGTTATCTGTCAAAATAAATTGGAACTCAAAAAGTTCCGGAATTACAAAGTTTGATAACAGAGAAAACTCTATGGATACCCAAAATCCACAAACCAAAATCCATAAAACCAAAATACTAAAACACAATTTATAACAGTTATAAAAGTTAATTATCATTAAAAGTACGTATTTAATAACTCACTTAGCGACTTAACAAAAATACTCTGGGTGCCTGAGTAATGCCCACTAGTGAAAGACCCTGGACCTGCGGGGCCAAAAATTTTAAAATTGTAGATTTTCATAAATGTGGGGATTTTAGTTTTGGGATATTGGTTTTGGGAATTATGTTGGTATACCAGAAAACTCACACTTGCTGAATTGGATCAGATGAAAGGAACGTGGATTTTTATAAACCTATAATATAAGTGCTTTTGGAAAAGCTTACCAACTTTCGAGAGCTAAAAATTTGGACTACCATGTTGCCTCATCTTCAAAAGAAAATGAAAATGTTTGGAAATCTGTGCCCTCTTATTTTTATGTCTGGAAACATTTACGTAATAGGTGAAAGTAAAAACAAAAATAAAGCGACGTAACTTCGAAGATATACCCACGCCACGCAGCGCCACCGCCGCTGTCCGGGTGAGCCATCTAGTGGTTTCTTTTTAAATCATAGGTTATTTTGACACTGACAGCTGTTTCCCGCTCGAAATCTTAACAGAAAGTCAATAAAATATCTCCGCGAAACTAAATGAGTCACTTTAGGCTTGAACAACGTTGGTAAATAGTGAAAACTTATTTCCAAAGTGAGTGCTGTGAAGCCCAAACAGTGTGTTTTTTGAAAAGAAGTGTTGGCCGAAATGAAGCACCCACCGCGCCTGCTGTATGCAAGTTTAGTGCAGAAAGTTCTTGAGACGGGTATACTAGTGGACAACACTCATGGTTCTTGTCGTGAGTCGTATACGGTGCGCACAGACAAGAATCTGGCTTTTTTAGCAGAGAGTTTGAGACTCAATTCACGATCATCAACTCGCCATCGATCTCAACGGGCTGGCGTTACAGAGCCATAGACATGTTAACCGAATTTTTTTTTTAACTGAAATTGAAGACATGGATTTGGCGACCTCTGGTTCATGCAGGATAGCGCGCCATCATGCCACACAGCCCATGCTACAATCGATCAATTGCCCGCTTCGGAGTTGCGATTTGACCCTTTTGGACTTTTTTTGTGGGGAACCGTGAAGGACCGATGTTATGCCAACAATCCGGAAACGATTCAATTACTTAAGGCCAATATCATCCAAGCAGTACGGAAGCTACAGCCCGAAACCATCAACAAGGTCTTGGAAAATTGGAGTGACAGAATGCGCTATTGCGAAGCCAGCCGAGGCAGCCACTTGAACGACGTTGTTTTCCATAATTAATGGGAATGTTTGCTCTTACTAATAAAGCCGAAATTCATTTTATTACATTTTTAAAAAGAAACTTGTATTTGGTCCAACCTTTTCAAATAAAAGATAATTTCACTGCCTAGAACTTTTATTCTTGGCTTAAATATCCCCGCTAAAACTAATCATTTCAGGGATAGGTTATAGATTTTCTTTATTTAAATTTAGACTCGACCAGTGATTTAACCAACTTTTTATCTTTAATTATTTATTTATTTATTTATTCAAATCTACGATAATTAATCCACAGATTTTGCTTATTGCTATAATATAAAGTTAAGACATTGTTAGATAGCTTTCCAAAGAAATACTATTTCTATGCAATTGGTTGAATTTTGTCGAAACCTTTATGTGGAACGATAACAACTCATAAAGCAAAACTGTCGGAGTTTAATATACCCTTTCAAGCTTTAAAGAAAGTTCTCACGGTTGTGCGTACTTTTTTCTCTTACCAATACACATGCAAACTGCACAGCACATCCGGAATATACCTACACATTGGCTTTTGTTGAATTTACTTTGCTCATTGAAGATGCAGAAATATAAAGAACTCCCTATATAAATTTCTATCTTGGCCCCAGGACAAATCCCATCATATGAAAAATGAGTTGGACACACATATGAGTCATCCCCGCACTTATTTTGTATTTATTTTTTTATATAAAAACTATAGCTATTCCCGGCAATTGAATTTATGAATTTTTCTTCTGCCACTTACCTAGTAATTTTGAGACAGCACCTTGTTGGGTGAGCATATGTTGAGCCAGATCATAGCCACGCAACCCGAACCTCGATAACTCCAGCAGGCGATGTTGTGAGACTAGAGCGCTTAGAGTTGTCGGTGATGGTGTGCCTCCGGGGAAGAGTCCTGCAGCGGCTGCTGCAGCCGCTACTGCTGCACCAGGCGATGATGATACTGACGACGACGCAGATAGACCAACTAGAAGAAGAAAAAAAAAATATAAATGAATAAGCAAGTTAAAATGAGTGCAGAAGGAAGAGTAGTTAGGTAAATGAAAAATCACAGAACTCAAACGCAAGGATATACGTATAATAATAATCCATTGCGAGGCGGTCGGCCCTGCTCTATATAAAGCTGGCATGGTTGGGATGATGTTAATTGCATATTACTATAGCAACGATTGACATGTGGTTCTGCTGGATGCGTAACATTTGTGCTCGCTAGCTATATATGAGTGGCTTGGAACGGCCGACGACGACGCGGCCATTCTCGTCTCTGATTTAATGCCAGGGTGTCACCTTGATGTCGATGTTGGTAATAAATCGGATCGGTTGTTTGTGTGTTGGATTAGGCATGTAAGCATGCAGCTACTGTGAGTGCGTATCGTCATTGCATCCACCGTGTCGTCGTCGCTTGTTGGGGGCATAAATTTATATAGGTATGGTACCTACCTATATAAAGAACATCATTTGGAGAGAGGTGTACTTAGGGATTAATCACACACAACAACAACAACAAAAAAAGGAGAGACAGGATTAGTTGATTTAAATTACAAGTGACAGAGAATTTTTAGAAAAAAAATGTTTTTGATGCGTGTGGGTTTCTGTTTCTGAAGAGTTTGCTATATGTTCTACGCACATATGCATGGCTATTTCCAATAGAACTTTCAACTTTTGTTTTGTGTTTCGAATAAAATTATCACCTGGTAATGATTCGTCGGCTTACTTTTGAGTTATGCACTATCACGAACCGTTCCCGCAGCAATCTTACACTTTCATTTCATTTCATAGTCGTAAAACAAAAGTTATGTGGATCAAATACAGTATAGCTACATTTACCCAGTTCAGGTTTCTGAGATATCACAGAGCAAACTTTTGTCAGCTTCACTATAAGGAAAAAGAGAAACCTGAACAAGATTTCTCTGCTAGAGGTCAAAAGCACTCTCCATCTCTTTTTTTTTATAATCTTATCAACTGCGACAAAAAATTAATTGAGCCAGCGAATTCAAAAAATATCAGCCTCAGCTTTTTGACAGCAAAAGTCAGGAATTATATCCAGATTTCTGAGATTGCTGAGATCTCATTGAGTTTGAGAAACCTAAACTGACAAATGTTTTTTAGTGAAAAGTCATCGAATCCCCGGAAGTAAAATATTGAGGATTGGATATTTTCATATAATCATTGTTTATCCTAAAATTTAACAGGCCAAAACATTTTTGAACTCATTTTTTCAAAATGTTGGTGTGTCATTTTCATTTAGTTCTTCTTTTGTATAAATTAAATTGCGTTGGGCGCAGCTAATTAAGAATCAAACCCTAGTAACTTACCCATCTCAACCATTTTTGTGTGTGTGTTATTTGGATGAATAGAGGGGACCTACAATTTTCTGCCGAATCCAAACGACTACGATGACATTTTTCATGAAAATTAAGATACTCTTGGAGAATTTATCAATTTCTGGCAGGAGGCATTCCTATTTTTGATTGGCATAATAGGCTGGGAATCGAACCCAAGACCTATGGCAAGACAAATGTGGCATTACCCCACGGGGTTACATGAAAGTATAAGTTAAAATTTTTATTTGTTTTTTAAATTGATAATTTCGAACTTGCAAATGACTATGAAGTGATTTTGAATGATACTTAATGTACCTAAAGGTTGAACCAAAAGGCAAGCTTAAATTTAAGCAGGTCCGTCAAGCTAGAAACACCACAAGTTTGAGGGGTAAGGGATTTTAGTTCCAAGCTATTAGCACTAAATTAGCACTTAATTCCTGCATCATTAGAATTTTGTAATTCAGTTGTGGTGTGTGTTTCCAAGCTTGACGGACCTAATTTAAGCTTACCTACCTTGCATGCTTCTAAAATTAAATTTGGAACTATTACAAATATAATTTTTTGGTAAATGATTCGGTTGGAAGAAATCTTCTTAAAACAGATTTATAAAATTCTATAAAAAAAGAACTTAAGTTAGCTCAAATGAATAATTTATTTCCCAATACAAAAAAATACTTGTTGCCCATAAAAATACATATTTATTAGTCTCATTGATTTCATCACCGAAAATCATCGAACTTATCGCTTTTATGGGAATAATTTACCACTTAAACGCAATAAATCAAAGCGTCACCATCATCAGCATCATCATCATGATCTTCTATCTTAGTATGAACGTTGTGTGTCCACTTTTTTTTTTGTTATCTATATCTACCTGCCTTTATACCCCTCTCCCCTATCACAGATCAAACAATCAACTTTTTAAAGCAACGCGCATATAGCCATCGGAGAGAAAGACAATTCCACAGAGGGACAACAATTGAGCATCGTACACGTGATAGGTACAAATTGAATGTGTTTCCCAATCAATTGCGACACCAAACTGGACAACACACAACACCGTATCTACATCCAATATATACCTACCCATAATCGGTCTTTGGAGTTATATAGACTTAAGGTATACGTAACATCAACAATAAAAAAATGTTCACCGCTCATCGTCATCCTAATGGCGAGAAAGTCTGACATGATATTGATAGAGCTTCTCTCGTCTTCTCGGATTGAAGTGATGGTCATGCGACATAATAGTATACTCAAAAGGTTGATCATCATCATCATCATCGTCGTCGTCATCATCGAAACCCCATCAGATTCAATGTTAAGAGTTAAAGAATCCCCGCAAAGAAGGAAATTCCAACAAATGACATTTCGAACAAAAAACCATCTTCAACTCCAGCAGTAGCATCACATCAGCAACAGCCGAAGATTGCGTCTTATATTCAGCGGACAATCCAAAGGAATCAACATCACAAAATCGTCATTTGTTCGCAAAACACAAAAGTGTCAAATGGTACATCAAAGTTGCAAAGTATAGTTCGGGCAAACTGATGACAGGGAGAGAGCAAAAAAAAAAAAACAAAGCAATCTCACTAATACGGTGGTCTTCGTTGTCCTGAATTCTAGGGATTCCACAAGAGTGCTGAAATTAGCACCAAAACATGATGGGACTGCTTCATCGCCTCCTTTTACGTGCCTCCAGTTGTTGAGTTGAGGTTCCGTTTGGAATTTTTTCGTCCCGTAGTGTGTGGTGGAAATTCTTCAAGTCCCAGTGTCATCGTCGTCGTTTATTCGTTTTGTTTACAGATTGGATCTTGCGTTCTCTTTTTCTCTTTCGCTTATATTTTATCATCAGAGATATATAGTTTTAAGGGTCCGTTCATACTTCTACCATCACCACCACCAATTCGTGGAGTTTGTACAAATTTGTGGCTGAATTCCCGAAAGGAATTCCATGGCGATACTTAATTTAAATTCCATAAGCTGCAAAGTGGATTGCTTGGAATTATACAATGCTTGTTCCGTCCGTCCGTCCGCTTGTTTTTTTTTGTTTGTCCTTTTTGTCTGAAGAATTTTTTTTAACTTTTTTTCTTATTTTAACAACTTCCACAACTATAATTCTACAAAAAAATTGCGAGCATCCATGAGGTACATGAAGATTCAACTTAAAATGCAGAGACGCGTCGTAACCGATTAGGCCGATTAAGTTAATGGCCAAAGGGACTTGGAACATATTATAGCATAGCATCGCAGCTATATATACAACAGAAGTATTGTATAAAAGTTAAAAATGAATGAAAAAAAAAAACAAACTAAAATAAATTAAATCTACCACTTCAGTGGGTTTTACTAATAAATCTTCCTTCCTGTGGGATTCAGTATTAACGAGATGATTTATGTGCCTCATGGAAGAGTTTTCTTATATATGAAAACAAGAAAGGAAAATGTGCTGCTGCAACAGCTAGAAAATCTTCGTGAAGACAGGTGGAATGTCATCGAGATATATTAAATACAATGCTCATAGATGTCTGAGCATTATTTCAAGCTCTACGAACGAACATATAATCAACGACTGTAACGAAATAGGAGAACTTGTATGTCTCTATCTCAAGGTTTGCGTTTGAAATAACTAATATAATAACAATAGGACTGATTAACATCAAATTAAAGGTGACAGTAGCAACGGAAATGAAAAACATTAATCAGTTGGAAAGTATCTATGTATAAGTTTTTAGGCTTCTTAGAATTTTTTTTTTTTTTTGTGTAATCATGAAAATGTGAGCTTTTAAATGATGTATTTTTACAACAGACGCGGCATTTCCTTATGAAGTTCTAATGTTCTATATAAGGAAAATTAAAGGCTATTGTTGCACTGATTATATACGATTTCAATTCTAATCAAGTCATTGTCGTTTAACTACACGTATAAGAGATTCATTATGTGCTGTTCATCATAATTACAATGATTTAACTCAATTTCTGCTTAAAATATGCGGTATTTCGAGCTTGAACAGGTGAATAATGTCAGTTAATTTTTTTCTTAGAGAAAGATGAAAATCAAAATAACAAATAAAAATTCATAATTCATAAATGTATTTATCTTGAACAAATTTTCGATTTCTGTTAGAGATTTTGATCCCGGACTAGTTTTTCGCTTTCCTTTAACCAAAAAATCGACCTTTTTTGTTTTGGGATCAACATATCTGATCCCGATTTTATACTACTACTACTTTCACACATATCCATAGGTATACAACATACATAAAGTGACATTTATCTAAAAGTCATTTGGCCAGTTTATATTTCAGAGTCCTCACTTATTTAACAGGAGAACCCAAACATTTTTTTTCTCGGTTGCTATTGAACACAAAAACTGAGAAATTTTGCTGAGGAATCGTGTTTTTATTGGTTTGGTGAGATTGCTGAGATCTGCTGGCCAATTGTGAATTTTTTATTTTGGAAATAATTGATGTGCTCAGAAGTTTTGTTAAAATAAAATTATTATTTAAATTCAACATGAATTCGAAGCAGAACGAAGAAAAGCTTCCGCTGATTGTGGAGCTGTCAAATGCAGCAACTGGAATAGTGTTTTGGCTAATGAATGTCAACTTCATAAAATACTTATACTATCTAGAGAACCGACTTCTACCACCCTTGCCTAAAACATCCGCAAATTTTATTTTACCACAATAAGAAAAAACTCTCTAAAATTCCCTGTCAGTGAATACATGTGAATTGTTGATAAAATTCATCTTTCATCTGTCAAAATAAGGACTAAAAAAAAAAAACTAATTTACCAATAAACTGCTTTTATTTTTCAGTTTTTGAATTAAATTTTTTGAATATTTTAACGACATATCCAATTTATTTAAGCAAAACTGAGCCAAAATCCATACAATTATCACTGGGATACCTACTCCGCAAGTTTAGTGGTTTTTTCTACTACATGACACCGACAGCATGAAATTGCATTACAAACTACAGCATTAGTTGGTTCCAAAGTAAGACTTCCTATTGTTTTGATAATTTTTGGTAAAATAATTGAAATTTATGTAGTGATAGTAAATGTATTAAAAAAATTCCTCCTAAGAATCAAAAGAATCCCTGATTTTAAATATTTTATTTTTAATTGATATTTTAGGCTTCTTTCACACGAGGAAAAAAATCATCGCTGATTTTTTTTTTGCAATTGATTTTGTATTCACATGTCTGACAAGTGATCATATTTTTTAAAATTTTGTTTACCAATTATGACTTCAGATATTTAACGGTCATTAATCTGGTAATGATTGGTCATATGAAAATGACAAGTGCAACTGACGTTTAATTCATCGTGTAAAGGTGGATTTACACGATTAACAAAATTGTCAATTTTATGTCACAAAACTTGAAAAATATTTGACAACATTAATTTTTAATACTTAACGTAACTATAGTACACGAATTTAACTAGTGGCACTCTGAAGATACCTGAAAAGAATGATTCAAGTTCAATCTTTGTAATATTTTGTCATATAATTTGAGAACGAATTTAAACACATTAAATACAGGATGTCAGAAAAATTTTATTTTAAAACGTAAGTTATTTTATGACGAAAATATCTGCAGACTTAAGACCATTTAAATGCTAAATGGTAAAAAAAACTTAAAGAAATTATGATATCTTGTCATTCACTTCAGTGACTTTGTTGAAGAAATAGCATCACTTGTGTCTCATTTTTAATACAATCGCGACATACCTACACTATACACTGGCGACAAAAAAAAAATATTTGTTGAACAAGAAACATTTTTATTGAAGAAAAAATAATAATAATTTAGTTCAGTTATGATTTAAAAATAACTTCTTCTCCCTGTACCCTGGTTTCATCAAGGAAATAAGGACAAATTTGACATGCCATATAAACCAGTTACACAAAAAAAATCAATTCCATTTTGTTTTCCTTTTACCACGAAATATCCATAACCCTGGATCAAACTCCCAAATGGCAAAAGGAAACCGACATAAGAGATCTTTAGCTTACACGCTATCTCTTTTATATTTGAATGAAATAATGATGTGCTTCTTCGACGACAATTATATACCTACTCGACCCTCTGTTTATAGTCTGTGTTTTTTTGTAATAAATCATAATCGTTTAAACCTTTTTTAATATTTAGAGCTAAATCTTGTTAAAATATTTTAAATTTATTGGAAAAATTATTAAATTAGCTGTACTTTGATTTTTGAAAAAACATTTGCTTTTTAAATTAAGAATTCTTTACTCGTACTTTACAGGAGGGCAAGCTAGAAAATCAGTACCTACTAAAATTTTGGAGCAATTTATAAAAAAAAAATGGAAGGTCGAAAAATTCTCGGAGTTAGATTTGAAAACTTAAGAAAATCCATGTTTTCTAAAATTGTTTTTTTTACCAAAAAATATATATTTTTACAATATTTTTTAACAAATAAATTTTATTTATTTCAGAATAGAATAGAATTTTAGATTCTAACAATCAAAGTTGGTTAGAAAATTGAATAACAAGCTACTGTCATTACCTTTCATGGGGTTTTCCTATTTTTTTTTTTTTTTTAATTTTAACCGGTTTCGTTATAATTTTTTATAATTTTGCAATTTAGATGCTGATTGTCTGTCTGTATTTCGAATGTATACATATACATATTTAGAATTTGAATCATAAAAAACTTCTCTTATTATAAATCTTCCCTTAATTGTAAAGAAAATAATTTCCATATCAACAATTTTAAAATGTGCTGTACCTTCCAACCCTAAGTCGAATTTCTATTTATTCAAGAATTCGCGCATATAGTTAATTCAACACTACAATAAAAAAAAATGTCACCTGCTGTTCTGTGTGCATAAGCGTGGAATCTTCTTTTTATAAGAATCGAACTCCTAAATCAAACAAATTATTTTGTACCTACCCATGATGCTAGTTGCGCAATTCAGTTGCTGATACACTATATGTTTGTGTGCTTGCCCCGTGCTCTGCGATGACACGTTGATTAATGTCCAGAATTCTTGCGATCCTCGGTTCTTCCAGTGGCATTATAAGTGCATTTTTTTTTTTTTTTTTTAACAACCAAACTAGATTAATACCCACCACCTAAGTAGGAGCGCACAGAAAAGGTGACATTGGCGGGCGGCATACATTTATAGAAGTGCGAAAATCTATCAACGAATCCTTAATTTATGGCCCTAACTTGTGAGCTGAGCTGAGCAGAGGGTTCTTCATCATGTGGACTTATTCTGAAGAAAAGATTTACCTACATATCTATGGTTTGGTTTGTCCAATCAACCAGTGGTGGTGGTCGATCTATCGATAGAATTTAGAATTTTTTCTTTTTAATTTTTTTTTTACCTATGACTTCTTGACGATGGGCTAGCTTTGGATTCTTCCATTGATGATTGTGAATTTTGAGCTCGAAATATTGGTCTATTTTTGCCATAATTTAAAATATGAACTTGTAAAAAAAGGAAACTTCATGTTCAAGTTAAAAGAAAAAGAAAACAAAGAAAGCTTCGACGAACTTTCTACTCGTAGTATATGAATGTTTCGTTATGATTCTAGTGATTTTATCCCAAGCATAATTGACACCTATACCTATACAGTTTTATAGTCCAGGACTTAAATTCCAGGGCATTTTACGAAACACATATTTAGTAAAATTCCAGGAAATTTCGATTTAAGACCCACGCAAACTAACTGAACCCTTAACAAAAAAAAAATCGACATCCCGTTTCGAATTACATTTTGGTCATGCAATGACACATTCTATGCCCTTAGAGCTAAAAACAACGAAGAAGAAGCAATAATCTTGAAAGTTTGTAGGTATAGAGGTAGTATCTTCTTTTTTTTTTTGCATCTGTGTCATTCCAGAAGTTATATTGTTGAGTCCTTTATATTATTTTAGAGAGACTGGTTGATGGAAGTTGATGTTGAAGGAAATGAAAAACTGGGTTACGCTTCTGTTGTTTTAGGTTTTTATAGAATTTTATTCAAGTGAATGATGATTTCTTAGAAATCTATGCGGGTGGTTGACTTCAATATAATTATGGTAATGTATGAATTTAAGCTGGAAATAGGATGCCCATAAGGTGAGAATTTTTTTGTTTGATAATAATCAAAAAAAAAAAAAGGACGACGCATGGGAATATTAAACTTGTAAAAGGTATATAAGCTCTGACGTGACAATTCAGACGTAACGGAAGGTACAACTTTCAAAGATTGCTTCTGTTTTTATATTTTATTCGAAAATTTTTAAATTAAGATCAATACGCACAAGTTAAGCACCATACCTACTTTCTATCTTTTTTAACATTTTATTAAAGTTAAAATCACCAAACACCGCTTTGACATTTACCTACATTTACATCTTTCAAGTAAATTCTATGCCACTTTGACATTTAGAAATGTCAAAAAGGGTATGTTTGCTTAGTTTTTTGCACGAAATGTCACTGTTGTGGGTGTGTTCGGTTATAGAGTAAAAACAAATAATTTAATAAAATTGTGGTAAAGATCTTTTAAGTTAGAAAATTGTTTAGTGAGCTTATATCGTAACATCAAGCTGTTAAAAATATTTCGCCTAAGTTTTTAATCAAAACATAAAACTTAAAATGTCTCGATTTAAAAATATGCTTACTTACATTCAGAATAGACAGCTTATAATCTACAATCTATATAATTATTCCCACACTTTTAACATGTCCATTATGCAAAGACCATTTACTTCAAGTGATGTCTTTTTCATCAATGCACTTTCATATTATGACAGATTTATATCATTGTTCCCCATATTCATAATTCATCTATACTAAGCAGCAAAAAAAAAAAAAAAACAACCGAAGGCAAACAAAAACCTTTTCCCGATTTGTGGCGCCACCATCACCTTTTTTGTTGTGGACAAATCGATGTAAAGCTAAGTGACATTTCGTTTTGGAGAATTGTTGCCAAGTGTTTGAAAACTCAAGTATAAACATACCTAAAATAAAAACAAATAGTAAATAAACTCAATTTTTGTTTATTGAACATTTTTTGACAAATTGCTATACAACCAGTTTAAATAAGACCTCTTACTCCAAAAAATTAAAAAAATTAAAGCCTTTGAAAAAAATTTAGTAAAAAAGGAACAAAATAAGAACAAAAAGCATTTTTTCATGTATATAGGTTCCAAAGAGGAAATAAAAACCAGGTTCTATGAGACTCCTGATACTGAAGGTGTTTTGTGAGTCTTTATATATTTGAGTCCCCAAAATACTCACTAAGTTAAAAAAAATAAATTTGAGGTTTTTAACTAATCTGGCAACATTGTTTTTTGGAAACTATTGACTTTACTGTGTGCAAATTTAAGTACCTACCTATATGGTGTGGTGAAAGGTAATAATTAAAACAAAGGAATTACACCGAAGCGAGGTGTGGAAACAAAAAGCCAACCATCAAGTAAGTAAAAGTCAAGGGAAGATTTTGATGCGAATTATTTATGTGGCAACAACCACATTTGGTATTTATGCTTTTGTTTTAACGCCTTAGGTAAATACACGTATATATCTACATATATACATAGGAGTAAGCAGCTTCATCATCGTTATCAGGTTCTTTTTTGAACAAACTCGTTTAATGTTACTTATATGTATATGTATACAATTCACCATATAAAATCATATAAGTATACTTACCTATGCCATCAGAAATTGAATCGATTTATTGCAATTAAATTCGAATTAAGGGCAAGCAACCATTAAGCAAAGTGCACGAAGTGCAATAAGGCATGTAGGTAGAGTTGAAATTAACCAAATTATGGTGAAGAGACACAATTTTTGCTGATGGAATATAAAGCCAGCTGTTATATGAGATGTTTTTTTTTTTTTTTTGCAAAAGCTAAGGATGAGGAAGTGGTTCAATAAATCGATACATTAACCTAGGTATATACATACATACCTATTGAGGACAAAGTAATTTTTTATTTGTTTTGGTATTTGGTAGGAGTGTTATAGGTAGGTATAGGTAATGAAAAAAATGAACAAAACCTTCGATTCTGAATTCATTTCTAAATCGATTTGGGATATTTTGTTTTCAAGTTAATAATTAAATAATAATTTAATAATTTTTACAAGAGTGTCTTTCCCTATAAATGCATTGAAAAACTGAATTGAAGGGAAGAATTTTGTCTCAATTTCGGTCATGAAAAGGTCCCGTTAAAGTTTTTCGATAAACAAAATGAAAAGAACATTCACTTTTCTTCATTTGTTATGAATTAAAGTAAATCCACCCTATTTATTTCTTTGAAGGTACTTGTGTACGTTCATCTTTATTCACCTAAAATGAAGGAGAATCGAATCTTAATCATTTTTATCCTGAAAAAAAAAATCCGCATATAAATCCTATTTACCCTAAAAATTATAGGCTTTTGGAGTATTTTCAGATTTCATTCACTGAAAATGAATACCTATTTATCGAATGATATTCTTCATTTAACTGAATGTTAAGTGAATATTCAACTACATAAATGTTTGATGAGCTATTAGATTTATTTTTAGAAAACCTATTTATTGATCGTTCAGAATTCGAACAGAATACCTTATCAATAATTTGTATTGATGATGTGCCTTACCTACATATATATAAGAATAAAAGGATGATGGACTTCAGGGACGAAGACTTCAAAGTTGAAATTTTATTAAAAAGGATTCGATATCTTGATCAATAAGTTAGAATTAAGTTTTAAAAAAAGTTTCAAAAATCCAATTTATTCAATGATTTCGACGTTAATATGATTTATCGTGTATATCGTCGGATACCTATACCTGCCAGCCAGCCAGCTTTTCGAATTTCGTAGATTTAGATTTAGCTCCTCAAAAAATTAGTTATGTGACAGTTTCAACTTTGTCGTGCTATGTTTTCTATGTTTTTTTACTCTTCTGCTCAAAAAGACAAATTTGTTTTATAGCGAATAGTTTATTGCTTAGTAATTTGGCGTGTTAGCTATAAGTAGTTTTTTTTATTAGAATTGTGACAGTTTCAATTTTTTAGTGCAGTGTTTTCTATGTTTTTTTTTTTGTTTTTGTTTGGAAGTTTGCAAAATTTTAATGAAATAATAAAAACGAAATAAAAATTTGTCATCGGTGAATGGGGTGAATAATTTGGCGTTAGCTATAGTCTTTAATTAGTTGTGACAATTTTAATTTTATTTTGCTATGTTTTCTATGTTTTTTTTTTTTTTTTTTTTTTTTGCTAAATTTATAGGAAAGGTTGGAATAGGGATCCTGGTTTTAGGTATTTTTTTTTTTTTGTGGGAATTTGACACATCAGAAGCAATTTTGAATTGAATTTTGTATCGAATGTCCCGGTATTGGAGTGTCTTGGTATGGACTTCGATGACACGATGAAACTTTAGTCAAACAAAGTCAACGAATTTTTCATTGAGCCAACGAAAACTCAGTTATAATGACGCGTAATGAATTTCGTCACTTTAAAAAAACTTTATTTTCAGGGACATAAAATCGAAAGCAGGTATCTATAGAGATACAGATTCCAAGAGCAGATAAAAATCAAAAACCATTTAGGTTAGATACATACACATACAAATGACAAGCTGTCAATAAATACACCCATGTTTAACTTATTTTCTCTCACATAACTTTGTTGTTTTTTATTATAATTTTTATTTTACAATCTTGCTTCTGATGGTCGCAAAATACCCTCTCCTATAGGGTGCTTTATCTACTGCTTTTGTTGACTCTATATATATTGAGTATAAAAGCAAACCATATAATAACATCATACCTACAACAATAATAATAAAAAAAATATTAATAATCATCGCGCATAAATGTAACCCAATATGGTTCATGTGAGTCTTGCACGTGCGTCCTTCCGCGTCCTCCGGTATAGTCTTCGTCGTCGTCGTATGGTCATCGTCTAGTCGTTGGTTGTGTTGTATAGCAAAACAGCTTATTCCTACTCCTGGTTCTTGCACTCTATCGATATGCACATTCACACCCTCGAAGCTGGTTAATTCGATCATAATGTCAACTAGTCGTGGTGGAACAAGCTGTAAGTTCTTGGATGTTTGGTGGTGGTACCTATGTACGTATCTATACCTACCTATAGTCTATAAGAGTGGGATTCTGACTCTTCCCCTTATATCTTATGTTTTTCATCATCACAGCTCTGCCCTAAGTTCCACGGAGTGTGTCATATGTTTGGAGTCGTTTTCTTCATATATACGAATATTCCTCTTTACCGAACTCTGAAGTGATGTCTCCATTCTGGTTTTCTGCTCTGAAATTTCGTGCTGACGACAAACGACCGACGATACACTGACGGTAGGAACGACAGGAATATACCTAGTTATAAATCGGAATTATGCATATTCTCAAAACAGCAAAAAGAAACCTCAAGACGAAGAACAAGCCCAAAAGATAAACTCCCAAATGAGGTGCGAAAATACCTGTGAACACATTCATGAACAGGTATTTTTTTTTGCAAATCACTTCTTATAGAAAACCAATTTTAGGGGTGGGAAGGGAGGTGTGTTGGCTCGTCGCGGTGAGAACCATGATGCTATAAAGACAACCAACGACGACTGTCGACCGACACGACGGACGCCGCCGCCGTCGCCGACGATGTGATGACAGCAGCGTATCCAGCAGGAGTTCCACCACCATAACCACCGCTGCTGCTGCCCTCACCACCGACCACAACACTGTGCCCCGCTGAAAACTGCCACAGCCCATAGTGGATGATGGTGAACAAATGCTTTCCGCCTATTGAACTAATTTGTTTGAACATTTTCCACAAAAGAGAAATAAAAATTTTAATAAGTTAAATATGGGAAATATATATATGTAGGTATGCAATGCGCGGATTAACAAAAGACTGAGTTTTAAAAATTTGCAAAATTCAAAAGAATTTGTGAGAAAATTATGATTCACTGTGAAGTTAAGACAGACATTTTTGGGAATTAACAAAAAAATCTAATCCAATTCCCATAACGTTTTGTTTAAAATAATCATGCAAAAGGAGGTTATTGAAACACAATTAACGGTACCAATATTTTTGGAATAAAATTAAAAGCCTAAGCGTAAGCGTGAATCAGAAAAAAACAATAGTTTAAGTAAAATAAGCCTGGAGTCAGCAAACAAAATAATACGAATTAAATTTTGTAATTCTTTAATTATTGTAGCTTATTAAATGCTCTTAATTTCCTCGCCAACCACGATTTTGTAGCTCAAACAGTTTTTTTCACTATTCAAAATTTTCGTAAAATTGAAGCTTCCTTCAACTTGATTTATTGCAAAAAACACAATTTTTTAGTCGCACAGAGTTTTTTGTATTCAAGTTGCCGCTGTAATAAGGCCTTAAACTAATACATCAATCGTATATTATTTTAGATTTTGCCTTTTTTTTAGCGGACTATTTTCGAGACTTCGATCTATCGGTTTGTGCTTCATATTATAGCATTTAATTAGCTATAAAGTCCTCAAACTTGGTACAGACCATTTCTTTGGAATTCCTTAATAGTCCAGTAATCGTGTAGTCTCATGAAGTGAGACTGCAGATTAAATCTGATAGTTTTCATTTTTTGCTGACTTGTTTATGGTGTTGGCCTATAGTGAATAAAATTCAAACTTTTGTTTTAGCTCAACTTAAACGGGTATAGCTGTCGTACAAAATCCCGTTTTTTTTTAATTTCTCGAAAATGGCTTTAACGATTTTGGTAAAACTATGACATGTAATGTCCAAAGTTATTTTAGGAAAACTGCGTTTCAGGTTTTTACGAAAAGAAAAATCTCAAAACAGAAATAAGATTTACTATGTTTTTTTTTTTTTGAGAAAATTGTATTATTTTTGAGTTATTCACTTAAAGCTGCTTGATTTTGTAATAATTCTGCGGCTTTTAAATAGTTCAAATAATTTTAACGATTTATTTTTTTAAAGTCACACGTACCTATACTTATAATTTTGTTTAAACAAAAAAAAAATAAAACAAAATATCACTTTCGTTAAAATGCAAGAGCAAGTTATTGTGATCTATAGGCGTGCGCATATACGGCAAGTTATGGATTCGTTAAAAAAAATCGAACTTGAGATTTTGATCAGTTGACAATACGTAGCGTATAGTTGAAAATGTGGGTCTCGCAATTCTCTCTGTCTGTCTGTCCTGCCTTTTCAGCTGTAGCCTAAATGGGTGGACCGATTTTCTTTAAACTTGGTACCTACCTAGCGGTTTTTGGGCATACCCCCGACATGTTTTTTTTCATATTTTTTTAGATCAACAAATAATGTTACTTGCCGTAGATACAATTTATTTTACTAAATTATGACAATCTTATTTTTCTCCAAAACGTGCCCACGACTTTTTGTTTAAATTTTGACCAATTTTTTATAGAAAATCTTTCAAAAAGTTTTAAAAGTATTGTATATACCAACATTTTAATTTGTTTTGAGAACTTAATAATTCGAAAACGAATATGTTGATTTTTATTAAACTTAGCACTCAGCAATTTTTTAACATTATCTAGCAGATTTTAAATAAA
Source organism: Epistrophe eligans (assembly GCA_951394125.1). Lineage (NCBI taxonomy): Eukaryota > Metazoa > Arthropoda > Insecta > Diptera > Syrphidae > Epistrophe > Epistrophe eligans. Next base: position 13,012,159 of record OX596031.1, on the reverse strand, counting down.
AAATTAAAATTATGCTGCATTACACTTCATTCCGAAAATTCTATGCTTCTTGTGTTTCCAACCTTGGAGATATATTTCTGAACGCATCCAGGATCTGTCATTCGTCAAATGTGGCTTTAATGCCAAAAATGACTGATAAAAAAGAAAACGTCTGGATTAAAAAAAAAGTAAATGAAACAGAAGTTTGCTATATCTGATATAAAATCTATTTGCAAGAGGCATCTATGGCAAGGATTTCACTTAACTTAAATATTTTTACTTTAAGTTCGGCTCTACAATGTTTTGAAAACAAATACTTGTTGTATTTACTTATTTTCTTCCTAATATAGGGCCGTTCACATCCAACGACATGTCGTGTCGTTAGATTACCAGTCGAACTAACTCTGTAGTTCAATTTTTTAATAATTTGCTCTGTCAAACGACCGTTGTAGTAAATGTGAACAGCAGTCGGACGACCGAAAATTTCAATTTTACGTCGTCTTTCAGTTTTTTCGTGAGATTTAAAGAGAATGGGTTAAAATAAAAGCAAAATAATAAAACGAGAGAGGAAAAAAAATGAAATTAATACGCTAGTATATGGTGCAAATAATGAGCTGCCCGCCATGTTCGTTCTCTAAAAATGTATTTCATGTCGGTACAACAGTCGTTGAATGTGAACGCTACCAAAACAACTTGGATCGGGCGACACGTCGTTGAATGTGAACCTTTCTAATATCAGCCATTAAATTTTTTTATTGAACATTTCAGATTTTATATGTTAAAAATTGTTTAGGTATAATAGGCGCGTTCATAAAAATGGGATCTCAGAGATTTTTTTTCCTCAGAGTTTTGACAGCAAAACTGAGAAATTTTGCTTAGGAGTCATGTTTATTTAACTAAGATTGTTGAGATCTCCAAGATCATGAGGGGACATGAGGATTTTGGAAAGGTTCTGGTGGGACATACCTAGTCAAAAAAAGATTCGGAAACTAAACTATTCAGACTTTAAAACCACAGTGTGATCGCAAAAAAGAGCAAGTTCGTTCGACCAAGACGTGCATTTTATTTATAATAATTTATATACACTCGCATCGATGATTTCAGTATATAAATAATGGTTATGACGTTATAAGAATATAATGAAGTAACGATTTAATAAGGCTCACGGGCTTATAGCGCCCTGTGAATTTGTACACCTTGCACATATGGGCAGACCAGCCCCGTTTGCTGATGTTCTGTTTAGAGCTGGATGAAGTTTTTCAATGACTAAACGATTTTTTCAAACAGTCGAAAAAATGGAATTATGTTGTGTTCTCGACTATAAATTCGATTGATTCTGATTGATTCCGAATTTTTTTTAAAAACTGTTATTTATGACGTTTACTCATTTGTCATTTAAACATCATTGCTTCATATAAAATAATATATGAGTAAGAAGAAGCTGGAAAAAACTCATAAGACCCTCTATATGTACAGTAGATACTTTATGAAATAATTAATATATCTACAATCTATATTAATCAAGGCTTCAATAAAAAAAAAAACTAAAATACATTCTATAAGGTCTCATCTCAAAAACCTGGCCTTACATATAGGTTCTTGTGCTCAGTCTTTGGTGTTTACTCATTATTTTATACGTATAAAGTTATAGGTATTTAAAATATTCTTGATTTTAATGGTTCAAAATTCTTTAGATTAAACTTCAATAAATAAATAAAATTTTTGAAATGGACAATTAAGATTTTATCGTTATAATTAACAATTAATTGGCAGCTTTTAATAGAACGGCCTTTACTTTTTTTGCTATACGTACCTACATATAACCTTAGGATACCTCTATGTATATTTTCACCTTATCTGGCAACCATTTAAATTGTATTTTGAATTTATGAAGTTTATACAGTTTCAGCAAGTTTATGCGCAATTCAATCTTTTATTTAATTTCATTTTCACCTAGCACCTCATTTTCATTAAATGATGGTAATCGTATTGGGAGTTGCTCTGTGCTTACACTGTGGTTGCTCATGATAATTCGCTGGTCAGTGGAATGAATTACAGTGGCAGTGGCATTCCGTAACACATTTACTACAATGTATGTTGTTTGCCTCTGAAACAAAAATAAATAAATAAAATACCCAATAAAATTTAAATTTAATGATGTTGATTTTCCAATCGAATTTTATTGAGCTTGTCAAGTCGGTTTAGATTGGCCATGCCCGGTCGTTCTATAGCTAAATTTAGCAGAATTATGTGACTTCTGTAGCTGACTTTCTTTCAGCATAAGTCTTTTAGATACGAATACCTATATCTTTTAAATTTGAGTGCTGTTGGGGTCTTGCGACATTAATATGACAGCGCAGTGCTGTTGCTGTATATATGTATATACCTAGTATAAAGACTGCTCCAACAGCTTTCTGAAAGAGAATTTCATAGGTTTGTGGTTATAAATTTCATATCAGACTTCAGCGCGAGGGGGTTTTTGTAACAAAAATGTCCACGCAATAATATATAGGTATTGTTTCTAGATTCCTTTTTTGGTATTCATTCTCCCTAATGCGTAAGCGAATAGCTTTTCACGCACTTCACACTTGATGTGATGATGATGGTGGGAGGAACTGTTCTAGGTACCTAATATAAGATGGAAAATGTGGTTTTGTGGTCGGAATTTCTTAAAAGCAATTTTATATGCATTGTGCATAGGCTTTTGATTATGAAATAGGAATATTGCAAACCGATGCTGAAACCATCTATACCTTACCTATAGTCTAGATGTGAGGAATTCTGTCTTTATATTAGGGTATAAGCGTGACTTTACATTACAACGGTCTACGCATAGAATAAGATTACAATTACTTATTATATGTACCTACAAATGTTTTTAAGTTATCAAATATGAATAAAATATGTATGTTTTTGAAGTCGAGATCATAAAATTCACAAATTTATTGCTATTTGGGGTCTTAATCCGTTTAAAATAGAAAAATTGTTGTTACACATCAGAGTTTTGAACAACTGTGGTTCTTTTTGCGAATTCATTTGCTCATGATTTCAAAATTGAATATTTCTGTGTTCTGTGTGCTGATGTTCGAGTCGGATGTAGTAGATCTTCGTTAAGATTTGGTATGGCGTCAATTACCGCTTAATGTTAATCGTATATATTAATAATTATTTGAATTTGTGAGTACCTACCTTTTTGATAAACCTTTTATTTGATTTGTGAATTAAAATATGAACCATAAGCATTTTATTTTGTATGATGTGTAGAAGTACAAAATTTGTTTAAATAGGTACTACCGGTTGGAAAAACCTCCTCAATTATTAATACCTATTATATATACTCATCCCGTTGTATATTAGCTATTTTCTTTCGGTTTTTAAATTATAAATAGCTCGTAAACTCATTATTTACCAGTTTTTTTTCCCGATGCGAGCCAATATTTTAGAAGTTAAGGTATGTAGTTTAAAATTTAATTTTATTGATTTAATTTTTCACATTTTTCTCTTTTCCTTAAAAGCTTACCAAAATGTTTTTTATAATTAAAATTGTATGACACAAAGACTAAGATCAATATTACAGCTCTACTTGAAAGTTGGGCGCTTAATTTTCAATTCCTGAGAATTACCTACTTAACATGGGTATGCTTATATAACAGTTAAGTATATTATAACAGTTAATAGCACATTAACGCGTTTCGCGTGGCTTGAAAAAACTTCTGGGTGCCCGAAGTATGCTCACCGGCAAAGGGCCCTTTCTCTGCGGGGCCGCATTAACACTATTTTTATTGACAAAAGTGTTATATAAATTGGCATGACTATTGATTAAAGTACATTTTGTGCAAGTATTTAAATGGCACAGTACACATATTAAAGGTAATGGCGCAAAATTTTAAACAACCTATTGTTAAGGGCTTAGCATATTACTAGTTAGCAATTTGCTAAACATTTAGTAGTTTACTAGCTCTTCGGAAATTTTAATCCTTTTTTTTCGTTTTACTAACTAGTTAAATACTAATCCCCTTTTATTAAAAACAGTGCATCTGAACACGTCCAAACAATGACAGTTCGTGAAAGAAAAACAAAGCAAACAAACATAATCCTAGGGAACGGACCTAATAATTTGAAACGTCAGAAGTCAAAGTGACCACCTATAATTTATTTTGTTATTTGTTTATTGTGAGAACTATTTTGTTATTTTATTTTGGTGAAATCAGAAGCCACGGTTTGTTATTCGGTCTTGGATGTTTAGGTTTTCAACCAAGAACCGAACTGTAGTCTTATCAAACCTATACCTGGAGTAAAATTCTCCATCGTCCAGCTCTTCAAAAGGATTTGCTCGGGACTTAAAACATCGCACTTTTCTGCACATAGCTGACTCTTCGAACATATCGAAATCTTCGTCCTCCGAAAACATTTTATTTTTTTTTATTTACTTTGAAAAACAATTAGCACACGAATCATAAAAAAAACACAATTTAACTCTTTGCCAAATTTTTTTTCGAGGACAATGACAGATTTCATAATGGATTTAGCAAGTTACTAAAAGTTAAAGTAGCCATTTTGTGATTTTAACTTTAGTAAAATGTTAAGAGATAGTAAGTTGCTAAAATTGTTTAAAATTAACAAAATCTTCTTTTTACCTTAGTAACTTACTAAAATGGCTTTAACATTTTACTAAATCGTTTTAAATTTTGCGCCAATATCATTAGCGTTTTCGTTTTTGTTCAGTTCTGCCCATCTGTCAAAATCGAGGTATTATGGTGGGAAAATGCTGGATCCAGTGCCCCTTTACATGTCTTAATTTTAAAATTTTGTTGTTGCTTCCAATTATTCGTGTTCCGTTTCCATGGGCACTTGAACAGCCATTTTTAATTTTTTTGACACTTTCAACTTTGACATCCTTAGATTTGAGTTGGTACATATATTTTACATGTATGTAGGCCTGGTTGGTATACATAAACATAGATATATAGATCTACCACTAATTTTGTATGCTTAAACAAAAAAAAACGATAAAAGTTTACCGAATCCCATGCACTTACCTATTTTTGAAAGTTTTCAATGTTAGTGTCTAAAGAAATGCAAATGTATGACAGTTTTGTTTACATATTGTATGAGGCCCCTCAGGGACAGGGCCCTTTAACGGTGGGCATACGTCGGACACCCAAAGTTTTTTTTAAGTGTGCCCATTAATACACACTTACCTACTTTTAATGCCGACAAACTGTTATAACTGTTATAATTGCTATTGGTATCAATTCTCGACCTTTTTAAAATTACTTTTCTACATTATGTGGGTAGGTACATCGGTTACTACTTTAGAGTGACAACGTGATTATGGTCTTAGATGGATTTTAAAAGGTTTTCTAAAGTAAGCTTCCTTAAAACAAGACATAAAAATAAAGTCTCTATGTGAATACATAAAAGACAAGAAAGACTGGAAACAAGATAGGTATGCCAATTTTTAATTGTAAAGTATGAAATATTTAAAAGGCCTTCCGTAAATTATATACCTATGTACATACCTAAGCCTAGATATAATTATTATGCTTTAACTATTAGAAAAAACAGGCCTTCATACACCTACGTTTTTAAATGCTGATTTAACCTATAATTTTTCTCTGTAAATTATATAAACGATTGATAGATAGGTAGGTTAAGGTATACTATATATAAAATGATGAAACTATGATATTGTTGTTAAAACCGCCGATCATCAGGTAGGTAGCTCTAGCTTAGATTGGCATATCTACATATATACCTAGTTACCTTAACCACAAATTGCGCACAACTTTAAGCTTTGATGAACTCAATATGTCAATCAACTGTCAATAATTCCCCTCATTTGACAGTTGACACCCAATCGAAACTGATTAAATCTATAATTTAAATTCTAACATCTTACTCACCGGTCGGTGATAATTGCAATGAAGTTGGTGGGGGTGGGGGTGGGGGTGGCGGTATTGTAGCACCACCACCACTACCACCTACAGCTGCTGCAGCTGTCACTGCACTGGCTGCAGCAGCACCGCCTGCTATTGTCAGCGGTGGCCTTTGCTGCTCCATACTCCACGGAGCACTTGGCAAATGTCCAAACTCACTACCTATATTCGAACCGATCAACATGACAGCACGCTAAAGTTGTGCTCTGAATGATGCACATGTGTATAGTTGAGATTAAGTGCGAATACTTTTTGAATACAAAAATAAGTAGGTAAGGTAGGTTAGGTATACATATGTATATAGGTAGTTCAATTCAAAAGCAGATAAATCTTTTTTCCAAACACAACACAATAAAGCTTCTGTCAAATTTAAATTGACAGCTGTCAAACTAAAACCAAACGAGTTATTGTCTCAACAAAAAAGAAAATAATAAAAACTCAAACGACTGTTTGCCGTAGGTAAAACAAGAGTGCAAAGCAACGAAAGTTTTTTTTTTTTTTTAATTTCGCTTTTGCCCGTGTTTAGGTACGGTTATAGCGTGCGCACACAACCTTCGAACCTCGAACACGGCGACACGACGCGCGATGCACACACGTAAAGCTCAATCGCTGAACTGAAGAGCACACACAGTCAGTGGTTGTGCGGGGGCCCTTACAAGTCGGCATGACTGGCACTGGGGCCGGCCAACTCGTTTGGCGCCCATCACAACATAACGGCAACAACAACAACAATACGGCAGTCATTTGGTTCAACTTCTGTTTAAGTGTGCTACCGCGAGCAGTGAGCGCCCACAGAGTGAGAATGAAAATTAAAAAAAAAAAAAACCGAAGCAAAAGGAATGAATACAAGAAGAACAAAAAAAAGCTGCAAGCTGTAAGAGCAAGAAATATTACTTATGACAGGTAAGAGGGAGAAAAACGTAGTCACAACCCCATAATATTATTACGAATATAAAACCATATTAACAAGGGGAGTGGAGGCGGTGTACAGAATGTTCACAAAACAAATCCGCAAAAGCTTAAACAGTCATTGGCATAAAAGAATGACGTTAAGAGGAAGAAAAACAGATGACGGAAAGCAAATGAGTGAACGAGATGAGTAGAGAAAAAAAATTAAGGCTAATTGATTTGGTGAAGTGTGTGTGCACCATTTGGTGTTTTGCTTTTGAAAAAAAGAGGGATGACGATAGAAAAGCGGTGTGAGGAAAGAAAGAAATTGCAGCGAGAAGGAGAAGTAGATTAACAACTATAAAAATACAATTGGAATGGGAAAAGAGGAAAGAAGACTAAATAAATTGGTGCAAGCGAGACGACATTGGCATGAGTGTAATTCGATCCATTGGAAATTCGTTTTACTTAAGAATAATTTTTATAATGGTGGAATTGAGTTGGATTGTTTGTTGGAAGACTGGAAGTGCTAGGAAGAAGTGGTTGTTTTGTTTTGAACGTGTCTCCTGGTTGCCGGAATGCCGGGAAAAAAAACTATTCTGTTCGCATAGAAATTTATTTAATGTCGGACGTGTAATTTGTGGTTGGGGGTTGCGTTTCATTTAATTTATTTTAAACAGCCTTTTGTTAAGGCATAAGCGTGATACTAGTTAACAATTTACTAACTTTAGAGCTCTTTACTAAAATGTTCTTAGTTTTTTATTTTTTTTTTAAACTAGTAGGTATCATACTAAACCTATTTTGTTAACAAACTTCAGCTGAACACGCCTAAAAAAGTGACAGTTCATGGAAATAAGTAGATAAGGAAACATACGATTTTTACATTTTTAATTATCAGAGTGACATTTGGAGTTAGTATGCTAGGTACTAAAAAGTTTAAATAGGAATTATTTGGCTGTTTGCTAAAGTCATACCTATACCATGTTCGATAACATCCTTTGCGGTGCAGGGCAACCCCTGCAGTAGTATGTAAAAAAAATTGAGTTTATATGACAAAAGTTGATACCTATATGGAAATCCAGAGAACGTGTTCGTAAATTACAAATGCGTTTGGAAGAAAATTGACTGATGCTGATCAAACTGATTTAGTGGAAGGAGGACGATTGCAATGGCCGTTTTTGAAAAATTAGTTAACATCAATTTGATCGTCAAATTATTGACAGTTATTGCAAAATGCAATAAACCTGCTTGAACATAAACATTTTAATCAACGCCAGATAGTTTTTTGGCAAACGCATTTGACGTTTACGAACACGTTCAAATTCATAAAATGGAACCTTATAAATTGGCAAAAATTATTGTTGAAAATTGTTGTCGGAATTTAAGTAAAAATTATTATAACAAAATAAAATAATTCACCAGCAACATAATGCGTTATCGAAAATAATGCTTTTGCCTAAAAATTTTATTTTGGATTTTCGAACAGTTGACATTTGCAGTGTGTGTTTAAGGAAATCCTGCAACTGCATCACATCTATATCTGCATCAGAAAATGACGAAGACGATCATTTGGCGGATAAAATTGACGTTGATTTGACGTTTTCGATAAAGACCTAGGTACCTAAACGAATCTGACAAGCCATTGAGAGTGCAGTAACTTTGATAATAGATATCTACATAAAAAGAACACTAATAGGTACCTATATTGATAAATTAATATTTTTATGAAACACTCAGTAATTTGTATACATACAAACAACTAACAAATCCACTTTTTGTATTCTGTATAAAAAATAGATTTGATATTCATTTTTATATTTGTGTAAGGTATGTACCTATGTGATATCTACCTATAATGCTGTGTTGACAACTTTGCGGGTTATTGGATTTACTGAGTTAAAAAAATGGAATGAGATCTCAATGATTTCGCTCCGTTACAAATTGAGAAAACGAATACAATTTTTGATGTGTAAACGTTCCGTGTCACAAATTACGTTGTAATTAGGTACGCTCAATAACATAAATGTTTAGGTACACATCTTAACCGTGGCACTCACACAATTTTTTTTGCCTAAGTGCCTATTTTGACAGCGAAACTGAACAAATTTGCTGAAGAATCCCGTTCATTGATGCAAGAATTCAAGTAAGAGCTAAGTTTTTTTACTTTTAAAGTAGATACTTAGGTACCTACAACGTACAAGAGATATTAGGTACAAAAAGTGTTAGGTACCTATAAACTTTTAATAATTTGTTTGTTAGTTACCTAAGCCTTTAAATATTACGGTGGGCCATTATTTGCCGAACTTACTTAGGTATACAATCTTTTTTAAGTACCTACCTACAAGTAATTACCTACATAGCTCCTTTTTTTTATCTGTAAGTAGGTACCTTTTTTACTTCACGTGACATTTATCAATCAAACTTAAGTAGGTTTCTTTAATTTTTCAGTAGTAGAACGAAATGTTTTCTCCGTTAGGTACTTATCAAAAACAAACATACAGTGAGACTTAACAAAAGTGGGCGATTAATTGTGCCTGTGAGTGTATTTCACTTTCGATCCGATACCTTAAAACCCCGCTCACAACTTACAAGACTGACATTTCATTCAGGTAGGTACCTAATCAAATACAAAATTCAACTTGATGGCTGTTGTGAGTTCAAAAAATACTACCTACCGCTCGTTAACATAGGTAGATACATACATATGTTGGTTTTATAAGGATATGCTTAGGTATATAGGTATAAATTATGACTATGTCTAGAACGCCATCGGACAAAACGAGGTACTCACCTATCTAGACCTAGGAAGCTACTTGCTTCTTACCTTTAACAAAAAAAATTGATGTTCGTCGAAGAGACGAAAGTCTAAGATTACCCTTTTGAGGTTAAGTACATACACAAATTTGACGGTTTAAAAATGCTTGTTAATCAAACTAATTATCCACCCTTTGCTACAAAAAAGATAATTCGATTATTTTATTTCTTTCTTATAAGCTTCTCTATGTTCAAACATTTATAGTAAAACTTACTTCATTAAAAGAGGCGTGTCAATTGAAATCCACTCATCTGGAAACAGCAACTAAAAAAAAAAAGCAAATCCAAAACATATTAAAAGAAAAAAGAACTGGGTGTTAATGATCCGGAAATAAAAATACGGAGAAAAAATATTGCACTCAATTGAAAATCACTCAAATATATTTGCTCACTCAAAAAAAAATAGTACTATGCATGTCTGAATGGAACAAATATATAAAAAAATATTCTGGAAATATATTTTACTGGTTTTTTTCCATGTTTCTCATTTGTGTATGTAGATATATCTATAGAAGTGGGCGTGTGGAAAAGTCTCACTCTAACATTACTGAAGTCAATTGCTGAATTGTTATCTTTCTCTTTCTTTCACAAACAACCTGTTTCACACCAATTATACCCCGCAAAACAGAAAAGCGTTTCAATTACCTAAGCAAAGTCACAATCTAATGGGAGAACTAAAGAAAATGGTTAATTAGAGTAGGATAGCAGATAAGAGAGATAGAGACAGAGAATCACTATAGCCTCCATAAACAGTTGGGAAATTATGAACCTTGGAGAATGAATGTTACGTTTGGTGCACTTTTGGGGGAAATGTTTTTGACATTTCTAACGAGTGTCCAGAAGTAGAATATCTTTAGTTTGTTATCGTTTCGTTACCCTAAAAAATTCTCCCACCCCAAAAAAAAAAAAAAAAACATGAACGTGGGTGCGAGCTCGTTGGTCTGCTTAATTATTCGTGAAGCCCCTGCATGTTTCTTCCTGGACTAAAAGGGTGGTCAAAGCTGCGTTGTTCAACCACTGCTACCGCCGCTGTCGCTGCCACTGCCCCGCCGCCGGCCATAACCGTTATCGTCCCCGACGCTAGGTATAGGTAGTACCTATATTTTTTCTTGGTTTTGGAAATTCTTTCGGAAGTTCGCATTTTTAATTATGATCCAAGCTAAGAAAATTTACGAAATGAATTATTCATTTGGGAGAGATAAGAATCTTAAAGAATTATTTATTGTTATTATTTTGGAGGTTGGGTTAAGCGTTGAGGATAAAACAGAGTGAACATATTATAGTATTATAGAGTGAAAGGCACCCCGAAAATCATGTTCCTTAGTGGATGTCCATTTATAAAGGCCTCATCGCAGTCATGAACTCCATTTGACCTAGACTGTCTCTTCTGCGTTTAAATTAGTTTTTTGGGTAGGTATTTGCTTTGTTTTATTTTGTTTTTTTTTTTCGGCCATGGTCGTGATGGAGCACATTTGCAAAGCACTCACACACGCAGTAAATCTTCATAAATGTTAACGGCTTAGCTGTCCAATGGTTCGAATTTTCACCATTTCGGCAGTGAATGGCAAGGTTTATGTGAAGTTATTAACATTAATCCAAAGAAATTATATGGACCCCTTTACCGCATAATATATCTACTACTTACCTCTCCTATTAAAATAAATGAAGTTTTAACGCTTACCTAATGAATATTAATTTTATGAAGATTTTGTTTTAAATGAGAAAGGTGCCTTTGTTTGACAAGCCGTCGGACTTTTATTTAGGTAGGTAGTTATAACGCTTTTACAATTAAATACCTATCAACATTTTTGGTTTCAAAATGTAACAGTTTTTTTTTATATTATTGCGGTTTTTATATTTTATAAAAGTAGGTTATCTGCAGGTATACCTATACCTATGTATGCAAAAGCACATACCTACCGACATATTTATATATGTAAGTACAGCAAGGCATTTAATTTATAAATACTTAGGTACATGATAGAAAATTAATAGGTAGCTTCTTTTCGTTTATTTCGCAAAACTGACAATTGTTTTTTCAATTTTTTTTTTTATTCCGTGAGCTTTGAGATAATTTTGGACTTGAATTGGTAGCAATTGATAGTTTTGGGAAGTATATAAATAAAGATAATCTATAGGTATTGGTACCAAGTATTACTATAAGTAGGACGAAAAACAGATACCTATCACTTCCTACGTAACCGGATTTTAAATCAAACTTTTTTGTTTGGTAGGTTAGGTAGGTAGATACCTAATTGTTTTGCAATCAGTTAATATTCTTCTTTACAACAGAATATTGTATTGTCATAGTTCTAAAGTAAGTATTAAGGTAGGTACCTACATATTACCAAATCTTATAGTTTGACATTTTTGCGTGAAAATTATTTAAAAAAAACATTGGTAGGTAAAGTACTTATACCTACTCTAATCTCAGCAGAAATTCTCATGTTTTAAAATAAATATTAAAATAATAATTAATAAATATCTATTAAATTATAAAAATATATAAAGTTTGCTTAGATAACTGGTTCATTCATTCCATGGTTTGAAGTTGGTAGTACTGGAATTTGACACCTGTCAAACCCTGCTGTCATTTGAAGTGTCATAATATAGTTTAATGTTTGCCATTTGCGATAATGGATCGCTTAACAATCGAACAACACGTTACAATTATTAAAAGTTACTACGAAAGTGGTGATTCAAACGTAGCCACTTTTCGCGCTTACGCGATGATTATGATGGTCGTCATAATCGACCGACTTCGCAAGCAATCGATAAAATTGTGAAGAAATTTGAAGAAAGTGGAAGCGTTACTGATGTCGTAAGGCCTGTGCATCATTGTAATGCACGCTCGGTCGAAAATATTGCTGCTGCAAGTGCAAGTGTTGCTGATGATCCGAATTTATCGATTTCCGGGCGTTGGCAGCAATTAACGAAGTGTTTTGGCCGGCGATTGCGATTGAAGACCATGACTTCGAAGATATGTAGTTCCAATAAGACGGGGCAACAAGCTTTATTGCGTGAGAAGTTTCTTGGTCGTGTATATTTTACGTTTTGGAGACGTCAATTGGCCACCAAGATTATGCGATTTGACCGTGTTTATGCGAATAATCCCCGAGCTCTAGATGCATTAAAAATCAACATTACTCAAGTTATGGCCCAGATACCGCCCGAAATGTGCGAAAAAGTGGTTAAAAATTACTTCAAAAGAATCGCATGCTACGAATCTTCCCGAGGCAGCCATTTGAATGATATTGTTTTTTCACACTTAGTAGTCCAAACTTTATACCTAGTGAAATATAATTTTCATCAAAAATGTATCGCTGTGCGTGTTTTATTAAGCTTTACTTTCGAAACCGAAAAATGAATGACTGCAATAAATTCAAAAATAATTTACAAATCATAAAGAAAGTGGATAGGTATAGGTAATTTCAGAAAATGTAATGAACTGAAATACAGAACTTCATGACTTTTTCTTTCCGAAATCCGAATTCACAATTAGCATTTCGAACGAATTGTAGAACACCCAAATTCACTTTTACAAAGTTAATAATTATTTGTACCTAGGTAGGTACTATACCTAATCTTCTCATAGACCTAACTTTTTCGTTTCCAATATAAATGGCGCCAATTTACCCATTCGAGCGTTCTAAATTTTATAAGCTCCCTGATGCATGTGCAATTAATGTGGTGGCAAACTAATAATTTTTTCGCACTTATAGTAATAGTCACATACATATGTATGTATATAGGGTTGCCTTTGGGTTACATATATAAAATATATATTTTTTTTCGAAGATCAAAGAAAGTTAACCCTTTTCGGACAAATTGTTTAAAATGGGGAATACAAACTTGGTAAACAAAAATTCATATTTTCCTTAAAAATGCTCACTAAAGCCTTTACTGAAAAAGTATTCTTTGTATTACTGAATTTTTTAATTCAGAAAAAAATTCATTATTTTACATTAATTCGTTGACTTAACGAATAAACTCAACGAACAAAATGTCCTTACTGATACTGATTATTTGTTTAAAAAGCAGGGGTGGGTGGCGAAGGTAATAATTGATTGTCACATCAACCAAAGTCACATTTGATTATCATTGAGTTTCCGTCTTGGTAAGGTTATTCAACTCAATTCAAATCAGTTAAATACTTTCCAATGACATTTTATAAAAATGAAGTGAATTGCTCAAATACCTAGTCAAATATTAGTAATAATAATAAGCTATCGAAGTTAGGACGAAAATGGCGTCTTTGCGATAAAATTCTTATATTTTCTTCATTTCCTGGAATGTAGAATACTTTTGTGGTCACGGGTATGTTTATATTTTTATTTATAATGATGGTTAAAAAAAAAAAAGAACTCAGAAAAAGTTGTATAGGTACAATTTTTGTAGCCTATAGTGATGGTAACTCTAGTCCGATTGCGGCAGGAACGTCAAATTTGTTGAAAAATGACAATAACATTTTAGCTGTGATAGCTCTTTCTCTTTAGCTATCAAATGTGATATGATATCATGTTACACAGACTGTGAATTGGTTGGTTGCGACTCTCATTGTCATTTATCGCAAATCACCTTACACGATTCCACCCCAGCTTCATTGAAGTATATGAATGATTACTTGTATATTCATTGAGATATCGAAGCCTAGAATAAATTAATCTTTTAATAAATTTTATTTAGTACCTACACCCTGTGTACCTAACAAATACATCCCTTAATAAAAAAAATATATGATCTAACTAATATAGATTTTGCATTATCATTCCTTCTAACTCTCGCATATTATAATTTATTTACAAGATAAAAACATTTTTGAAAAATTCTAAATAACAATCATCAGGTAACCCTGGTTGGGCTCCAAACACTTCTGATGGTTGTTATTTTGTACAATCAAAATGGCAGCCCAGAGAGCTGCGTGTCTATATATGAAATTGTCACTCAGTGCGCGCAGATTGCAGTTGCTGCAATTGAATGCGAGTGAGTGTTTTATATTTACACAAGATTCTACATAGATATATGTACATAGGTAGACATATAAAGATATATTATATGGAATGTTGTATAGGTACTTAACTTAGTTCGATTATACCAATATCCATACAAAAAATATGTAAGTTGATGCTAAAGAAGGGAGTGTCGATTGCATTCCTCCATATTGAGTACCTATTAAGTTGTCAATTAAGTTTCTAAATTAGATAAATTACTGTGGTTTTTTAAATGATAATACCTGTAGATACCTATACCTAGGTACTAGGTATAGGCAGTTGCATTTTGTAACATTCTTTTGTATTCTTATTTTATAAAAACCTAGCAACACAGTCAGTGAGAAGTGCAGCTATATGTTCAGCTTATAATTGTATATAGATAACTATTTTGAAATTAATATCCTACTTTATGGATAGCTTAGGATCCAAATTAAATTAAAGGTAGGAAGGATATATAGGAAGATATGGACTATATACCTATACATGGGGTTGGGTTCGATATCTTTTTAAAATCACGATTTTTTAAAATCCCGCTTTTTATAACACCGTTTTATTATCCCGTGCAATTTTTTTAAAATAAAACAACTAGTTTTAATTTCAAAAGCGGATTTTAAAACAAATTTAACTCTTAACAATTAACAAGATAATATATTTTTCATTATTACCTAATTAGTTTAACTGATACTGTTACTGCGGTAAATGATAGCGGTAAATCCTTAAACAAGACAAGAGGTATAAATTTTGTGTGCAGCACATTAAATTTTTGCAATGAGTAAATAAATAATTTAGATTTTCTGAGAGACTTTAGCCATTTTTTTTAATTTTTAAAGAATTGCCATTTATTTAAAAATGTAAGTAAAATTCAATAAAAAAATTATTCTCTTGTTTCTTTGGCAACTTATTTTACCAACCGACATGCCAAACAAGATAGGTACATATATAACTGATATGTATGTTTTTTTGGCATTTTTTAACATTTTAACATTTGTGTTCATCACCATCTGTGGGAAATCTTGAACACTTTTTACTATAATGTGTTCTTCTCACTTCATATCACAAATATACTATATACAAGCTCAATTCGAACAATAGAGTCTTATGGTCTTATTTATAAACTTTGTCTAACTTTAGACAACTGTCCAACTTTTGAAAATGTGTCCAAAAACCTTGTTTATTGTTGTCTTATAGGTGCCTAACTTAGACACCAGAGTAGATTGTCTTAACCGTGAATAATGTGATATTTATTTTTATTAATTAAGGCATATTTCCACCAATTCAAAAATAGTTAGACAGTGTCTAAGTAGACAAAAATCTAATAAATACGGCTGTTAGTTTTTAGCGAATTTTCTATTTTTGATATCACCGCCATCTATCGGAAATCTTGAAAACTTTCGATGTTCATGTATTTTTTACTTCATATTAAATTTGGCATTTTCAGCTCAATCGGTTGGTTATAGTTTTTTTTTTTAAACGCCACGTCACCGCGCCGCCGCCGCCGTCTACCTGCCTAGGTATAGGATAATTCCCACTTGACAACAAATATACATATTTTGTAAGTTTCAACTCAATTTGATGCTTTTTTGGTGTTTGATAGTTTTGATGGGTAGGTAGCGTAACAACCTTCATTCCCCAAGAAATTTCGAATTCAGAATATTTCAATATTGGCATAGCTGTTATTTGACTTCAATGTAATATGTATGTAATATGATAAGTGAATTCATATTCCAATTTTGTAACCCGAATAGTGGGGTGTAAATCTAGCGCAATTGTTATTTGTATTGTAATCTATACCTATACCTAGGTAGGTAATATACAAATAATCCCTGTTTCCTTGGTCACGCTATAACTTGAGAACATTTTTACCGATTTCATTATTTTTTTTTTAAAGTTTTCTAATACTTTATAGATGCTGGTTGTTATATGAAAATAAAAATTAAAAAACTTCGCATAAAATTATATAATTTTAGAAAGCGTTTGACAGTTCGCACGTTTGATTAATGTGAACAGACCGGACAACGTCTGTCGGGTCAGCTAGTTTAAATATAAAAAGTAGCACGTGTCATAATAAATACATCAACGTTTTATATTATGTTAGCAGTAAGTATTCATATGGCTTCCTCGCTTAAGTGGAGATTGGTGCATCACATACAAGTGACCGCACATATCACAAAAGATGTTTTCAATATAACACATGCCAATAATTTACCTACCTATATATAACTTAAAACAATTTACATGGCATATTATCCCAAAGATGGTCGACTTTCTGACATCAAAAGAGAGAAGCATGCAAGCTCAATACTGTGGTGGACAATTATATATTTCGATCCCTATCATGATTCACCAAAGCATCAAACTTTCAATATTTCCAACCACAGAACAGAAAACATCTTTCCTATAAAGGGTGCCAAAAAAAAGACATAGAGGTACTTATATAAACATTGGTATATATTGACTGCCATTTATTATTCCCGGTGCGATATTGACTGACAGTTAAACACTCAAACAGGGATTCTTGAGGGAGTTTCACGTTAGGTATTAGGTTATAGGACTCTTCTTGGTTGCTGTTATACCATACTCGTATATATTTGAATTCTCTTTTCTTTTGCATCCATGTGACTAATGCTGTCCCGCTGAGTTTCGATTACTCGCGACTTGATGCTTTCGAATTCGAACTATATCACGCGTCGACATCCATTTACGCTTGATGCGAAGTGACAGGCTGCCATTTGGGGTGACAGCATTGCGCGCGATCTTGTTAGGGGCATTCCATGCTGTTGCGCGCACGATGACCGACGACGACGACGAGACGCGACGACGATGCATCGCAACTCGCGCAGAGTTTCAAGGTGCATCAGCCAGAAGCACAGCACGCTGATTGCAATCGACAGAGTGCTTTAGCTACAAAGGTACCTTATATTTGTATGTGCAGTGGAGAAGGGGGAGAGAGGAGGGGGAAACGACCAAGTTCTCAACTTGGATGCACAGCGGAAAGGCATCCGCACATCAGCAGCACCCCATCCAAACCCATTTTGGGGATTTTGCACTTATTCGCACGAAGCACACAGCAAACCGCGCCGAATTCCGATTGCCATTTAGCAGATACTTAAACCTTCCTTAAATGAAGGAAAGACTTTGCTCTATTGGACGCGACAGTGCACTTACACGGTACGTTACCATACCGAGAGAGTTCCTTTTTTTTTGCTATTGTTGTTAAAGTTGAAGTTGATGGTGTAGGTATATAGTTAGTTGTCTGTTCCTGGATGTACCTTGAGGAGCCTCTCTCTCTCTCTCGCTCTATGTCAGTTAAACATCACGAAAACCACATAAAACAGTGCCGAACATTTTGTCCATTTCTTTAGGTGTCCACGTGTTGTATTTGTATCCCAATGACTATATCGTTCTAGTTCTGTCCAGGGACGAATTCAAACTTAATCGGCCTTGTCTTCAACATATTTCAGATGCCCAAAGATAGGTTTGAATTCCTACAATAGAGTTCGTGACTATAACGTGACCATGGAAATCTTGACAAATATGGCCCTGTACATACCTTCTTTTTAGAGAAGGTATGGTGGTGCCTGCTCGTTGGTTTGGTTTTGGCTTTGGGCCTAATCTATAGATAGGTTAAGTCACCTTAAGTAGGCATTTGTTGTTGACAACTACCACCAGGCGACACGGCTGACTTTACTTACGATACCAGTGCTTGCTGATGTAGCGACTGCCGCCATTTGCACTTAGCTTTGTATCTTTGGATTTTTTTTTTTATTTAAATTTTTTTTTTTTAATTTTGTATTCAAAGTCGAAGAAGACCGACAATGTGGATGAATTGCTTCTGAAGTAGACATAGCGAAGCTATTGGTTCTCTATACCTACTCTATGGTGGATATATGGGATGGGATGATATAGTTTGTGTTGGGTGTTTTGGAGGCAAACACAACATTTTCGGTGGAAGTGCTGACAAGACAAATTAATTCAATTCCGATTCCGATCGGAGAGTTGTGATAAAAAGTCACGTAACGTTAAAGAAGAAAATTGTTTTATTTTTTTTTTTTTTTTTTTTGTTTATATATCTTTGTGATGGTTTACCGTATATTATACTTATATTGTCTGTGTATACTTATAACATTGTTGTTAAGTTTGTGTACATAGATGTTGGAGAGAATGGGGTATTTCTGGAACATGTCTCATATCAAATGTGAGGAGTGGGAAATTGTTATTTGGCGGAATCGGAATTTAAGGACTTTGAAGTTTTGTTTCCGAACAATTTTTTTTGTAAGCCGTGTTTTTTTCGTTATTTGACAATGTTCTACCTACCTTTTTATTGGTTAAATTATCTTTACAGTCAAGGCCATGTTTGGAAAGTACAAGATATAGGTACCTACCCATTTCCAAAAAACTATATGCATCAGGAGATGGGTATGGGACTGGCTCATTTCATTTACTTTATTAGGATCTATATCAAAAATGTAGTTACAAAATAACCATCAACTAGGGCAAGCATACAAAATCTTACTCTTTTTATAATTGTTTTATATTATCGATGCCAAAAATATAAATAATAAATATAATTGGTTTTGATCAGCGTAAAGTCCTCAAATATTATTATGTATGAATACAGAATCAGTTCCAGCCACATTTGAATCTAAAAAGCATGAATTTTCTCTTTACTAATTTATACGATATAGAATTCTCTTAATCAAGCGTTTCAAAGAGGCTTTAACATGATGATGATTGCAGGTTTAAAATCATGTTTCTATAACTTTGTGATGAATTGATTCTGTGATGGTCATGGTGACTAATTCATTTCTGGCGCCAATTATAATATATAGCGAGACTGCAAACAACATTATAAAATTTAATGCACCTGGCATCGTTTCTGTTTATAGGTTGTTATATCTATACAATCTAAATAGAACATATAACAATCTCAATTTGATTCAAAAGCCGCGCGCATATCCTATCAATCAAAAGGATCTCGCGAACGAAAATCGTTGATGTTTTGAAATTCAAATTAAGTGTTGGTTCTGTTGCGGATAAGCTGTCAGGTTGAATGAATAAAATGCCGCATTTAGTTGCCCCAAAGCACGCTGTTGCATGGGTTTTTATTAAAAAAAAAAAAACTGGATGTCAGAAAGTTGGACACGGTTGCGTCGTCGTCGTCGCGTCGCTGCTTAGCAGATGATTCTTTTTTTTTTTTTTTATAAAGGATGTGAATATTTAAGAAGAGCTATAAAAGGATACAAAAAAAAACTAGAATTGATTTAGTATACCTACCTATAATATAAAAAAACTCGTGTATAGTTTGAGCTAAAATTGATTGATCGCGTGGCAGCGTTTAGACATGGCCAAAAGCATTTTTGATTATATATGTATACCAATAAATGGTTACACTTTGTGATGGACGGTGCTGCGATAAATGGGCAAGTGTTAACAACGCACCTGCCTGTGTGGTTTTATCGCAACTTAGGTATAGTTATAGAATTTAAAATAAAAAAAAACTGAATATTTTTGTGCTTGATCATTATAAAATTTAAGTTATTATAATGAGATGAATGGGTATTTAAAAAATGTTTGTCCTGAGGTTTTACATTGTTGATATTTTGTATGTGTTCAATTCTTATTGTTCTCTGTTAAAAATTAATTTTTCAACTATAAGTGGTCTGCCATCTAGTGGTTTATTTTTAAATCATAGGTTATTTTGACACTAACAGCTGTTTCCCGCTGGAAATCTTGACAGAAAGTCAGTATCAGGGTTGTGACTTTACTGCAATTGCAGTAGATCTACTGCATTTTCTTCGAAAAACAAATCTACTGCCTTTAAATAAAATCTACTATACACTTTTTGTTTTACGAAAAAAATATTCAATATGTAAACGTCACCCAACAAAAAAAACCTGGATGTTTTGAAGGATAGTGACAGTTTAGAGCTGACAGATGCTATCAATTATTGCAAAATATTATTCTCTGCAAGGAAATGGGTGATATTGAAAAAAATTGTTGGGAACGTATAGATTCTGTAGGTCTTATATAGACCATTTTAATTAAGTTGTGCTTATTATTTTAAGAATGGTGTGTATGAATATTTGAAATATAAATGTACGTATTTTTTTTTTGTTCCGTTTTTGTTATTTTTTTTTAAAGATTTAATATAGATTAAGTTATTTATTTATTTAAAATTTAAAAATATAAAAATCTACTGCGCTTTTTTTAAAATCTATATTTCGAAATTTTTTTCAAAAAGTCCTATCCCTGGTCAGTATCATACCTCCGCGGAACGAAATGAGTCCCTTTACGATTAAACCACTTTGGGAAGTATTGAAAGCTGCTGTGCAGCCCAAAACAGTGCGATTTTGGGTGAAAAATCATCTTTTCTGACGAGCCAATGCATTCACAGATAGTGACAGTGCCACAATCTATATTTTGCGCACCAAATTCCCAAAATCGTGTAATCAGCCGTCTTGGCGACTTCAATTTGATTGCGATTTGAACCCTTTGGACACTTTTTTTGTGGGGAACTGTGAAGGCCCAATGTTATGCCAACAATCCGGAAAGGATTCAAGCACTTAAGACCAATATCATCCAAGCAATCCGAGAGCTACTGCCCGAAACCATCAGTTTGGGAAAATTTTAGTGACAGAATGCACTACTGCGAAGGCAGCCGACGTAGCCACTTGAACGACGTAGTGTTCCATAATTAGTGGGAATGTTTGCTCTTACTAATAAAGCCATAATGCATATACATGGAAAAAATTCAATTTTATTCATTTGCATTTTTTAAAAGAAACTTGTATTTTTCCCACCCTGTATATTCTTACTTTTAATAATTATAAATGTTAAATTTTTCTCCGATTTATGAAAACAGTTTAGCAATGCGATGAGCCCTTATCCTCGTTCGAATTAAAGTCACTATGCACTCACACTTCGTTTCGAAATAAAGTCCTTGGGTTTAATTTCCCATAAATAAAAGGAAACTTGTCTACCTGAGAATTCTCGTAATTTAATAAAAATAAAAGACACATAAATAATTTTAAATAAAACAAACGGACCTAATATATTGAGCCGACCTAACGGTAACATATCAAAATATTATACCAATTGGAAAGTGGAAGTGTTCATTTTTATTGGAATAATATTTAACAAACAAATGCAGTAAATGAGCCTGGAAGTGTTATTTCCTTTTTTTTGAGAAATAAGACTCATGGGCTTTATTTCCGTGGGCTTATTGCATCTTAACTGAATCGCTTCGAGCACTTCAAATATATTTAAAATAATTTTAATCTTATCCTTTTTTACTCATCCTGACTCCAAGAACATATTGTGCGTCTGTATATTTCTTTTATTCCTCCCTTTTCTTAAATTCCAGGTGTTTCTCTAAGGACATGACAATTTCTTGCATCAACCTCATGCAACACGCAATACCTATTTCTATAATAGTCAAATCTAACTATTAACAGAATGTATCCGAATCTAACCACAACTGTTAATTGTTCACCTTTATGCCTCGATTCTCGATAAGGTGCGGGCACCCTTAAAACCAATTTCTTTTTGTATAAATATAAATGCGTTGTTTGTGACAACAATTATGGTTTAGGTAACCAAAACTCTATATTCATCGAGATGACAAAGAAGTTCCCCAAATAAAAAAAAATATAATATGTTGTTCCCAAATTTGTATAGATTCGTTGATATCTGTTTGCTGCTCACCTCAACCAAAACTATATGATCACGGACAAATAGAAAACAATTATCCCGACAATAGATGTCGCGTGACTTCGGCAAATTAAAGTCAATTTTTATTTTATTTTATATTTTTTTTTGTTATTTTTGGAGATCGCGAGACGAATAGATACAAATTAAATGAAATTAGGTAGCCTGCGCCATGTTTTCGTTTGATTGATCCCGCAGATGGTAATTTTTTAGTATTTTTTTTTTTCTTCAGTTATAAAGATGACGAGTTTAAGATTTTCTCCCCCCAATTATAAGTATAAGATGGCGCGGGAAAATTCGGTCAACGATCATCCGTCGTTAAAGCGAAG
Organism: Epistrophe eligans; assembly: GCA_951394125.1. Lineage (NCBI taxonomy): Eukaryota > Metazoa > Arthropoda > Insecta > Diptera > Syrphidae > Epistrophe > Epistrophe eligans. Next base: position 12,989,512 of record OX596031.1, on the reverse strand, counting down.
CGAGTCGTCGAAGTCAGAGAGTCTTAAAAGGAAGTGGGCTGAAACCCCGGACATATGCGTTCAAGCAGGTAAATTGGGATAGAAATTCTCTTCACTTATACATATATGGAAGACTTTTTGAAATTTCTTGGCTTGGTTTTTTTTTTTTTTTTTTTGGAAGGAATCTTTTAGGGTTAATTGATAGTCGTTGAGTGAAAGCGATCTTTTGTTTGATAAGCTTGGTCGAAGGGACACACGCACAACCACTGATGGTTGACAAAACGGCAAAAGATAAAAAGAAATTCAACAGTCCATGGAAAGAATGTGACAATTTGTGATGTGATAGTATGTTGCGTGATCTTTTGTTGGGTTTGGGTATAGACGTTAAGATGCAATTTAATTAAGGCCATATACCTATAGTTTAATATTTGATGCATCGATTAGTAAGAAATATTTTTTTGTTTTAATATTTTGAAGTTAAACAATTCAGGCCAAACAAATATTATTAATGCCTAAAATAGTAATCAAAACTAGAACCAGAACCGCGTTTTTGAGAAAAATAAGTTTTTATAGTTGTTGCCTACTCAGTGGCGGATTTAGGTTTGCTACCGTTCTAGGCCCGGTTGAGCACGCCACCGCCGCCTCCTCATTGTTTTTTTTTTTTACACTAAATTCTATTAATTACCTTTATTTTTAATCGTTCTTGCAGAGCCTTTTATTAATGCTGCCAGAAAACGCCCGAACATTTTTAACAATCTGTAATACCAGACAGCCTGATAGATGGCGCCACTACAAATTGTCATCTTGTGACTACTATTCGTGTTTTATACACAAACTTCATTAAGGTATGTGTTTTATAGTTTATTTCATAAATTCTCAAAATCAAATTTTCAAAATTCAAAAATTCTTTATTCATTTATTGCCCACTTTTTGAGAATCAATATTATAAAAATATTAGCGCCGCCAAATAGAGAAATAAATTAAAATATATTATTTTGTCATTTTTTCAATAAAATTGAAGTTTATCAACAAATTATACATCGTCCCCCTAAACAAATTTTTTACAACAAAATATTCTCAGGTCTATTGCCAACCCCTGTAGCCAACTATGCCCCCACAGGGCGGCATCATGAAAAAATGAGATGTGTTTTTTTTTCAGGCAGTAAGCAATATTTTACTGTTCTGGCTCGCTGATAATGTTATTCCAGGTATTTATGTAAAAAAAAATGCTTTTTTCGCCGAGTTGCAATGAAAAACCCGTAACAAAATCCCTAAGCGGCGCATTACTTCTTTGGAGAATGACATGAGTCAGAACTTATACCATAAGTTCACTCTCATTTAGTTATCTGCATGTTTCCATTCAGAGTCATTGGTTCATAATGACTGCACCTTCAGCACCTACATATAATAGATAGAGCACAAAAAATGTCGCCTCAAGATAAGAATATTTATTATAACAAACCATGAGCCAAGTCGCAGGCAGGCGGTTAAACCTTTAAATATTGGAATGTCGGTATCCAATCTATGTTTGACACAATGATCACTATAAATCTCAAAAGTCTCTATACCTACACTTATTCAGACATCGCACTCATTAACACCACCACGGCCGATAAGTCCTTTTCTCAGAAGGAAAATCGTTGGCTTTAAGAGTTCATGCTTATAGTTTGCTGCCGCCGCCGCCGGCCGCCTCGCTTTGAAATGATAGTGTGTGTGATACTTATCGAAAAATTTATCACACAATACAAAATCTCTCTTGATTTTAGTATAAAAAGTATAAAAAAAAAATCTGTCCACATTGTCCTTTAAATTGATGCAAACAAAAAATATACCCTAAGATGTTTCTAACTTTTAGTTTGTTTTTCAAATTCTCTTCGGACAAATCTTTAAAAAAAAAATTATAAAAAACACACAAAGGAAGGATGTGCTGGGGATGAAGATATAGCTTATCCCAAAAATGATTGTGTTTTTTTCTTTTTGGTGACCAAATTGATTGCTTGCAATTAATCAGTATCCTTGTTTTCGGAGAAGCATCACGAGAGAGGGTGGTGATGCTGAATTGAGATGTCACGTCAATTTGACACGATTTTTGAGAGTTTGTCTCTTTTCTTTTTTAGTTTAGAAATATATTATTAATGGCTGGGAAATATTTATTTATCACAGGTTATTCAATGGTCGTCTATTATTTTATTGGAGATATCAGGATTGCTGGAAGGTATATGAAGGATCAAAAAATGCTTGACATACCTATGTTTTTTTTTTTTGATTGATAAGATGCAATATTTTATAAATGAAATGATATTATTATATTTTAAGAGAATGTCATATATATCTACATTAATGGGAATTTCGTGATAGAAGTTGAATTAGACTTTCAAACTGCAGGTTCATCAATTTATAGAGAAAGTGTGTATTTAAGGAGTTGTTTTTGTTGAAAGGTTTGATTCCAAGAAAAATTGTTTTGAAATATCTAAAAATTGAAAATGCTTTATATTTCTTTTTTGTCATAAATAAAGGTTCAAAATTCAAAATTTTAAGGTCTTTTTGTAAATGGTTGGTCTCTTGCCCCTTAAAGCAGGTAATTTTCTTAATAACTCAACACACAACTCAAATCTAAGCAAAATAAAGTTAAAATGTTTTTTTTTTTAAATTCAAAAACTTTGCTTCAAAAAAACTGTGTAATTAATAAAATAAAGCTCAGAGAACAAGAATTTTTTTTAATTACCTTCCCCTTCAAATTTCTGCAGGTTAAAAAAACAATACCGAACAAGGCTGAAACAGAAGTTAAAGTGTCAGTTCTGAAATATTGATTCGAACTTAATTTTAAAATTGAATTCAAACCACACCAAATCTACACATCATCAGACCCACAGAAGTTTAGTATCATGATGTCACATATGAATCTATAGAAATACAGAAGTACTTAAAAGCATATATTAAACTTTAAATGAACGAACAAAAATATATATATAAAACATTGACTAACAAAGATTAAAAGTTTTATTTTTAATTTTTTTTTTTTTTCATTATATACAAAACATTTTGTGGAAACATGTCCTTGTCACCTGAAAATTACGACAACAATTACGATTTTAATGAGTTTCCATTAAAAATACATGCCAGAAAGACAACCAACAACCAACCAACTATAGCACTGGGGTCCCCGGTAGTTCGAACTTCCAACTTCTAAAGTGATAGAAAAAAAAAATGAAAATGGAAATGGAAATGTGTGAAAATCTATTACGGACAACACTTGTTCGGCAATTAAATGTTTTATCGAAGCAAAACGGTCGCTCACTAAACTTAGTTTGCAATTAATTATTGAAAATCGGAATAATATATTTGAAGATATTGTATCTTGTTATTGCTTTTTTTAAATTTTCTTGTTGGCTTGGAATGGTGGTTTAGTTTTTAAATCAATAAAGAAAAATGTATGTTGGGTAAAAACTCAAATTAGGTGCAGTTTACATGAGAATGGAATTCATTGTGAATAATAAAGTGTCGAATTGAAGATGTATCTTAAAATGGCACAAATTATTAAAAAAAAATATAATTTTTGTAATACATAATAATAACCGTAAGCTTTTAAAAAGTAATGAATGAAAATCCACCATAAAAAATATTTCATATTGTTATTTCCACTTAAATCGAAGACTCACTTGAAAAATGTAAGTCGATATTTTGATCTCAAAAATTTTAATAACAATATTCAAGATTTAATATGAATTGACTCCTTGTCCAACTGCTTAAATCAGTATAGATATATGTATAATTGTATAAGTTATTCATCGTTTGAGTTATTGAATTACAGAAATTTTAATTATTCTAAAAAAATTAAAAAGCCATAGTTTGCCATCAACCCTCAAAAAATGAAAGGTAAGGAAATTGCTGGAATTTGAAGCGAGTACAAAGTATTTACGTTCAATGTATATGCAAAACGTGAATTATACCCGCTGAATTTAATATGGGTTCCTATAGAGGCTTTAAAATAAACAACTATTCACTATATGACATTAAACTAATAACTAAACACTGTAGCACATTCTTCATAGAATCAGCGCAATAAATCGCATGTAAGGTTTACTAAAGACAAGTCAAATTATTTCACATGTTAAGTTTAAAATAAAAAAAACGCACCTCGTTACGCCTATAATAATCTGTTCACAACATACAAAAAAGCAACAATCAACCCTTAATCCAGAGGCAAAGCAGCCACCCGCTGAGCTTGAAAACATCTAAGGTTTCCATTAAAACCTACCTCTAATACTTAGTTATGTTAAAGAACTAAGTATAGAGGGTTGAACATTAAAAAAAAAGTCGTGAAAATCATGTCTTCTTTTCTATTTGCAACCAAAAAAAAATCAATAAAAAATTTAAAATGCAAAAAGAAAAATAGAAAAAAAACAGACTCTTAATCTTTTGATGTGGATTCACCTGCATCTAAAGCCAAAATCTAATTCATTGTCTTCAAAATTGTGTACCGTTTTTTCCGAGATGACGTCTAACAAGTTCGAGTAATTTTCAAATCGCATTCTTCTTTCACACCCAACATCAGTCAATTATTATGTCCATTTGTACACATATGTGTATGTATAATGTATATATGTGTGTAAAATTGTATTGCGAGCATCCTCACTCTAATTTCTGGCAAATTTATTCGCTTCAGCGTTGTCACACATAAATCTCATAGTTCCACAGGCCCCGCTCTTATAGATAAAACCCCGATGGCATCCAGAAGCTTTAGCTCGAATCCAACCGCCCATGTGCGCGCAATTTGTGAACGAAATTAACCGATAAATTAATTCGGATCGAGAAAGTGGATTCAACAGCCGCAACATCATCAGACTCCAGAGAGTATAGGTATAAAGTATTTATAAGGAAATCCTGTACGCCGCCGAATATATGCGAGTTGGACCCATTGCGGACAGCGAAAGACTCTGCGCGCGCTCGAGGACCAAAAGAGCAAAACTTGTGAATGGACTTGGATGTTGTGGTCTGGTCTTTCAAGTCAAATTAAGCCATAAATTCAGTATTTATCTCCCTGGGTGTAGTTTGTCGACTGTGAGTGTATGTGAGATGTTGTGTCGTCAGGGTGGACGACTTGTGAGAAAAATTACCCGGGATAAGCCACCATCAGGCACCACTACCCGACCGTACGGCGGCGGCGCGGGGCGGCGCGCTGGGCTGCATCATGAGTTGTTGGAAATGGAGCTCGATGTATGTACCTATACGCTATATGCTATGCTATGCTACGCCTCGGGTTCTCAGAGATGTGCCAATAAACGTAAATGACCACTTTCATTATATCATTGGAAATTGTGGTGGCAGCCATATAGGTTGTGGACTTGGCACAGACATTACCTTCCAATAAACTATACGCACTTCAACGACGATGCGTTCGGCCTGTGCACAATATTTTTATTTGGCCAAGTCGTAAAACCAAGATAAGTGTTGGTATCGATCGTTGCGTCGTCGCGTCCGTCGCCCGTTGTCATCATTTCGTTCCCAGTATTACCTATAGGCTTAAGGGGATGAAACATTGCCTGATAATGGATTACCATTTTGAATCGATAAGATCTTTTAATGTCTTTGACAAGATTTCGTCTCAAGGTGATATAAAATCACTTCGATGGTTTTAATCTACAGAGATTTTTTGGAAGATTGGTTTCTTTTCTCGAAACTTATAAATACACATAGATACTTGATTATTAATTTCCGAAAAAGTTCATTTTTAGAGGAGAGCTTTTTGTTTTCCTATGAACATTCTTAGAAAGTACGGTTAATTTAAACCAGATGCTTTTAATTTTGTAGCGTAAATTGGGGTAAAACTACGATGTTTTTTGTAAATATTTTAAAATTTTACAGGTCTTATGGTGAATCTTATAGTTCCAATAAAGGATTGCGATACTAAATTAGCACTTAATTCCTGCATCATTAAAATTTTGAATTTCAGTTGTGGTGTTTTCAGCTTGACGGACCTTATAAAATTCTACATAAAAAGATTTTGACACTTTTTTTCGCTTTAGCAGTAGATTTTGAGAAAAAGTTGTTCAAACGTTACAAAGCTATCTCCCAAAAAATTTACAAAAAAAATCTAATTTTTAACTCTTTTCCCCATAAAATCAGAAGACCCCAGGTCCAAACTTGAGGAAATGGTTACATAAAAAAAATACAGCTCTCCACAAAAATTCAGCTTTTCGGTTTTTTTTTTTTTTTTGTAATGAAAGTCTAATTTTGTTGGACTATACTGATTGGGCTAGGTTAGGTATGTCAAATGTAGGTATTAAACATTTTGAATTAATGAAGATGTCCCTTCTATAATTTATTGAATAATTCAATTAATACTTAAAGTGACCTTAATTGAATTATATTTAATTGCTCCACTTGAACAGAAGTAGTTCTTTCTAAAATCCTTCAATCTTTGTTGATTGAAAAATACTGAAAGTTGTAAAAAGCACATTTTATTTTTAGCTTGTAAATAAAATTCTAAAAGAAGGTTTAGCAAGTAAGTCAACTAAAATACCTAAAGAAATCAACTAAATCAAACAATCTTTTAAATCGAACTATATCATTTTTAACTTCCCATTGGAAGTTATTGTAATTGGTCGGATTCTTCGAATTGAAATTTTGACGTTTCTCGACGTTTCGAGGTCCCATCAGGAATCCGAATCCATCATTTTTAGAGAGATGTCTGTATGTGTGTGTGTTGTATATGTATACGTTCGTACGTTCGTCAGCCTTTCTATCGTTCACTGTATCTCGAGAACGAATAGAGATATAAATTTTATTTTACAGTTAATAACATAACGAAGTGTAAAAAGGGTTCCCAAAAAAATTCAATTAGCGGTTTTTTTACTACAGCAATTTAAAAACTTCGAGAACAAAAAATGCCATCGACTTCAAGTTAATTTTATTCTTCAAATAATGACGTAATAAAGCATTGAAAAAGAACTTAAAAAAAAAACAACGGGCAGTTTTTTTTAGATCAAAAAACATGCTAAAATTTTGTGAAAAACGCGTTTCGGTTGTAATATTTTGAGAAAAAACAACAATATTAACTTCAGGATAATTTTATTCTATATACATAGTGACGTAGTCAATAACTAATAAGGTTTGTAGAATTATTCAATTAACAGTTTTTTTTTTTAAATAAACAAATTTTCAAAATAAAACCACTTAAAAATTAAAAATATGTTTTTCGACTCGAATATCTCAAAAACAGAATAATTTTACACAATGCTATCTGTAACTATGAATAATTGTAAAAAATTGATAGTTTTTTTTTTTAAACAAAAACATCTGCCAAAAATACAACTTAAATAGTTGAAAAATATAATACGGCCCAGTTTTGGTTTTCACTTGATCGTAATATTGAACATTTGATAAGGTCTTTTTAAATTTTGAATTAGGTATTTCCTTATAACAAAATAATATTGGGTGTCCAGTTGCCACGGGCACCAATGGGAAGGTATACCAGAGTGGGTCGCACCTAGCCTCTTTTTTGAAATTTATATTACTCGGTTCATTCATATATTATAGATGACCCAAAGACATTCTTTAACTTCCATCTAAGGTCTTGCGTTTTAAATGTTTGCAATAAAGATAGACTTTTATGAAACAAAATATACAAAAGGCTTTGACCCCAAATTTATTATATAGAAATAAAAGATTTCTAAATAATCATTATAAATATATAAAGGTATAATATTTCAAAATTGCGTCATTGCCTTATGTCATCTGCATATGCGTTTCATATAAGTAAAAGAAGTCTATGTGAATTTTATTTTCACATCATCGAATATATAGGCACATTTGAATATCGACTGACATCAATCGCCCATCAACTGATCAACACCTACCATTATGACCTTTTCCCATAGCCAAACCAATATAACCGATGCCAATCTGTCAATTTGATGTTAGTTTCGTTTTTTTTTTTTTTTTTTATTGACTCATTCTCATCGATATGATGATGATAGTGATGGCGGCGGCGGCAATCTATCAAAATGCTAATGGGGCCAGTGAGTTTTTGACATTTCCCTATCGCTAATTTTATTTACAATTCTCTTTTATAGTCTAAAATGTTTGAATTTTGAAAAGAGTTCCCAGTTATCCCACACAATTAGTTAGGTATATGTATGTATGTATATGAAACGATACCGTCCGTTGCGTCGTCTTCGTTGGTTGTCTCTGAGAATGAATCACATTTGAATTCCGTGCGTCAAAGCCCAAAGGCTTGAGCTTTGTTGGTCTAATGCAGTGTATCGATATGCTTTTTAGAGATCTTCAATTCTTTAACTATACTTTTATAGTCATATAGCCTCACAAAATGAGACATCTAATTTGTTATTCAATTTCTATCGAACTGAAATTAATTAACTCGCACATAAATAAAGTAATTCTTGTGTATATTCATGATGTTTGTCTGTAAAATGTTGTCCCCTGTGTGTGTTGTCACGTGGGCAAGGTTTTTATAAAAAAAAAAAAAAACATCTTCTTTTTTCTGAGAGAAGCTGTTAATCAGAGGATTAGATAGTTTTGGACTTCTTTAACAAATTTTGACAATACAGTGAGTGGAGGCTTAGATATTGTTTGATGTTTTTTTTTTTTCCTTCTAACAAATGCAAATGCCTTAGATATTTCTTTTTCGGGGTCTTATTATAGATATCAGTGAATATAGAAGAAACATGCCATAAAATAGAGCTTATTATTGTTATTGAATAGTTGACATTGTTATAAATATTTTTTAAAAGTGTTTGGCTCATATAAACTTTAAAAACTTTCAGATAAACCCACTTTGGATTTTGGATTAGTTCAATGGCAGATAAGCTGCTGAATGCGTTGCCGGCACAGCATATATTATATGTTTTAATAAAAATGCTTCTAGATATCACATACATATATACGGATGATAATTTAAATGCCATATTAAAGTTAGTTTTATTAGACTTCAAATATTATCATGTTTATATTATTTTTTTTTTTTAGTTTTAAGTTCTTGTAAGATTTAATTTATGTAGTGATGCAGTTTTTATTGAAATGTTGTAACAAATTAGGCTGAACTTTAACATATTTATTACATATACAATACATTTGTTATATATGTTTATTTATTAAGTTAACTTTTTGAATTCATCGCCGATGGGTGAATTAATAATAAATATTAATTTAGATAAATAGAATAAATATTGTATTTGTATGCAAATAAAAGTGAGAAACAAAAGTCGTATATTAAATCCACTTCCATTATGCAGATATACTTATTCAGTATTCACTATAGACAAGGTAAATGATTGCGATTTGGAAAATTTGACACAATTGTACAACAACTTATTATGTGAAGATAAAAAGGAATGATATCAATTAATGAAACTGATAACGGGTCTTTCATTTCGTGATTTCAAGTTGGTAGCGCTTGCATTTGAAACCTGTCAAATTCAGCTGTCATTTGAAAAGTGTCATAATATTATTTGAATGTTTGCCATTTACAAAAATGGATCGCTTAACAATCAAACAACGCGTTAAAATTATTAAGACTTACTACAAAAGTGCTGAGTCAAAGGTAGCAGCCACTATTCGCGCATTACGCGATATTTATGGTCGTCATAATCGACCAACTACGCAAGCAATCGGTAAAATTGTGAAGAAATTTGAAGAAAGTGGAAGCGTTACTGATGTCGTAAGCAGCGTTGCCGGCACAAAAAAATTTCCGTGCCAGATTTTCTTAAAAAACGTGCCATTTTCGTTCCGTATGAAAAAAGCGCAAGTTCCTTTATTATTATTAAAAAATATATTTTAACTTTTGGTGAAATTCAATAAAAAATTATAAGAAATAATTTGTGTATTATCAAAAAATAAAAGCTTCTGTCATTTTCTTACTCCATTTGTACCATTTTTTTTTTTAATTTCTTCAAAATTTGCTTTGGGAGTAAACAAAATAAATGAGAAGAGCGTGCCATATTGAATATTTTTGTGCCACCATGAAATTTTTGTGTCAAAAAAGCACGATCACGCCACTTCGGCAACGCTGGTCGTAAGGCCTGTGCTGCAAGTGCAAGTGATCCGAATTTATCAATTTCCCGGCGGCGTCCGAAGCAATTAACTGATTTTTTTCTGCGACGTCAATTGGCCGCCAAAGATTATGTAATTTGACCGTATTTACGCGAATAGTCCCCGAACTCTAGACGCATTAAAAACCAACATTACTCAAGTTATGGCTGAGATACCACCCGAAATGTGCGAAAAAGTATGGTTAAAAATTACCTCAAAAGAATTGCAACCGCTATTTGAGTATTAAATTTAGGACTAGTACCGGTTTCGGCGAAAGGACTTTGTGAAGAACTTGAACTAAAAGTAGAGTAAGGACGTGCGACACAGTTGTGCAGGTACTTTAATTTTATTTATCCGCAATCTTGATGAAATTAGGTATTCAAAAACTTCTAGTCTAGTATACTTAAATAAATGAACAAATAAATAAATTGGATGTCACGATAGTTTGAGTAGAACCAGAGGGCATAGTGAATGGAGGGGACCTATAATTTTCTGCCAAATCCAAAAGGCTAATGTGAGAAGCACATAATAAGATATACTCTTGGGGGATCTGTGAATTCCTCGCAACGGGCAGTAATCCGTGAAAAACATTTCTGATGTTTTTTTTTTTTTTAAAGTGGCATAGGCTGGGAATTGAATCCAAGACCTTCGGCGTAACAGTTCTACGCACTAACCATTACGCCACGGGCTACTGGTTGGTATACTTGAGGCACTTTAATTGAAATTTGACTTCATTTTATGTCTTCAAATTCCATCAGTAAGCCATTTTTGATGAATTTTTCGCAAAAAAAAAATCCAATAATATTGGTGATAAAAATATATTGCTTAAGTTTTAATTTTGTGGTTTTGATAGGCCCTTATTTTTGGCATTTCTTTAGAAACCTTCTATACTATCTAGAGGTATCCATAATTTGTTTAAATTCAATTGACTAAAGCTAAGAGTGACCTTCAAATGCATAATGTAACCTTGATCTAAATTCATTATAAGAACGAAAATTTTTGGGCTATATTGATTTCTGATGTCGAAAAAAGAGTTTCTTATAATTAAAATCAAAAGTTTAGTTTGAAATAACCTTAAAGATCATTCTTCGAGGTCAAACTCCGTGAACTTTCACGTGTGGTAATAATAGGTATGTATATCAAGGTTTATCTTCAGTGTGTGACCTATTATAACAAATTTGACACAATTATGATGCAACTGTTATTCGATCAATATAAAAGTTTTCAAGCGTAGGTATAATATCATTATTGATAGTAAGTAATGAATAGTTGATTTACATATACATATAATACAACAACTGCACAATAATTTAATGCCTTTCATACTCTAATTTCACATAAGAAATAAACAACAAAATATTAAAACAATATGTACACCCAACTATACATACATACATATATATAATATACCTAACCATTGAAATTAAACTAATCAACCAATTTATTTTATGGCATGGTTGGTATAACTTTGTCGATAAACCTTCAATTTGTATACCTATGTTCAAATCGATAACATTTTTCTTTGTTTTGCGTTAAATTGATTCAAATCATAGGCAATTACGTTACAACAATCATGTAAATGTCTTCAACAAAGCAGAAATATTTAAAATTAATTTAAAAAAAAAATTATTAAATTTACTAAATTGCCCCCATCGAACTAAATATGTAATAACAACAACAACAATAACTACCAGAGCGTTTTCAAAACGAATTGACCGCATTGTTGTACCTCATTCTTACACGATTATAGTTTTATTTATATTTTTATATTATGGAGTGGTGTTTTGTTTTTTGTGCACAAAAACACTATATATGCAATACAATCCTATATACTGATGTGTTTGCCCCTTTTCGAGCTTGTTTTTGTTGTATATTCTAGAATTGTTAGTCACTTTTGAATTATTTTGTTTGATTGTTCAAAGGAACAAAAGTCACGCAATGTGCGCTCGAACTCTTGGTAGGGCAGGTAGCAATACATATTAACATTGCCTCTGCTCCTTTATTTTTTTTTTTATTCAACTTGATCTCTGAATTCTCTGTTTGTCAATTATTCTAGATTTGCTGTTTTTTTGTGAATTTTGTATTCTTTGTGTAACTAATTTTAAAAAGGTTGAGCCGAAATGTATATTGGGTTCTTTTGCAAGGACGACAGACACATCATTTAAGATCGTGGGATTGGGATAAACGATTTAAGTGAAGATGATTTCATTCAATTTGAGAAAGAAGTCAAATTAAAGAAAAATTATTTCCAATTTGATATATTTTGAAAAAAGAACGAACACATATATTTGGTCTGTGGTTAAACAGTTTTTTTGCCATCACATATTTTTGATGAAAACGTTTTTCGTCTATAATAAGTGTGAAGATTATTTCTTAAGAAATTACTAAGTAAACGTTGTGGTTTGTTTTTCTTTTGAAGCTCATGGGAAATAAAAATAATAGCCATATATTTTGTAAAATTTTTATATTGCAGTGTAGGTTTAATGCATTTCCGTTAGAAAATGATAATTCTAGAACCAAAATTGTTGTTTTGTATAGAATCTTTCGACTTCAAAGTGCCTTGTATATTTATAGGTATGTTTAAAGTTTACCAACTGGTATTCTCTATCCTGAACAATTTTTTTTTGATCAAAGTCTTAATAATTTTAGAAACTTTTCATCTGATAAAAGAAATTTATTAGTTATTGGAGCCTATATTTTATGCCACCTCCAAAAATATACCATTAGTTTAAGGAAGTATTACGTAAGTACATAAATATGAACAATAGGTATAGCACCGTGCTGTCTTGCACTTTGAATTTACAGTTTAGACTGAAAAAATGTTAAAAAATCAATAAAATAAGAAATAAATTAATTTCAAAAATATCTGAAATTTATTTGATACCAAACACAATTTACACCAAGTGATTTCTTACACAAATCTCAATTTATGAGAAAAATTTTGTTAAAATCGTTGTACCTAGTGTTTTTTTTTTTAAATATAATTTTTTATATAAAAAATATTGAATATATTATTAAGGGAAAAAATTGGTACGCCAATTTTTAGTGCTTATTTATGCGGAGTTTAAAAATTAATTTTGAAAAAAAAAATCATCCACCCAATTTCCAAATATCGAATTTCAAAAAATTATTTTGATTTTTTTTTTTTAAATGCAAAATTTGATTTTTTGAAAATTTTGATATGCAATATTAATCAAACTTATTAGAAACTTTTGTGTAGAAAATTTCATTAAAATTGGTTCAACAGATAAAGATGTAGTGGAAAACCTAAAAATTGGGTTTATGAGAGGTACCATTTTTAAACATTTTTTTTCCCAATAATATGGTAGATCTTTCTGATATTAGTTCACACAAAAATTTTAATCAAAATCGTAGCAGCCATTTTTGAGAAAAATGAGATTTTCAATACCTGTTTTTAAAAATTCGTATGGGAGGTACCGTTATTTTTGGTTACAAGGCAAAATTTTATTTAAAATCTGCTAGATAATGTCAAAAAACTGCTGGGTACTAAGTTTAATAAAAATCGACCAAGTCGCTATCGAATTTTTAAGTTCTCAAAAAAAAATTTTGAAACTTTTTTTAAAAATCCAAAAAACAAATTTTGGTACACAATATTTTTAAAATTATTATTATTTATATTATTGTATATAAATTATTCTATATAAAAAAATTATTCAAAATCAGTTGAACCGTTTTTGAGAAAATCGAAATAAAAAAAGTTGTTCTATGAAAGGTACCATTTAAAACCATTTATCCGAATTTTTTTATAAAATGGCAGCATTTTTGTAAAATAAGTGAATAAGTATGTATCCCCGACAAAAAAAAATGCTTTGGTCTAGAATAGGTATAGGGATCCCGCTGGGTTTATATTAAATTAAACATCTCAAAATAACCTAGCCACTTTCAAATATTTAAAAATTTTTTTTTTAAAGAACCCAAAAGTTGGAAATAATTTTTTCAAAGAAAATGAAACACCTACATTTAGAAGTATTTGTTGTATTTTTCTTAGAAATTTGAAGAATCCTTTAGATACACCTATTTCTTTTAATAATATTTCTTTTAAAAATTAACAAACAATTGCCTGCCATTATACACATTTATCACCACAAAATCATCTTTATATAGCGACAAAAAATAAAAATAAAACATCCTTATAAGAATTCGATTCAAAAAAGAAAAACAAACATGATTAAGACTAGGAGGAGACTCATCTTCATTATAGGTACCTATATAGTAATCAAACATCCCAAACTGTCAATGTATTATCCAAGCGCGTAAATTACACAAAACATCACAAGCACCCAAGTGTGTGTCATATATAAATACACAAAAGTTAATGATAGAATCCCAGTAAATTTCCATCATCATCATCATCATCATTCTACATCATCAGAAAAGATGCGCTAAAAAAATTCCTTTTTGATTTATAAAACCTGTCAAGGACACCATATATGATTTGTTTGTTTTTTTTTCTCTCCTTGCATAAAGATAGATATGAAAATTTATATATTTTTTTTTCATAAAACGTAAATGTATTAATAGGCCTCAATTAGTCACTATCAACTTGTGTAATCTCATAACGATACACATCGTCCTTGTTGATGAGAATGATGATGATGATGTGATAATAATAATGACATCCTTATTATATGCGAGATGATACATATACATACAAAAAAAAAAAAAAGAAGAAGAAAAATGAAAAATATTTAAAAATCAACTCTCCATGCACGTCCTCATATATTACATACAAATATCATCGCTGCATCATCATCCACCATCGCCTCGCCATCACCTTTTCACCGTGTCGTCGTGATCTTTGAAACTCATATGGAAACAAAGGCAATGCACCTGAGGTGATATTTTAATATAACCACGGTAGCATCAGCTCAGCATCACTTATACCTTTTTATCACCCGAAGCAAAAAGGATATACAAATAAAAAAAAAATTAAGAAGAATCCTAAAAATATCAAAAATCTGAAGAACATGTCAACCCACACGGGATGATGAATCTTAAATTAATGGTAAATAATCTGTCATCATATTTAAGCGTACCTATCAGTGGATATTGGTGAATTTCACCAGTAAAGCAGGAGAGGAGCTTCTTTAAATGTAACCCCTTAATTTTAACAGTAAAAGACACGTTGTCGTAGTTTTATTTGGAAGGGACTAGGGAAATGCCAATTTATAACGATTTTGTTTATAAAAGTATATGCGACCCCGCAGGTCCAGGGCATACTTCAGGCACCCATTTGGGAGAAGCGCGGTAATACACACCCAATTTAATGTCGATAACCTGTTATAACTGTTATAAATTTGTATTTCTCTAGTCTTGTCCTTTTCACAAAAAAAAAAACAAAACAAAATAAATAAAAAAAATAACCTGCTGGCGAAATTTTAATGGATCAAATTGTCCCTGCACTGTATACCTTCTCTATATGACAAGATTGGGACATGTTAAACGATTCTTCGGCATAATGATGATGAAAAAATCAAAAAAAAAAAAAAAATCCACATATCATATTCATCGTCCTTTTTGGTTAGTCACTCGCTCTGACTCTGCCTGAAGGCGGTCTATATTGATCTATTCTGTGGTTTTGATTAAGTGTCATCAATTTGTCAAAATATCGCCCTTTGACACTTTGATACTATTTATCTAGTTGTATGGAGTATGATATGAGGGAGAGAATATTTATCGAATGTCAATGATGAGGATGTGCTATACCATTTTCGTACCTGGTAGCTGTTTAAATATAACTATACATATATGTACATAAGTAAAACGAGCCATGAAGAATCAATATGATTGTATAGAAAAGCAAATCGAAGGAGGAATTATGTGACTGAGGGGTAATTAATTGCCCCCATGCATGCGGGGACTATAGAATACATATTTGACTTTTCATGGTTTGTTGTGTGTTTTTTTTTTGTTAATTTCAAGGAAAACCGCCGGAGGTCTTTGATGGAATAAAAATTAGAGACATTGAAGAATTAGGAAATTATGTGACACACTTAAGATAAAATGCAATGAGCGATAAAGTATATCGAATGATTTAGATGTAAAACACCATTTAAGATTTTTTATTAAATATTTATGTATTACTTTTTGTGCGATGGAAACTTTGTTAAAATTTTATTGTGATAAAATTAATATTTTCGTTATTTTAGAGATAACAAAAAAAATACCAAATAAATTATTTTATAGTCTGTATCCTTTTTCCGACTGTCACAATGCACCCATTTTGACAGGTGTCAAACGAAGCAGAGATACCTGCTCGATTTGATGAATTATAATTTTATTTGAAAATGTTAATAATTTGTTCAAAAACTTCATTTGTTTGTTAAATATTACTCCAATAAAAATGAACTCTATAAAATGAACACTTCCACTTTCCAATTGGTAATATTTTGACATGTGACATTAGGTCGGTTCAATTTATTAGGTCCGTTCATTTTAAAATAGTGTTGGTGTCTTTTATTTTCACACGGGTAGGCTACTGGGTACCTACTTATTTTATTTGTTAAATGTTTAATATAGTTGTGGACCTTATAGCGTATACAGGTACCTACTCAAACTTTTCACCACCTCCTTGGGTATACTGGCCTGGCCTGATTTTTTATACCTATACACACTTTTGCTCATTAAAATTCATTTGTTTACGTTAATTACGTTCGCGCTCTGGTTGCCTACCATCGCACCATCATCAAAACACAACGTACCTAACTTATATACAGCGTTAGACCCCAAGCACACAAGAAATGAGGCTCAGCTATTTTTATGGGATGATGAAAAAAGCTCAAACTCATTCCCATCCATCCAGTCGCCCTGTATCCAGTCATCCATCGCTTTAGGCAAGCAAAACGCTTATATACATAAAACTACAAAGAAAAACAACAACAACAACAAAAAAAAAAACTACTGAATAAAAAGCGAAAAACTTTTATTTAAAAAAAAAAAAAAAAAACATGGCTTGAACAGAATTACCCGCTCTTGATAAGGATCTGGGTCTCTCATTGTTCCCTTCGACTATATATACAGTGCCGCTAGTGCTTATAACTGCTGTACCTATAATAGGTACTGCTGTTTTGTTGCAGCCAATGCTATCGAGGCAAGTTGTATGTTGTAGAGTTGCATGTGTGCACATTTGCATGCAGGTTGTGGCGGTAGTTAGCAATTATAACGGGTCTCTGCGGCCATTTATATTTATGAGGATTTCGAATAGAAAACGCTTCGTTCGGTGGTGATGGTGGCGATGGTGGTGCTGACTTGCTTCTGCTGCTACTGGTGCTCATTAAAGGTACAATGAACATTTGTTAGAGAGTACCTACCTAAAAGACTTTGTTTGAAGGTGACCTCTGTGCAATTAAATAACTCTAACCAGCTTGCAACTGCATTTTCCACCGCCATAATATATAAGATTCGGGTGACTTGAGATACTCGTGCATCTAACGGTAATGGCTGATGTGAGATCTTACATCTTCACATAAAGATACTCATGCTCCAAGAGATTATCTTTGGTTCAGCCATCATATGGAGTAGGTATAATGGTACAGTTTGATGGTTGTTATAATGTTAAGGACTGAAGATTGAGCGACTATACTCTAGATGCATCCGTTCATATAAAGAGCCTCCTATCAGAGCGATTGGTATATGCTTTATGAAACTGAATTCGATTAACCTTAAACGCTTGGATAAGTTGGCAATTGGAATGTGACACGTTGTTTATACCTATAATTGTGTTTTGTTATTGTTTTTGCTATTTCATTTTACTGTTATACCTACTCTTCGGTTTTCTTGGCATGAGTTGTTTCATTCTATAGGCTTTTTGTGAAAAAGACGTGATTTGATTTCATTCCATATTGAAATTTAATTATGGAAGAAATTAAACGGTTTGAGAAGTTTTAAATGGAACAATAATATGTGAAGATACCTATGTAGAATATCTTTTAGGTGCAGTAAATTTGTGGTAATGATGGGCTCAAAAATGGAATATTTCTTTGTTTTTTTTTTTTAAAGCCATAGATATTTTTCACTACCTTCCTCAATTGCTGTCAATGTAGATAGATTTTTTCTTCGTCCTCTTGTGTGGAAGTTTTAAATCTTCTAGGAGTGTCTTTTGTGATGGAAAAATACCTAAAATCCATCTTAACCGTTCGGACTTTGCACGAAAATTGTAGGTCCTCTCTATTCCTGCCAACTATATAACAAACACGCAACACAGGCATTGTTAAATGTTTGCAATTCAATAGGCCTTGGATCTTCATCCCGAGATGTAACGCCACAAAATTTATTTTATATTTTTCGCGTCTGCATAATTTTTTATTTTAGACCAGCTGAGAAAAGAAATGGGATAGGTTATTAAGATACTATTGGGTGCCACTTGAAATATTTAAAAATTTAATTTTTGTTGGAAACTCTATATTAGACCAGTTTATACCAATCGTAAAATATGGTATAAAGCAAAGTATTTTTTAATGGCTTCCTTTTTCTATTTTCAATTTAGCTAACTTTCATTATGTGAGAATAATTGTTTAAGATATGGCAAAATTCAAGTCTTTGTAATTTATACCAATCAAACTAACTATATGTTTCTTTTAGGTAAGGTTTTAATTATTATTTTATATAAGTTGTTTAGAGATTCGAACATCAAAATTTATTTAATTTAAAAAGTGTTGTTTTTTTCACACGATACTGATTGGTATAATCTAATTTGATTTCTTAAGCAAAAATAATACAAAAAGAACACGTATGTACTTATAAGTGAAAAAAGGATGTTATAATAAAATTTCATAAACCTATATTCCTCCCTAATGTCCATTAAAATTATCTGAATTTCTTTTTTGTATTTCAAATATTCTCCGAAATGGTATAAAAAAATATTCACTATCAACGCCTCGAAAACATTTTGACATATGAAGTGTTAAAATTGGGAAATATGATTTAGCCATATTTTTTTAAACATTTGTTTATACATATGTCTGCTGATTGGTCTAAATTGATTTGATTTACAGAACTAATAAAAAATAGGAAAATGTTCTCCGTATTGGAAATTCAAGACTTTAAGATTTTATATAGATATATATGTATGAACGTCAACAGTAATGAAACTTTCTGCCATTTATGTGCACCTGACTGGTATAAAAAGAAAAATAACCTATGAAATAGATACATTCTTTTACAGATATATTTTTTAAGTTGTTTTAACATTTTTATAGAGGTATACCTATATACATGTTTAACTGGCACTATATGTCTAGTGCAAAAGACGAAAAGACTATTTGTCCTGATTGGTATAAACTTTTTTTTTGTAATTTGTAAATTAAAAATTTCAGTCGATAAAATGTTTTACTATATAAAAGGGTATTTTGTATTAGGTATAAATATTCAACCTGATTCATCAGACTCTTTTTAGTGATCATCATTATTTTATAACTTTTTATATGTTTTCTTTGGAACGTTAATCTTATTTTCGGTTTAAGATCGTGGCAATTCTAAACTTAAAATAAATTCGTCTAAGGGTTAATTTTTCTTTCCACAACATTTTTCACTTTAACCTTAATACAAAAACAAAACTTAACAAATAACCTGACAAAACGATTTGTACCTCTTTGTCTTCAACCGATGTCTTCATAATAAGACGAAAAAAGTTTGTCATAACCTCCACTTTATAAATGTGAGTTTGCTTCGAACACACTAGAAATATATGTATATGTAAAATATGTAAAAACAAATTAATGAGGAAAAATGCCAGAAAATCATGCTTGCCTAGCGGCTTACGACAGGCCCATTGTCCTTCCTATCATTCCATTAATATCATTTTATTGTTGAACAGCCAGCGCCTTATAGAATACCAAATCATGTATCTATATATAAAAACTTGCTCTTTCATAAGGATATTTCTTTATACCTATCTAAAGGATACCTTCTTGCAAAAATAAAAAAACGCTTTTTGATTTTTTCTTTGCTTTAGGAAAATAATTTTAAATTAAAATTCAACTCTACGATGACATTCCTTGTGTGCTACCATCCGGCCAGGATATGAAACTAAGCGACGACGAACTAATATAGAAAAACTTCAAAATTCAAATATGGTTGTCCGAGAGAATATAAGGATATTCGAAGAACACGTCAGCGAACAAAAAAATAAAACAAAACAGACATTTTGCCTTTTTCCCTAATTGAATTACCCTCTGAGCGCAGCGGAGCCGAGTCACCCTTCAACTGTTTTTATTGGCTAACGGTGTGTTTTATGGTTTCTATATGGTGCCAGCTTTGGTAGGTTAGGTATCCATTAAAATGTTCGTGGACAAAAAACACACAACAACCTCATTTATGCAACCACCACACCGCGCCGCCATGATGTCCTTGTAAAGCACATTTTGTGTTGTGTTGTGTTGTGTTTTTCTGAATCACTCAGCCTGGGTGGTGGTCATCATTCATCCCGTTTCATTATACCAACATAACTACCCCGCATGTATAAAATCAACCCCCAACTGTACGAGGTCAAACTTCCAGATTACCCACCAGCGATAGCGGCCATAATTCATGACCTATTCTCTCAAGTCCGGGGTATTTGTGCAAAAACCTTGCTGTTTATACATTTTGACAAATGTCCATGCGAAGTTTGCCATAAGGTTTGCCCGTCCACGTCCTACCTGACGTTCGTCCTTTTGCTGCTGCTGCTGCTGCTACTGCTGCAGTGTGCAATTAGAGCTGATTCCAATGAACGATATGGGTTGTGAGGGGCGGTCAGATGAGGCCCGCCCCAACGGTAAACATTGCATGTGCATGGCAAACGGATATGCAACATAGGTATGCGTGCTCATACACAATCGAGCGAGTGCTGTGCTGCTATGGAAGTTTTTGTGCCAACAATAGCGTGGTTTTTGTGAGTCCTATAACAACCAACAGAACCTCAAATGGCGATGAGTTATGACGCGAGTGCACTTGCATATAATGAGACCTCAAGCAAATGAGGGTGAAGTATTCATGTAGCCCTCTTAATACGGACATGTGAATCACTATAGTAATATTAGGTATAGGTACAACCCTAAGTGGATTCTAATCGATTCATGGTGTGGAATCAGTAAATTACCAAAAGCTCAATGACGCATTGCAAGAGATGTCTTCGCGACAATCATCTTTGGGGCACAAAAGTCTACAGTTCCGAAATAAATCAAAGACATATAAAACTTATAACCACGTATAACGGATGAGGAACTCTCTCTATCTCACTCTTTCTCTCTCTATAGCTTCTCAGACAGGAAAAGGAACCAACATGCGGATGGATAAAAACCACACTCGCATATACATAGGTAGGTATTTATATAATACGTACGATCATTTCTGCATCTTCAATTGAAATGCAGATTATTTTGATTTATTGCGGATTCTTGCGAATGTGGATTTCATTTTCGCAGTCGCATTCAAGATTTATGCATGCGCGAGGATCATGCGGAGATTTATTGCTTTTTGATAGGGGATGACGGGGCGAGGACGACGACGCTAATCAGTTGAATATACCTATATATACACAAGAGCAGCGTGTGAGGACAGCTCACAGCTCGGTTTAGGTCTTTGAATATAAATAAACTTGTATATTCTGTGGCCAGGTCATTTCTACTATATAGGTACCATTTGGATTGGCTTGGCGCATCCACGATTCAGCATCAGCATCAGCATTACACATCATCATCATCATCGGATGAACGAACTAAAGCGAGGTGTTAATTGGTATTATTGTCCTTTCCAAATGGTTCGGTTCGGTTTTTCTTTTTTTGTGTGTGAATGAATCAGGCGTTAAAGAAACAATTAGCAGCAAAATGAGATAAATTTTATTGGAGCTCGCGAAGGTATAAACATTCCTATACACGTTATTCGAAAAAAATAAGATCGACTTCGATGGGCAGGGCACATATACTTGTTCCCAAAGTTTTTAGACTAAATTGATAAAAAATGTCACAAGTTCTGTACAAGTCTTAAAAACTCTACTCAAATATGGGTTCTGATGGGATTGTTAGAAATTAAGTTCACTTCAAGCACAAAGTAAAACCTCAAACTTTCGTATAAATAAAATATAATCATTGAAAGGCTTGTACTTCAATCATCATGAGTCTCCGTTCAGTCAGATTCTAAAACACGCTATCCGCTAACCACCATACCTACAAATGCCATTGCCCGCATAGTCCTTAGTTGAATACCTCCAGTGAAACTTCTTTAATGCGAATTGCGGCCAGGGTAAATCTTAAAATCAGAGTCTTGCTTGACACGAAATGCTAATTATTTACCATCCTTTCGGAGCATTCCAAGCAATTGTGCAGTTTTTTTTAAAACCATCTAATTGGTCACTTCTTTTCTTGTTCCCCCTGCTCTTATAGGGCATCTATATGGAACATCATAAATCTGTTCGTGTTCAATTCCTTTCATCTGAAGCCATCGACCGACAACCCAGCATTCGAGAAGCCCCCCCAAATAATCCTCGTGCCCAATTTAATTTAGTTGAAAGAATCAAGCACTTAAATAGTTTCTCCATAATATTGCGTGATATGAATTAAACTTGAGTGATGGTGAAGATGGAAGGGTAGTTCGCTCCAACAACTATACTCGGGAGCTATGGTCCCGATTAAAAAAAATATATATATATAAAAAATGTAAAACGGTAGCACAAATCGAGATTGTTGTGAGAAGATGATGGGAAAATTCCTTAAAGCATTTTTGAGTTGTTTTATAAAAATTTAGTAAAACGCAAAGACGTCAAAAAGTTGCGTGCCCAACGGGTCTTGTGTGTAATTGCTAACTTCTTTGAGAGCATCAAAATGTATATGTACATATACATTTTTATACAAACAAAAATTGTTTCAACAAAAAAAAAAAAACAAACGACAAAAGTCATATTTGGCATACGAATAAGTTTGATGAAAATGGGCTTGGTATGAAGATAATTTTGTTACTTTTTTACTTGTAGAATTTTACTTGCACATATTAATAATTTTCAAGCAAATAAAAATTAAGTTAATAGGTATTTATTAAAAAAAAACGCGTGTTTTGTACAGTGGCATGCTTAGAGTTACATGCAACTTATACTGCATACAACTGCAAACATCTTCATAAAACTTTCATTGCATGCAAAAAAAGTAGAATGCAATAAAAGTTGCATGAAGTTGCATGCAATAAAAGTTGCATGCAGTTGCAATAAAAGTTGCATGAAGTTGCATGCAATAAAAGTTGCATCCAACATCATACATGTTTGATGCAACATGTTGCATGCAACTTCATACATGCCGCAACTTTTAAAAGTAACATGCAAAAAGTTGCATGCAACAAAAGTTGCATGAGGTTGCATGCAATAAAAGTTGCATGCAGTTGCATGCAATAAAAGTTGCATGCAGTTGCATGCAATAAAAGTTGCATGAAGTTGCATGCAATAAAAGTTGCATAAAGTTGCATGCAATAAAAGATTTATGAAGTTGCATGCAATAAAAGTTGCATGAAGTTGCATGCAATAAAAGTTGCATGAAGTTGCATGCAATAAAAGTTGCATGCATGCATGCACTTGCATGCAATAAAAGTTGCATGAAGTTGCATGCAATAAAAGTTGCATGCAGTTGCATGAAGTTGCATGCAATAAAAGTTGCATGAAGTTGCATGCAATAAAAGTTCCATGAAGTTGCATGCAGTTGAATGCAATAAAAGTTGCATGAAGTTGCATGCAATAAAAGTTGCATGAAGTTGCTTGCAATAAAAGTTGCATGAAGTTGCATGCAATAAAAGTTGCATGCAGTTGCATGAAGTTGCATGCAGTTGCATGCGGTTGCATGAAGTTGCATGAGGTTGCATGCAATAAAAGTTGCATGCAGTTGCATGCAATAAAAGTTGCATGCAGTTGCATGCAATAAAAGTTTCATGCAGTTGCATGGGGTTGCATGAAGTTGCATGCAATAAAAGTTGCATGCAGTTGCATGCAATAAAAGTTGCATGCAGTTGCATGGGGTTGCATGAAGTTGCATGCAATAAAAGTTGCATGCAGTTGCATGCGGTTGCATGAAGTTGCATGCAATAAAAGTTGCATGCAATTGCATGCAATAAAAGTTGCATGAAGTTGCATGCAATAAAAGTTGCATGCAATTGCATGCAATAAAAGTTGCATGCAGTTGCATGCAATAAAAGTTGCATGAAGTTGCATGCAATAAAAGTTGCATGAAGTTGCATGCAATAAAAGTTGCATGAAGTTGCATGCAATAAAAGTTGCATGCAGTTGCATGCAATAAAAGTTGCATGAAGTTGCATGCAATAAAAGTTGCATGAAGTTGCATGCAATAAAAGTTGCATGAAGTTGCATGCAGTTGCATGCAATAAAAGTTGCATGCAGTTGCATGCAATAAAAGTTGCATGAAGTTGCATGCAGTACAAGTTGCATGCAGTTGCATGCAATAAAAGTTGCATGAAGTTGCATGCAATAAAAGTTGCATGCGGTTGCATGAAGTTGCATGCAATAAAAGTTGCATGCAGTTGCATGAAGTTGCATGCAGTTGCATGCAGTAAAAGTTGCACGAAGTTGCATGCAATAAAATTTGCATGAAGTTGCATGCAGTTGCATGCAATAAAAGTTGCATGCAGTTGCATGCAATAAAAGTTGCATGAAGTTGCATGCAATAAAAGTTGCATGAAGTTGCATGCAGTTGCATGCAATAAAAGTTGCATGCAGTTGCATGCAATAAAAGTTGCATGAAGTTGCATGCAGTACAAGTTGCATGCAGTTGCATGCAATAAATGTTGCATGAAGTTGCATGCAATAAAAGTTGCATGCAGTTGCATGAAGTTGAATTAAGTTGCATGAAGTTGTATGATGTTGCATTCAACATGTTGCATCATACTTGTTTGATGCAATTCATGCAACATCATACATGTTTGATGAAGCGTGTTTCATGTTTGATGCAACATCATACGTGTTTGATGCAACATCATACATGTTTGATGCAACATCATACATGTTTTATGCAACATCATACATGTTAGATGCAACATCATACATGTTTGATGCAACATTTTACGTGTTTGATGCAACATCATACATGTTTGATGCAACA
This sequence comes from Epistrophe eligans, assembly GCA_951394125.1. Lineage (NCBI taxonomy): Eukaryota > Metazoa > Arthropoda > Insecta > Diptera > Syrphidae > Epistrophe > Epistrophe eligans. Next base: position 12,964,394 of record OX596031.1, on the reverse strand, counting down.
CCATACATGTTTGATGCAACATCATACATGTTTGATGTAACATCTTACATGTTTGATGCAACATCATACATGTTTGATGCAACATCTTACATATTTGTTGCAACATCTTACATATTTGATGCAACATGTTGCAAGTTTGATGCAACATATCATCATGCAATAAAAGTTGCATTAAGTTGCATGAATTTGCATGCAGTTGCATGAAGTTGCATGCAATAAAAGTTGCATGCAGTTGCATGCAATAAAAGTTGCATTCAGTTGCATGCAGTTGCATGAAGTTGCATGCAGTTGCATGCGGTTACATGAAGTTGCATGCAATAAAAGTTGCAATAAAAGTTGCAATAAAAGTTGCATGCAATAAAAGTTGCATGAAGTTGCATGCAATTGCATGCAATTGCATGCAATAAAAGTTGCATGCAATTTCATGCAACTGCATGCAATTTCATGCAACCGCATGCAACCGCATGCAACTTCATGCAACTTCATGCAACTTCATGCAACTTCATGCAACTGCATGCAACTTTTATTGCATGCAACTTCATGCAACTTTTATTGCATGCAACTTCATGCAACTTTTATTGCATGCAACTTCATGCAACTTTTATTGCATGCAACTTCATGCAACTTTTATTGCATGCCACTGCATGCAACTTTTATTGCATGCAACTTCATGCAACTGCATGCAACTTCATGCAACTGCATGCAACTTCATGCAACTGCATGCAACTTTTATTGCATGCAACTTCATGCAACTTCATGCAACCGCATGCAACTGCATGCAACTTCATGCAACTTTTATTGCATGCAACTGCATGCAACTTTATTGCATGTAACTTCATGCAACTTTTATTGCATGCAACATGTTGCATCATACTTGTTTGATGCAATTCATGCAACATCATACATGTTTGATGAAACGTGTTTCATGTTTGATGCAACATCATACGTGTTTGATGCAACATCATACATGTTTGATGCAACATCATAGTTGCATGAAATTGCATGAAGTTGCATGCAATAAAAGTTGCATGCAGTTGCATGGAGTTGCATGCAGTTGCATGCGGTTGCATGAAGTTGCATGCAATAAAAGTTGCATGCAGTTGCATGAAGTTGCATGCAGTTGCATGCAATAAAAGTTGCATGCAGTTGCATGCAATAAAAGTTGCATGAAGCTGCATGCAGTTGCATGCAATAAAAGTTGCATGCAGTTGCATGAAGTTGCATGCAGTTGCATGCGGTTGCATGAAGTTGCATGCAATTGCATGCAATAAAAGTTGCATGAAGCTGCATGCAGTTGCATGCAATAAAAGTTGCATGCAGTTGCATGAAGTTGCATGCAGTTGCATGCGGTTGCATGCAGTTGCATGCGGTTGCATGAAGTTGCATGCAATAAAAGTTGCATGAAGTTGCATGCAATAAAAGTTGCATGATGTTGCATGCAATAAAAGTTGCATGAAGTTGCATGCAATAAAAGTTGCGTGCAATAAAAGTTGCATGCAATTGCAATAAAAGTTGCATTAAGTTGCATGCAATAAAAGTTGGATGCAGTTGCATGCAATAAAAGTTGCATGCAGTTGCACGAAGTTGCATGCAGTTGCAAGAAGTTGCATAAAGTTGCAAATTAAGTGGGAGTTATCGAAACAACTGAATCCCGAAACCAAGAATTACGGAATATTTTTGAAAATCAATTCCAAAAGGGATCGAGCAATTTCCCAGATATGACCTTCTTTCTGAAGGACCAAATGAATTTATCGCCTTTCGACTATTTAATAAAATTTTTCCTTTAATTAAAACACTTTTTTGCTATATTATCGAAAGTTAAAAGGGTTTAAAAAAAAAAAAACATAAAACGCGTTTTAAAATTTTATATTTGATGAAAATTACCGATTCTCTGACCATTATTGCGCGAGTATAAGTAGGTATAGGTAGGTTTAATCAGGCGCATATATTCAACTCCTTGTGACACTTAGCCGATAATGCTCGCTGCGTTATCTTTCAGCGCTAAGTAAGAAATCACATAGAACTACTCATCCGGGGATATCTCTATTCCACCTTTGCACCTACTACCAAACAACATCGTTACATTAATTTCTTACACGCACTCAAAGTTGAGTTCCAAAAGAATCATCCAAGCACCTTATCTGGGTTCTTGTTCTTGTATATATGTATTCTGGGAAGAAACTCGGTACCACAAAAATGAAACTATGGCCATCGAACTTATCTCTAGCTTACACTTTAGACGCGCATTCAGAGACACACTCTATATAGCAATGTGCTTGATAGCCGCCAAACCAAACCGAGCCGCCGCCGCCACCGCTGTCCACTGAAGAGGCTAATATATAAAACCTTACCACGCAGACTTATTCTATACTCATAGATACTCAGATAGTGCCCCGACAAATTATGGTCACAGATTAGGGAAAATATGTTGTAACGTGCTCTTAACATCTTCATTAGGACAACATCATCGTCGACATCCAATCCAATGCTGGAGCTGCACCATTAATATTGCCTATGCGGTATAAGCTCCCTCGGTGACTTATGGCCTTGATTCGATCGAAACACTCATCAACAATAAGAACAACAAAGATCACTTTCTCATTCAAAATCATTCGGTAATTAATGATTCCATCACGGGTGGACCGTAAATTTATTCAGCAGGTGCTATAAGCTGCATCCATTAGAGAGGCCGGAGTGCGGCCTAAAGAATTTTTTTTCTGGGATTCCATGCAATCAACTTTTGAGGAGCCATCGGAGATAATGTGATGGATAAAACATATAAATATACGCAAAAGAATCGAGCGGGACAAAAGGGTTCAAAGTCGGTTCCTATATACATATATAAATGGTGATTAAGGGTGATCAGATCGTCATTGCAAGAACTGGAGCGGTCACTATGGGCTGAAAAACACTTCAAGCTGATGGAATCTTAATTTAATAACAATGTTTGGTTATGCCTTTGAGGGTTGTGTTAGAAATGCATTAGGACGCATTGAGCTAGTGCGCGCGCACGCGCTCTAAAGAACGCAGGTGAAGATGGAGTTTTTTTTGTTTTTTTTTGTTTTTTTTTGTTTTTGTTTTTGTTTTAGTTTTAGATGAAGGGGGAAACATTTTGTGGTCTTAGTTAATCGCGTGTTGGACGAAAGAATTTTCCAGAAACAAACAAAAAAATCTGAAAATGTAATATGAAGATTCACCTGCTTATCTGACTGAAGAGGTGCTGCAACTTAAAGTGCTTCCAAAGTAGGAGTTAATGGCAATAGATTTTTTATATAAATTAGGCAGATGCTAATGCTAACACAAGTTATTTGGTTTAATCTATAATTGGATCATTAACTAATTTAAGGGAAGCATCAATGTATTTTTTTTTTTGTTTGACCTTATATTAGGTTCAGTTTTTAACAGAGTTAGACCAAAATTAGTTAATCCTGCCAACAAAAAACAACCCGAGTTGACTCTGAAGCAGTTTTTCAGTAGAGGAATAACTTTAATTTTTAGCTGTCAAAAAAATATCGAAATCAAAGTGCGTCAGAATCGAAATTAAAATGTCACTATCGAAATCGAAATGGCGCCCATTATGTGGGAATCACTTTTGCCACGGTTTCGTTTTTCAATTTCGATGCATTTTGACAATCATCTGTCAGATTAGTCAACTATAGTCTGGGCTCTTGGGTTAACGCACCAAATGTATTTTCATTGCTAAAACTGAATTTTGATTTACTAGCTTAATTTTTGATTTTACTATAATCTAACAACAATTATTGTATATGAGTGTCAAGTATAAATGGGTCTTTACAAGATAAAATGGCGATTCCTTTAGAGTGAAAAGTCAATTCTTTTTAATAGATATTTTCTATTTTTCTGATCGTTCGCCTTTTTTTAATCGCTAATTCGAAATAAAAATTTTTAATTTATCTGAAACATTGAAGCATCCGCGAACCCCCTATACTTACTCAGGCGTCAAACGCATCCAATTATTATAATCAGAGGTGACAAAAAATTGTTGGAGCTCACGTTTCGAATGCCAAATATTGCAAAATCTAATTCAATTCTCTTCTTCAAGCAACAATAATTCCCTGCTGTTCCTTACTGTCTATCAAAAATGTTCATCTGGATGTTCAAAAATATATCATCCACACGCACCATCACAAAAAAAAAAAAAAAAAATAGACAGCTATATAAGATGATCGAATCAAAGTGGCCATGAATATAAAAGCTTTACCAAAAACTCGTATAATATTCCATGACAACAACAAAGCCAAATCACAAGTTATATTCCTTCCAAAAAGTTCCCAGGAAGATCGCAAATGCGTTGATTTGATACATAGTCGTTTTTTTTTTTTTTTTGAATCATTGAAGGGCAAACCAATTCGAAGTGATGGGTGAACTTCTTTTTTGGTTAACACATACATATATAGGTACACTCTGCAGATCATGGAGCGTTTAACAAGTTTCTGAGTCATTTTCTTTAAGTTTTAGAGTCAATTCAAAAAAATGATTTTTTTTGTTTATTTTGTTGAATTTTAATTGGTTTTGACAGTTTCTTTGGAGTTTTCATCGCCTTTGCATGACTGGCAGGATCAGATTCGTTTTTGGATAACTTCTTCAGATGGAATACTTACGTTTTGTATATAGGTATATTTATATTCTTAGAAACTAGGACAACTTTGTTTTTAAAAGAAATCAATTCAACTTGTGTGATATACCTAAACTATACTTGAAATTCATTCAACGACAATTTAATCCTATTAAAATAAATATATGTATTATGTATAATATGTGCTTCCTTATGAGGTTTTAAAGGCTAATATTGATGGGAAGTTTTTTGATATAAAAACAAAATAAAAAAACTATAATTTCAAGAAAAGTTTGACAAAAAAGTACAAATTTTAAATTAAGTTCTCACGCTTATACGTAGATGTACATCAGGTTGTCCGAACTATATCGTGGTCAAAACAATATTGTTAGAAGGTAAGCTCCACATGAGCTCTTAGAATTTTTCATACCAAAGCTATTTATTTCTGACAAAATAGTGAAGGTTTAGGGCCTCCGTCGGTCGGTCGGTGGGTATTACTTCGGGAACGGGCACCCAGAGTTTTTACTTGCGATATATACAGAGGCACTATAACTATAAGTATATGGCAAGTTATGCATTCGTAAAAAAAAATCAACCCCGAGATCTTGATCAAAGTTGATATTACGATGATAGCGAAGCCGAAAAAAAAATGGTTTTCGCAATTCTGTATGTCTGTCTGTTCAGCTGAAGCCTAAACGGGTGGGTCGATATTCTTTAATCTTGGTACCTAGCGTTTTTTAAGCATTCCCCCTACATGTTTTCTTCATTTTTTTAAGACCAAAAAAAAAACGTTACCTGAGGTACAAATTTTTTTTAACAAAAAAATGAAAATCTTATTTTTCTCAAAAACGTGCCCACAACTTTAAAAAAAAAAATTAGTACCAAATTTTTTTTAGAAAAATACTACCATTTCACAAATTTTTTTTTCGGAAAAATGGTTTTAAATGGTTCCTTCCACAGAACCATTTATTTTATTTTCGATTTTTTCAAAAACGGATTTTGATTAATTTTTTCATAAAGATAATTTTAAAAATATTGTGTACCAAAATTTTCCAAAAAATTTGTTTTGAATTAAAAAAAAAAAATTCAACTTTTATTTTTTAGAACTTAATAATTCGAAAACGAGTTGGACGATTTTTATTAAACTTAGTACCCAGCAGTTTTTTGACATTATCTAGCAGTATTTAAATACAATTTTTTTTAAACCAAAAATAACGGTACCTTCCATACAAATTTTTAAAACAGGTATTGAAAATCTCATTTTGCTCAAAAATGTCTCCTACGATTTTGATAAAAATTTTTGTATGAACTAATATCAGATAGATCTACCATATAATTGGAAAAAAAATTATCTTTGGTTTAAAAATGGTACCTCTGATAGAACCATTTTTTGGGTTTTCGACTATCTCATTAACTATTGAACCAATTTTTATGAATTATTTTACCCAAAAGCTACTAATAAGTTTGAATAATATTGCATATCAAAATTTTCAAAAACTCAAATTTTGGATTAAAAAAAAAAAAATTCAATATATTTAATTTTAATTCGATATTTCGAAAATGGGTGGATAATTTTTTTTAAAAATATATTTTTAAACTCCGCATAAATAAGTACTAAAAATTGGCGTAGCAATTTATTTTCTTAAAAATATGTATATTAAAAATTTAATATACAAAAAATTAATTTTTTAAAAAACCACTCCAACGTTTTTAAAACATTTTTTCTCATAAATTGAAATTTGTTTAAGAAATCACTTGGTGTATATAGCGTTGGTGTAAAATCAATTTCAGATATTTTTTTAATCAATTTATTCCTAATTTTATTGATTTTTTAACATTTTTATTCTAAACTGTAAATTGCATGCATATTGCATATATGCGAAGTGTAAGACAGCACGGTGCTATATTGTTCATATTTATGTACTCACATAATACTTCCTTAAACTAGACTTTATTTTTGGTAGGTGGCATAAAATATAGGCTCCAATAAATAATAAATTTCTTTTATCAGATGAAAAGTTTTTAAAATTATTAAGACTTTAAAACCACAGTGGTATATCGCAGGAAAGAACAAGTTTTGCGACCTATACATACATATATGATAGAAATAGCAATGTTGGTTGAAACAATATCGTCCGGTTTGTTTTACGCGATAAGGCCCCATGTGCAATACATAGGGTTTTGACAAAAGAATGCTTTTTTTAATTAAAAGAGCTTTAGAACCAGGGAAGAAAGTCGATATATAGTTCCAGTTAGAAGCCTATAACTATAGAGTTCTAAAGGTGAAATCTTCAAGGTTAACATACAAAATTGCCTATTATTTGTTTAAAATAAGAATCGTTTAGAATAAGTACCTTATAACTGATCTGATGATAAGAAAAAACACAAAAGAGTATAATCTCGAAAATCCAGTTGTGTTTTTATGTCCGTTTTTTTTTTTTTTTAATCAAAATAACATTATATTAATCTTTAATTATATAAAGATTATATATTCATTATCTAAATCCGCTTTGATTTTAATAAACCATAATATGAGTTTCTCTATCGAATTAAAAACCAGATAAAGGCTCTTAAAAATTATTCAAATCAAATCAAATCATGATGAACTGAAAACTTGACTCACATTAATAGTTATATAGCCGCGATCACGTAATCAGCTTTCCGCATAAACAAAAAACAGAAAACGATTATCATCATACAAGTCCAGACGCCGCCGCCGCCGCCGTCCATCGTAGTCGTCGTCGGTCGACGAGCTTATAGCTATTAAACTTAAAAATCCATTCAAACTCAAATTATTATGGACCAAAAACTAATTAACAACAAACAATAAAATACAAAAAAATAAAATACCTTTTATGTTTAAAATTTGCAACAATTTTACGATCAATTAAAAATCGACTAGAAATCGTTAAATTTTAAATTCACCAATATTCTAAAAGCAACAAAATAAAAAAACAACAATAAATCAATAGGCATATGTATATATCCATAAAAAAAAAAAAACGAAAAGAAAAAAAAAACATTCATAATATCAGCTCATCATCGGCTAAAAATGAAAATAAGCGAAAAATAAGTTGTTGTTTTTTTTTTCGGTTTGAATACTTGTACCAAAAATATTTTATAACATTCGGTAATTCAAGCTCACATTTGAGGTAAGCCCCAGCCGAATCCAAATCGAATCTCAATTTTACGATCAATAAAAATCGACCAGAGACACAACAATATGATGTGGAGGAGATGTCTGTCTGTCCGTTCGTCCGTCATCGCATCATGCTGCAGTGGGATTGGAGGGTGTTTTGGTAAGTACATAGTGTCAGTGGCAATGTATAGATAGCACCGACATACAACTGCAACGAAGACGAAGCCCACCTTAGACGAAATAAAAATCTGTCGATCAGAGGCAGCATAACAGCAAGCAGCAAGCAGCACCCATGCAGTGCAGATTTTATGCATGTTCTTAAATGAGATTTGCAACATTGTTGCGGGTGTGCACAAATTAATTGCCTTTGTTGGCTATGGGATGAGAATATACGGGCTGCTTTGCGGGTATAATCGCGGTGTCAGTATATTGCGGTGCCGCTAGTGGTGGTGGTGGTTCCTGCGAACCATCAAAAGTTGGCTCTTAAAAATTGTTGCAAGTAAGTAACAAGCTGCTCATTAAAAACGCCATTAATGCAATAAACCGAAGAGCAAACATCGATTAAACAATATTTATGAGGCTTCAGTCGGGGAATGGGTTATAAGTATAAGTATCTGGTATATATAGCTGTGTCTGAAATTGCCTACGAAAACACGATGCGGTTAACATTGTGCAATATATATGCACACAAAATCGTGTTAGGCGTCATTTTATATTTTTTTTTTTGGGATACATTGTTGCAAAAGTGCACTGATGAGCTTCCACATCGGTGGGCAATGTGAAATAATTTTTCCTCAATCTCAGTTCCCCGAGGGTCTAATTAAGATGAAAAAATATTTTATATTTTTTTTTCAGATGTGGGACACGGTTTCCTTGATCAGATTATTACGAGTTTAATCGAATGCATTTCTGGTGTAATTTTTTTTTTGTCAAAACCGCACTTTTGAAAGAAAAATACAAAGTTGAAATGACAGTGACTGATTATATGAATGTGGCGTTGAACCGCTGACGACAAGTCTAACCGACAAACAGACCGGACGACGACGACCGACGACGTTGTGTGATTGACAGTACCACTTTTTTGGACTTTTTCGTCTTCGTCATCGTCATCGAAATGTTAGATTTGATTTAAACTTCGATTTTTATTTTTACACAAAACCCATACTTGTCTTAATATAGAGCAAGTAAAAAAAATAATCTTCTCAAAATTTAAGTAAAAAAAAAAATACCAAAAAGGAAATGGCAGCGATAAGCAAAACCAAAGTTTTTTGTGTACAAACAATTTCTGGGAAAAAAGTGGAGAGAAAGATTTAAGTATTTTAAATGAAAGCTTCTGTTCATGGCTTTTTTTTTCTTAAAAAATAAAAATAGATCAAGTTCTAATTTTGCGCATATTCGGTAGACCTTAATCTTATCTACACACCTATAAGCCCATAGAACTTATTTTCCAATTGATTCCAACGAATTTGTCCCAAAATCTGAAAAAAAAAACAAAGATCAATCGACACGATCGCTTTTGACCGCTCATCCTAATCGTGTCATCACTGATTTGACACATATCCAAGCATCTGTCATAAGCCCAAAAAAGCCTAAAGATTATAAAACCCTTCCTTAATAGTATAATTTTTGTATATAAAGAGATTGCTTCAAAAAGGTCGATGATCGCCCAATTGAAAAAGATTTGTCTTTAAATAATGATGATGCCGCATTCAGCTTATATTAAATTTAGTCTCTATAATCCAATTAAGATATATATAAGCACACACTGTGCAATTGATCCTATTTTACGGTCCATTTGATGGGATATAAAGAATGAATGAAAACGTTTTCTCTTTGATTGGGTTAATGTTTTTATATCTGGCTGGTTAATCCATATACCCGTGTTCGGGTCACTTGAATTTCAAATGAATCTAAAAGCCATCAAGTCAAAACTATGACGATTGTTTTTATATAGTCGCATCAAAAAGCAAGATCGGTCTATGAAGACATTTTCCCATGAATGCGAGAGCGCGCACCTCAATAAAACTTGCATCGAATGATGGGACGAATGATGACCGCGCGACTGCGCACATTTTTATCATTGATCATCGAGTCCAATTATTTGCAAAATTTTGTCACATAAATAAGAAAAGGGCAAGCAACAGTAGCAGCTAGCAACGCAAAAAAAAAAAGCAAAAAGCAACGATCATGAAACATGAAACAATGTTTTCACCTGTCATCGTATGGTGGCGCAACCAACGACAATATACGGTGGTGGTGAATAATGGTGATATCTTGCCGGTTTATAGCAATTCCAGAAACAAATGTTCGCACAACGTTAACCCCTCGGAGGCAAACAGTAGCAAATGAAGTTCTTGCACGCTTTAATATATTTATTTCAATTGCCATAAAACAACCCTTAGGATACTCGAGAGAGGGTTACCTTTGCCTTGGACGAAAACTGCAAGGTATAGCGTAGCAGCAGTTTGAATGATGTTACGGCACACACACACACACACAGGACAGGAGGACCCCTGGAAGGAACGTTTAACAAGGTGTTAATTGAATTCGTTTTGCATACATATTTCGGTTTGTCTCACAGCAGGACCTCCCCGGGTATGGATATAGGGAGATTATTTTTGTTTTTCTTGTTGTTGTTATTTTGTTATATTGACCGGCAGGGACAGACAGAGGGACACTTAAATTGATGATGATGAGCACAAACTGAAATGTCATGTCAACAGAGATCTTAATCGGGCCTTGACAATCCTCGATTTTTTTTTTTTTTTTGTAAGACGTCCGCTGTGCTGGTTAGTTGATGGACATGGACACACGTAAGGACATGGAAATGGTATTTTATGCAAAATAAAACGATTTGACATGCGATTTTAAGCGAAGTTTTAAGTGGTAATTGGCTGCGTCTTGTATAATTATTTAAGAATTTGTTGCAAGTTATTATATGTTGGCAAGATTCATAATGATATTTACAATGTACATGTGACACGCTTAAATTAAGTTAAGTTGAAAATCTTTTACTCCACGTTAAGACGACAATGACATGATGATACTCATTTAAAAAAATATCTGCAATTGATTTGACACCAACGCAATGTATACCAAGTGGTTTCATACACAAATCTGATTTATATGAGAAAAAATTTTTAAAAATCGTTGGAGCTGTTTTTTTTTTAAATTTGAAATATATTTTTAAGAAAAAAAATTGGTACGCCACTTTTTAGAACTTATTAATGCGGAGTTAAAAAATTAATTTTGAAAAAAATGATCCACCCATTTTCAAAATATCGAATTTAAAAAAAAAATATTTTGATTTTTTTTTTTAAATCCAAAATTTAATTTTTTGAAAATTTTGATATGCAATATTATTCAAACTTATTAGTAGCTTTTGTGTAAAAAATTTCATTAAAATTGGTTCAACAGATAATGAGATAGTCGGAAACCCAAAAAATGGTTCTATGAGAGGTACCATTTTTAAACGATAAATAATTTTTTTTCTAAATATAATTCTGATATTAGTTGACACAAAAAAATAGTAGGAGCCGTTTTTGAGAAAAATGAGATTTTCAATACCGGTTTTTAAAAATTTTTATGGGAAGTACCGTTCTTTTTGGTTTTAGGAAACAAAATTATTTAAAATCAGCTAGATAATGTCAAAAAACTGCTGGGTGCTCAGTTCGATGGGTTGTTTTTACAGTTAGTTTCTTAATAACACCACGAGGAGGCTATATACCTACCTGTAAACAGAAATAAAACACTCTTCTCAAATTCCGCTAACGTTTTGTCTTTTGTTCTTTCTCACTTAAAAAAAAAAAAAATCTGAATACAAAAATCTGCTTCTTAAAAGTCCAACATAACATAATCTTTCAAAGGAAATCCTAATTTCTGAAGTCTTGCGTTTTACCTCTGAGAAAATGTATTTCTATATTCAACATAAACAACTTTAAGACGAATTCCTTTTGAATAAATTCTTTAAAAAAAATCTATTTCACATTTTAGTACTTTGGAACAGTTAATTTCTCTCCTCGCTCGGTCTAATTACATACAGCGCACCTAACAATCGTTAAAATCTTTTTAATTACATCAATTTGCATCCAACCTAAATGTATCTAGACTTTCACAATCATGTTGATGTAAGAATTGCATATACTTCTATAAACATATACTCTCTTAAGTCATGGTTTTAAACTTCATCTTCACCCTTTCTATAGTCACTATACCTATATGACTTTATAGCTCGGGAGATAATGTTACATTCTGAGTAGTGTTTTTTCCAACATTAGTTTTATACTTAACTGATTTCCCCATCATCGGTTTTCTTTTTTAGTTAGCAGAGCCTGAACTGTCAAAAAAAGAAAATCGTGTTTCTTTTTTAGCTCAGAGCATTCAGAGCGCCAATTTTGTGTTTCTTATTCCGCTCTGAGCATGTTCAGAGCATGTTCAGAGCGTACTCTATGAGTTCAGAATAAATTGAAAGAGCAGAAGTAGTTGAATAGCTGAACACAAATTTGACAAGTGGAAAAAAAACATAAAAACAGTAAAAATGGCGGACGAAAATAGTCAATCTGCAAAAGAAGGTAAAATAATTCAATAAATTTACTAATAATAATAAAACTATTGTTTTTAATTGTGACAGCTGGTGAAGCGTGTTTCTAAAACTGTCAGAGCAGAGCACGGTCAGAGTATGATCGGAGTGTTCAGACTCTGTTCAGAGCTCTAGGCTGAACTAAAAAAGAAAAACCACCCATAATTCTAAATTAACGTCAGATGCACTTAAATTTTTTTTGTTTTTGCTGATACATAGTTGATAGCGATATTTAATACAAAAATCATCAGCTATACCGCCTGAACTATATTTATGTACTTGGTTTAACAAAACACTCACAACCGCATTATTATATTTGGCGTGACAAACTTCAATGGCGCCTGCTGTAAAATGTCACATCAGTGGCGAACGTCTGACGTTTAAGCCAAGAGTTGTCGCTGCTGCTGCTAATATGATGGTTGAGAATGGCAGTGACTGCGGTGACGTTTAACCATACTTACAGCTTACAATATACATCTAAGTATTTTATGGGATTTTGCATGCAATTGTAAATGTGCGGACAGAATTGGTACTTATTTGATGGCGACCACAAAAAACACCAGCTCACCTGTGAAACCAGGGTAATCATAGCTTGTAGCGAAGAAAATTGTCTTGGCACCAGGTTTTGGTGATGGTAAATCGTCAAGCAGAAAAGTGTGGTACGATGGATGATGGGAATAAGATTTTAATGGGTAATTTAATGTTGGGTTGCGACTATGCAGTATTGTTTTCGATCTAATATTCATGACGACGACGTCTCCAGACTTTTACCACCAAATCAATGAAACAGATACTTTGATGAGTTTTATCAAGAAAGCAAAACATATCAAGGCGCCATCAATTCCAGTCTCTTCAGATAATTTTGTGGCCCCCTGTATTCTTATCAAAAAATGACAGATTTCATGCTTTGTGTGTTCATATATTTAAAGCTCATAAAATATAAAAATAAAAGGTAGTGATCCTTTAAAAACTTAATTTAAAATAATATTGATCTCACATTGAAGCGCATATACCTAAACGAGATCTCCATTAACCGTTGTGTTTCTCGATTGAACTCCACCTATATAAGGCCGTAAATTATGTCAATTGTATAAATATCAATGCCTTCGAACAATGGAACCAAAGATACTTCTTCTACAAGGAAGTATGACTGAGCGCCGCCGAGTCGCTGAGCCGCTATATTTATATACAAGTTTGCTTTCAAATGACCGCCTGATGTGAACGCGCGGTACTATAACATGTCAATTTGCTGCAACAGAGTTGAACATTAAAGGGCATTCTCCTGTCCATCGGAGGTATTCTCCGATCCATGGACACCTTTTTCAATTGACAGTCTCCAAGAGTATAGGTAGGTTATAGGTACACACCAGTTGTGCAACGTTGCATTTCGACGTGCATCGTCGTCGTGTAACTAGTATGTCTTTGATGCATCATTGAATGAAATTGAGAGGCTGTGTGATTCCAGTTCCCCACATATAATATCAAGTCCTGGCTGCTCAGGGTGAAGCCAAATGTTAATTTATGACCCCATTGCCATTTGGGTTGTCCTGTGAGATGCCCAGTAGGCAGTATATAGACACACCAAATGACACAGTTGTCCAGCAATAATGACAAGATTTGAAATGTGGGACGTGTCGTATTTCAGTGGATTCTATATATAATGTACATAGGCTTTTGATTTTAACCGAAACAGTGGCGAGTTTATTTTTAAATGTACAAAAAAAAATATATAAATATAAGACAGTTGTGGGCTTAAACTATTGACAGCTTTTGATGTCAAAGTTTGAGAAATCTAGAACTGTCAATGTCAGAGACGTGTTTGATTTTTAAAGAATGTGTCAAAATTATATACATCTAATTCGTTTACTTCCCAAAACTGTCAATTTTTGTTTATCAATTTTAATACAAAGTTCTGTCAAAGTTTATAGACAAAAAAATTAAATTGGACTAAAATTGGCAGTTTTGGGAAATGAATGAACAGACCTTATGCAACACAATTTCAATTCTATATATTAACAGAATATTTATATACTTCTAATTGACGTCAATTTGAAATTAATTAGATATTTTGAATGCTATAATTATTGTCAATTACATAGATCGTCCAGTAAAAATTAAATTATCAAAATATTTAAATTTCTTTGAACCCGGTGAAAGTCTGGAAAAGAAAACTCAGTTTTTTTTTGACATCTCAAATCTTTTTCTATTAGATTTTTAAATAAATATTTTTGTAAATTAATTAAAACCTTAAACCACAGTAATATAATTTATCATTGTAACAACTTTTTACACATCATCGGTATAAACTTATATGCAATTCACCATCAAATTAGACACACCTTGACAAAGTGACATTAAACCAACAATTCAATTACTGAAAATTGATGAATTAAAATTACTTTAACGATTGTTAATTGGATTTATCAAAGAACATAAATGGCTTAGTGTGCGATTCCTGGTCAACCAGGGGGTTGACATTAGTTTTATTGCTCAACTTGACAGAAGACCTACATTATTAACATGCAAATTGACATTGATATGGTGCAGAAAATAAAATCATACAATACCATACCTATAAAGTACAGATAGTCGACTCTTGTTGCGGATTACCCTCAATCGAATTTTAATTGATAGTAAATTGCGTGACTTTATTAATTAATTATTATTTGTCAGTCGATTAGGAGAATATGTTAGGAATTTCCTATATGAGTCAAGAATTCTTTGGAATTTTTTTTTCTGATTTTAAAAGTCAAAGGTACATAAGCGATGGAAGTTACTCAGAACAAATGGAATGCAAAGTTTTGTATTCCACGATGACAATATAAATATATATACAAATGAACTGGATTTTTTGTTTGTGCGCCCATAATTCGGCTCAATATCCTCCGATTTGCATGGGATTTTTTTGTTGATTTTCATTGAACTGCAGGTAAACACACTACGGAGCTGAAAATTGGATATATCGACCGAAAGAGTCGGAAAATCGTGAAATTGCATCCTTTGAGTGGTAGCTTCTATATTTTATGGGATGGAGAAAAAATTGATTCTAAGAAATGACTGAACCATCGGCTGTAAAAGCTGTATAAGCTTCTCAAAAACGGTTCAAGTGATTTTAATCAATTTTTATATAGAATGCTTACAATAATTTAAAATATACTGTGTACCAAAATAAAAAAAAATTGCATTTTTTTAAAAAAGTTTTAAAATATTTTTTGAAAACTTAATAATTCGAAAATGACTTGGTCGATTTTTATTAAATATAGCACCCAGCGGCTTTTTGACATTATCTAGCAGATTTTAAATACAATTTTCTCTTATAACCAAAAATAACGGTAACTCCCATACAAATGTTTAAAAACCGGTATTGAAAAACTCATTTTTCTGAAAAACGGCTCCTACGATTTTGATTGAAATTTTTGTGTGAACTAATATCAGAACGATTACCATATTATTGGAAAAAAAAATATTTATCGTTTAAAAATGGTATCTCTCATAGAACCATTTTTTTGGGTTTTCGACTATCTCATTATCTGTTGAACCAATTTTAATGAAACTTTTTACACAAAAGCTACTAATAAATTTGAAAAAAAAAAATCAAATTTTGAATTTAAAAAAAATGTAAAAATAATATTTTGAAAATACGATATTTGCAAAATGGGTGGATAATTTTTTTTTTTAAATTAATTTTTAAACTCCGCATAAATAAGTACCTACTAGAAATTGGCGTTCCAATTTTTTTTCTTAAAAATATGTTCAACATTTTGTGCGACCCAGTCGTTCATTTTATTTTTTTAATATTTACGGCACATGGCAACAGAAGTTAAACATATTACATAAGAATATTATCTTTTTCTTTTTTTCAAATCAAAAAAGGGGATCTGTACTTCACGTTAAAGAGATACGCAAAATATATTCTTGGCCGAAAAAGTTACACATTTGCATAAGAACTTTATACCTCTTCGGAACTTCGAACAGAGCAGCACAGCTTTTTTGTTGAAGAAAGTCTTAATTTTGAAAAAAATTTCATCCGTAGAATTTTAAAATTGCAAATTTTGTAACAGCCTATTTATTTTTTTGTTAATCAGAATGACAGTGCTAACTTCACGCCAAAGAGATCCGCAACGTTTAATTTCGATAGAAAAATTGGAAAATATAGGATTGTTTTTAATCTCTTAGGCACTTGACAGCCCAAACTAAGCACAAAATCGTATACACTTTGTTTTCTAAGAAAATCAAACTTTTGACAAAAAATCCTAAAATTTTTATGATTTTCTATTTACATATATTTTTTAAATAAAAAATAGTGGTGCTATTTTCACGCTAAGAAGCTTCACAAAATTTATTTTTGTCCGTATATACAAACTGCAAATATGCAAATTTTTCAGCTTTTTGGCACTTCGCAGCAAAAACTTATTACAAAACAACTCAAATAAGTTTTTTTTAAGAAAATCGAAGTTAAAAAAGGTTCACCAGTAAGATTTGAAAATTACAATTTTTTTAATTATGCTCGGCATATGCCAGTACAAGTTGACCATATTACTTTTTTTTTCTAAATCAAAAATGGCGTTGTTAAATCAAAGCTTCGATCGTTAAATTTGCGATTATTTTTTATCTCTTCGTACTTGGCGGTACAAACTATGCGAACTTAATTTTTTAAGAAAATCGAAATTTTGCCAAAAAAATTATCCATATAAAATTTGGAAATTTGAGAAAATAAAAAAAAAAATCTTCGCACAAGTTGAGAAAATTACAGTGAAAATTTTATTTTTTTTTAAATTAAAAAATGACTGTGCCCTGAAATTGAGACTTCATTAATATATACATATATGTACTTATAGGCGTTTTTGGAACTTTTGAATAAAAACTACACAACCTGAAATACCAATAGTCCTCTTCAATTTAACCGTACATCTCAATTATTTGGTCAAATAAAATTATACATGTGGTCGTGACATAATTATACATTATATTTCTTTTTCGTTAAAAAAAAAAAAAAAGAAAAACCAAATACAATTCTGACACCATCATATCCCAATAGCACGATATTGGACAAATTTGTGGTCGATATCAGTCGCTGATGTAATAAGTGTAATTGGTTAATAAATTGCAAAAAAAAAAAAATAACTATTTCGTTAACTCAAACATACACATTATATATTATTATTGGAAGTCCAAAGGCAACGAGATCAAAATCCAAATTGAATACTTCCTGGCACACTCCAAAAAAGTATACACTTTCTGTGGTTAATTTTAAAATTTTAAAAGCAATCAACCACCGTGATGGTATAACCCCCCTTAAAAAAAAAAAAACTGAATCCTCGAAAACAAAGGATGAAACTAAATGCCATCTGTTTCGGACCACAGAACAAACAGACGGACAGACTGAGTCTTGCGCATATATTTACGAATATTTATTGCGATATGTTATAGGTATGAAACGTGCTCATTTGCCGGAACTTTCCAACTACTATACCTACACTAACCTGCTACATATACAAGCTACAAAAAAAAAGAGACATCTTCGGCTTCTTGTTGCACCTCGTTCTCATTCATTTCATGGTTTTGGTTGTTATGACAGCATAAAGTGTTTATTTGGCCATTTATTTATCCCCAACCAAACACCAGACAAAAACGCGTCTTTGAACCCATAAATTACACTCGAAACCTACCCAAATGCAGGTGCAAATTGGTGCGGATATGATGGGCGTAGGCATATGTCAGTTAGCTCTGAGAGACTTGCCGCATATGTATACATATATTGTCGAGTGAAATTTAGCGGAAATTTAAATAAACAAAAATTTTATATGTTTAACTAAAAACTGTCATAACGAATAAAATATACTTGCCGATCGGACGATGTTATTTTCAAAGCAATTCTTCCGCTACAAAGGATAATTTTGTCTAAAAATGTTCGAAGCTCACAAAATTTTGCAACATTGTAGTTACAATGTTGCAGAGATTTTGTATTATATCTTTCAAAGGAAGATGTCATATATGTTTGTTGTACATTTTGTGTAGTCGGCAAAACTTAAATGTATACATTGTTGTAGTATATGTACATATGTATGTATATTTAGATAATCGGATACCGGACACTGTTTGAATAGATTTTGTAGCAATTTTGGGCATAAAAGATGAAGGTGAAGTGGTATATTAAATCCCAGACGTGAATATTTCGAAGGAGACACATATCTTTGTTTGGTGTTTAATGTGTATCCACTTAATCGACTGAGTGCACTTGTATCACCAGCTTGGAATTTTAATTGGTTTAATCAAGCCAAAATTAAAAAAAAAAAAAAACTATAAATATGATAGATGAATTCCGAAAAGGAGACTAACTCGAAACGTTTTAAAAAAACGAATGCAGACAAAACATGATTCCTAAATTATTTCCAAAAGGTTGGATTTTTAATTTTATTAATCACGAGAAGAACTCTCTCGTGGTTAACAACGTTAATGTAGCACATTTTAACAAAACAATGTAAAACAAGTCAAAAGTAAATTTTTGGTTTTATTTTTGTCTATCTAGAAATGCGACAAATAAATATATGAATATATCAATAACTGTACTCAATCATTGAATTGTATAGAATATAAAAAAAATCGAATTTAAAGTGGCTTAACTTATGCCTTATATCATTTTGTATCAGAAAGCTTAAAATTCTTCGAAATAAATAAATTCCATATAGTCGTTATGTCCACTCATCCAATTATCACCAAATATTCATCCACCATCATCATATGCGTCGTCGCCGTTCGTCGGTCATCGTTCATCCTGCCATATATACGAGGATTTATGAGTGTGAACAAATAATGTGCTAATCTCTGCACGAAATGTATACAATCTGAAGGTATTTTCTCTCTCGCTGTAAAAAAAAAAAAATATTCTCAAGGAAGCACCCACAGACATATTATTCGTTATTTTCGTTCTATAAAATAAGCAACCAGAAAACCCAGCAACCGCAAATAAATAACGAATGTAATTATGAAATGTATAGGAACTCACACCTCCGATAAGAGGCGTCTTCGCGCTGCGTTGCAAATTCCATACAGATGCTGCGAGCCCGGTTTTTATCCGTTTAGCATGCCATAATTACCTGGCATAAAGTGGTCTTAATTGGTGTCTTGATGTGACCATGCTTCGCTTTATCAATTTGCTTTTTTCATTTTCATTTTTATTTATATTTATTCTTTATTGTTGGTTTTTTTTTTTTTGAAGATGCAACCCAACTATATATAATAAAACAAAAAAAATAATTTCTTTGATTTGATCCCTGTTTTTCTTTTTGTGTAAGAAATCAAAATCCTGAATGAGTTTCTCGTCTGAGGGATAACTTGTTTCAGAACTTTGTTCAAAGATTATCCCAGAATAGCAAGTGATTTCGATAAATTGCTACATCGAGAGGAAGATGTTATTTCCCAAGGAGTGCGACAACAACAAAAAAAAATGTCTCAATTCGCACGACCACAAAACACTCAAAAGAAAACATGAAGATGACGACGACGACGAACGATAAGACCGACGACGCAATGACGACGACAAAAGCAACAACAACAACAAAAACAACGAATACGACGGGAAGTTCAATGCAATAGAAGAAAGACAAACGTGGCATTAATTTTGTTTATGGGACAAGTTTTACGGATTAATTCGAAATGGTTGCTTTTTGTCGATTCACAGTCGTAAATTTTAGTTCGAAGATGATTGAATTTCTTGGCATCATCTGTTGAAGTTGAAGGAAAATAATATATACTTAAAGAAGACTAAAAGGGGTAGCTTTAAAAATTTCAAGTACACCTACGTAGGTACTTTTAATGCAAGACTAAAATAACTACTAAAAATCATCTTTAATATTTTCTGCGTTCCAGGCAAATATTAATCTAAATAAAATAAATAAACAAAAGAGTTGATGTGAGAACTTCATTTTTTATATTAATTCAAAATTTCACCTCCTCAGATTTTGAATGAGCAATAAGTATATCTATCTAAATTATAATTTTACAGAGTTCTAGGTTATAGAAAATATGCATTTACATCGTTTTTATTTATATTTAAATTCTAGTTATGATTAATTTTTTGTTTGCTTTAAGAATGGAAATTGTTGTTGTTTTATTTAATTTATTCTTTAATATTAACATTTCAACTTTATATGACAAACTGATTTTATTTTATTAATAAGTCACATGTGCTTGTTCAGAAACTTTATAAATATACCTTTGGAGCTTAATTAAATAATATAACTTAAATGGCGAAAAATAAAAAAATCACGAGGTTTATAAAATGTTTGTATATGGTTTAGTACATTTCAGTAATAACAAATAATATATAAAATTATAAATTGTGACTCATATAAATTGAAAGAGAAAAAGTCATAATACAAAATATAAAAATAAAACAAATGTGACATTATTATTCTCATACTCACAAAAAGTGCTATACTTTCGCATCATACTGTTATTTTCTAGTTTATAGTTTCTTTTGCTGAGAAAAACAGAGAAAATACTCATGTCGATTGTGGAATACGCAATACTGTATCCGCAGTGATTCTAGTAAAGTTTTCTCTTTTTTTTTTTAGGGCAAATGGGTAGAGAGAAAAGAAAGCAAGACACTGAGAATCACTGCGATCCAGTATTGTGGATTCTATAATCGACAATATTGTAATAAATTCAACATTCAATAAAAAAAATCGTAAAACTTTTTAAGAACATTATTAAATCAAAGTTACACTCTTGCTTAAAACTGAAAGGATGACTGTCACACAGCATTTTAATATTAAAATGTAGGTATTCAAATTAAATTAATTTTGTATACAACATCTGTAACAATTACATCCATCATATTGACATCCTTATACATATTGTCATCTGTCATATTCATATTTACATCTGTCAGTTGGTTATTTGATAATTTGTTCTCAGAATAATTTTTCCAGAATATCTTCTACGAATTGTCCGTTTGACATTAGCACTTCTCTCATATACTGACATCTGTCATACTGACAGCTATCATATTAGGCATGTGCAGGAAAATGAGATGTTGGAGATCTCAGCAATCTCAGTTACATGAACAGGATTCCTCAGCAAAATATCTTAGTTTTGTTGTCAAAATTTTGAGGAAAAAAATCTTGGATTCGCTTGATCAGCCTTTTGAGTGAGAAAAATCTCTGAGATCTCATTTTACTGAACGCGCCGATTGATTTCTAACCTACTGATATCTGTCATATTGACAGCTTTTATATTGACATTTGGTCTATTGATATCATCTTCTGTTCAATTCATGTCTGTCATATTGAAATCTATGATATTGACATCTGTCATATTGAAATCTGTTATACTTACATATATGTTTTATTGCATTTCATTATCTGTCACACTCGTAAATGTCATATTGAAATCTATTATATTGATATCTGTCAAATTGACAACTTTCTTGACATATATTATATTGACGTCTGACACATTTACAACTGTCATATTGACATTTGTTATATCATCATCTATAACATTCATATATATCATATTGACATCTGTCATATTGATATCTGTCATATTAACTTTCATACTGACATTGATATGTGAAATATTGATATCTGTCACATTGACATCTTTCATACTGACATACTGTCAAAGGGATATTGATCTTATTGACATCTTTCATATTGCCTTCTGTCATCCTGACATCTGTCATAGTAAAATCTGTCATATATTGACATCTATCTTTTAAAAAATTTTAAGTTTTCAGAAAAAAAAAATATCAAAAACTTTATAAAAGCATTTTTATGTATAAATTTTTTTATTAAAATAGGTTGAAACGTTCTCGAGAAAGTCGAAGATGAAAAACGATGAAACGTTGAATGATGAAAAATTTCCACCAACGCACGTACGCATAATTTGATAGCAAGTGATCACCTTATAGAGTCTAGTCTAGTCTTCTCATGGGTTTAATTCTATATCAAACTTGCTAATGATGGGCTCAATAGGGCGGTCGTAAAATATCTTCTCTTCAAAGTACCAACAATATAATTATAGTAAAATCTTTTGTTATTTCTAAGTGGCCGACAAAGTTCATGCTTTGATGTCTCACTTAGCTTTGTTTTAACTCAGTTCACTCTTATCTCTTAATAGATCTTCATTTTTTTTAACTGATCTATGACTGTCACCAAGATTTATGGTTACAGTCAATAACTTCCTCAATAAAGGAAGTAATATAAATTGCTCAAAGCCACACATATACATATACACAAATAAAACACAACAATTTATAACCTCTCTTATCACCTGTTTGCGCATTAATGAGACAATTTTCTGCCGCTTAACTGCCTTCCGACTGTCTATTTTTAATAAATAATGTTCATTTATATTGTCCTACTATATACATACATACATATATAACCAACCAGTTCTATCCATAATCATAAAATTATATATATTTTCCCTCAGCGATCATGCGAAATAAAAATACAAATAAATTTTATATACGTATATAGAGTCGTATAGAGTCATCATCATCATCATAATGTGTTGGCCCAAATAAACGGCCCACGCCTGTCGCTGTCGTATCGGCCACAACAACTCACCATCACATCAATCTTAATTCGAGTTGAATTGGGATGACTCGGTTCGGTATACCTATACCTTACAGCTTCCAACAAAAAGACACCCTCAAATGTACAGTGGCTTCATTGATTAGTATCACCTCATAAAGAATTTTGTGAACCCAGTCCAATTTAAAAAAAAAAAAGTTAGAATTTATGACTAAATCTTTTTCGGGGCTGGTTATTTATCTATCTCGTGGCATCACCCGATCGTTTGGGAAACGGACATCATCTATTCAAATGTGGCACGGTCAAGAATTTAATTTCAAAATGTCACGATCATTTTAAGAAAAAAAAAAGGTAGGTTGGGTAAAGGTGCAGATTGGAGAGGTGTATATGGACAGTGGACATTATAATATGTTCTTGAAAGCAACATCTCAATTTTATTATCTTCTTTTTCGTCATTTTGGTCTTCTTTTTCCCAATTAAGCGTGAATTTGACCAAATTTATCTGTTATCTGTCTGATAATGCTCATCGAACAAAGTGAATTAAATTGCTCTTTGGATTTCTGAATCGGGTGTGAGTTTGGTTACGTTGTTGTTGTTGTTTTGTTCGGCTTCTTTTTAGACCTGAGATTTGTTTGGTGTTGTTTCTGTGTTTGTTTTTTTTTTTTTAATTTTTTTTGTTTTGTTAGTAGAATGAAGAATCAAAATTAATTAACTTGTTCTAGCTCAAGACAGTGTCACCGGGCAACCAGTCGGTCAAAGAGGGAGGAAGACAAAGTGTGCAGGCAGAGTGTGTGTTTGTTTTTTTTTTTGTTTTGTTGCATCAGAGACACAAACCGAAAGCATCGTTTCAGTGATTTATTATTTGACTTAATGAAATTTATTGACCCCTTGATTCCGAATGCCATCAGCTCAGAAAAAGGTGAATTAAAGAAATTTAATGGAGGAGGATGATTTGTTTGTTTGCTTTGTTTAAAATAAGAGGGGTGCTTTATTTTAATAAAAAAAAATATTCTTTGTGATTTTTTTCGATCATGAGGTTTACAAAAAAAAAAAAAATTGACCGAAGCTATTTCTTGGTGTAACAGAGGTTTTCAAGTAGTATTGAACTTATTGTGTGTGAGAGGGAGCTTTTAAAACATGGAAAAGGAAACATCTATAGGTTTATCTTTTCCCTGATTTTTGGCGGTATAGGGTAAACTGGAAACATGGGCCTTGCGTGTAACACCTTACCTGTCACATGTACACGTTACGATATGGTTCAATCGTAAATATTAGGTACGTTCATTTCCGAAGATCCAATCAAGAACATTTCAAACTTGGTCCAATGTAGATGTTTATACGCATCTTGATCGTGAGTCCCGGTACTCACAAGATTTTTTTATTCCAAAGCTTTTTATTAACTGAAAAGTCAAATCTCTAGAGCGCTAATTATCAAATTTGGTAATTATTTTAGTTGCGGAGTTGTTTAGTAGCCAGTGACGTTATCGTTAGTATGCAGGACTGTTACGCCAAAGATCTTGGGTTCGATTCCCAGCCTATGCCACCTATAAAACAGAAATCTTTTTCACTGCCTCTTTCGAGGAATTTGCAAATTCTCCAAGAGTATTTCTTTTCATGAAAAAGTGCTTCCCACATTGGCCGTTCGGGTTCGGTAGAAAATTGTAGGTCCCCTACATTCCTGCAAATATCACTCACAAAGGAATGGTTGAGATTTGTAAGGCACTAGGCCCTGGTTCTACACATGAGCTTTTTTTGCCACCCAATTTTTTTTTATTAATGCGGATAAATAAAATTAGTTTGGTTCTTATCGCTTGAAGTG
Organism: Epistrophe eligans; assembly: GCA_951394125.1. Classification (NCBI taxonomy): domain Eukaryota; kingdom Metazoa; phylum Arthropoda; class Insecta; order Diptera; family Syrphidae; genus Epistrophe; species Epistrophe eligans. The sequence goes on along the minus strand of OX596031.1, from coordinate 12,939,737 downwards.
TTAATGTTGATAGACTTCACTTCCAAAGATTTGACCAGGTGGAAGGACAGCATACCCGCTTTAAAAATTTCAATTCAAAAAATGTTAAACATTTCAAAATTCTGTCCAATTATTTTCGAATTCATAAAATAAATTTAAATGAAGTCTTAATAAGTCTTTTAAATCTCCATTCATTGTTAATAATATGTATCTTTGATGAAAAAAATTCTTCCTTGAAACTGCCTATTTATATATCCTACATATCATTTAATTCATATCCAATCCCCACATCAATGTCCCGCAGAGCGTATAGCTGCAGTTTTTTTTTTTTTTAAATTGAATTTTTTCGCATTCTACTAACTTACCTCGGATGCAACCAAAAATAATTGAATTATTGAAACCAACTGCGCGAATATTTTAAGGTGAATTGTTTTTTTCTTTCTGCTAGCCTCTGTCAATCATAAGGACATCATTAAACCAGAACGCACCAGACCCTGAAAGGCCTGAAACCTGGAACGGTGAGCTTTTTTTTTTTATGGTTTTGTTCTGTCTGACCGTTTTGCTCATCGCACATCGCACTCACAATCAATTTCATCAACTGTCATTCGTCTTGTCTGATGGTATGATGGTGGTGTGTCTTGATATGTGTCTCCTTGCCCCAATCCATAGGAACCCAGGAAGGGCTCTGTGATCTCACTCGCGTTGCACTTTCAATAAAAACTATCATCATCATCTTCGCCCATCATCATCATCATTGTCATTTTCATTGTCCTGGTCACAAGCACAACAACAAGGAGACTCTTCAAAGGGTAAAAACTTATAACAAGAATAAGATCATTGCAATCATAAAATATTCATTACATGACATGACTCCCTGTTTACACATTTCAACAACATAATCATGAATTTATTTCACTTTTTGTTGCTAAGCTCGATGTGCTCTCCCCGAAACGACCACTCTGCTTGGCCGAGCGATAGTCTTGCAAAAAAAAAAAAACCTAAACCAATAAATTAACCCCCTAGCGCAGATGGCCACTTTAGAGTCGCGCGGAAGAAGCTAACTTTAGGGAACGCATTTCAGAAGTCAATTCTGGCGCGTTCAATGGTCAACGCAGGCAAAAGTATATACACAGTCCAGGCTCTGGGACTGTGGGCGAAGCCTTCTCTATAATAAGAGACCACAGCCAAGCCACACCAGTGACACTAATGGAATTGTGAGAATCCATTTGACCCCTTTTACCGTGGCAAAGGGAACAGAGGGGATGGGAGCGAGTGCCTTGAATATATCTGCTTGTGGGGACTATAGGCCCATGGAGTCTAATAAGAAACACAAAATCCTCTCCCCTCTGCAAGTAAGGCCAACATTTCTTCGAAAGGGACGATCGCGGAAATGTGCGTGCAAAATTTTGATTTGAGCTCGTAAATTAATTCGGTTAATTTGCACAACTGCGGCGGCGTCATCATCACATCAGTCCAGTAGTAGGTACTGGTGCTGGTATCCAGCTGGTCATGTCGCTGAATGCACAATTGACCCTTTATTTTCTAGCAGCCGCAGACAAAATATGTATGTATAGCAAGCATACATCAGTGGGAGTTTATATAGTTGGTGATAAATTGGACCGATAAGCAAACGTTCCATTGGTACTTTTTTAATGACTTCCATAGTTAGCGCGAGTTCGGGTACACTTCTCTCTTCGTCATATCTCCGCAACACACTCCTTTCTAAGATATTTCGTCAATCCAATGTATGTATATAAATGACCAAATGTCATTCGATTGAGAAAGAAAAGTTAATGTGGATTTACAAAGGCACAGAAAACATCTTAAGGTCAAATTTTTTTATTTTGGGATCATTTAAGGGATAACCCATTATTTGTTCTACTTTGATGCAACCACAAATTGCTTTGGTGCTGCTGGTATTGGGCGTGCATATAATATACCAAAAAGACTGAAAATTAATGGTTACGGGATACGTTTAAGTAATTTTCGATTGTTTTGTGTGGACTGGTTGACGTTATATGCAGAGAAGCCAGAATAATAGTTATATAGGGTGTTATTAAATTGTTTTTGATGGTTGAGACGAATAATCGTGGTAATTATAATATGACTACTGTTACGGCGGCGGCGCGGTGGTTATGGTTAACAGAGTTTCTGAGTTATTTGAGTTTAACTGTTGCAGTGTTTTGAGTTATTAAATCTATATAATTATCTATTTTACAAAAGAAGTGAACATTTTGGAAAGATATATACGAATTACCTTTAAGGTGAAACAAATTGAGAAAGTAAACATTTTCTATTCAAACAAGAATCCCAATACTTTCTTTGCATAGAAGTGGCAACACAAATAGGTATTTTTGACATACATATATTAGAATTTAATTTTTAGAGTTAAATTTTCTTTTTTCAATACAAGATGGACTTTAGTTAGGCAAAAATCTTTCAGATGTTTAAAAATATTTGGGTATTGATTTTAGATTTTTTGCAGAACTTTTTGTTTTAATTTGTTGATTTTTAAAATTGCACCAAAGTGTTTCGAATTGTTCCAATTTTGTTTCAAGAAAAATTGAGTTTTTAGATCCAAAAAATCGTTGTTAATCTAGATCCTTATTCTTCAAAAATTTAAATTTGAAAGGTTATTCTTAATCTTATTTTATTTCAAATACCCACTTTTTATATTTCTCGTATTTTAAAAAAATTCTTTTTACTATTGTTCCAAAAAATTAAAGTCATAAAATTTAAGCTTACTTTAACTTTATCAATTTAAAAACGTAGTTTAAAAAATTAATATCTGTGCGACTGGGCTTCGCTCGTCTTTTTTTTTTATTTTATTAAATTCACTATAACAAAATCCAAAAATTTTCTTTATACGTCTTGTTTATTGTCATGGCAAATCCAGATCTCAGTGGTGTCATTCCTTGGTCCATCCGCCGAATTTTTGATAAGGGCCTGCTAGGCGACTCCACATACATATGGAAGTATATCCACATGTATCCACTGAACCAAAAAGGTACATGATTTTTAGGAAAAATTTCCTATTTTTCATGCATACATACTTAAAAAACGAGCCAAACATCGCGTTCATGTGATTTAGGTATTTTTGTATGAATTTATTCATACGAGTATGAACGAGTCATGCGATTTATGATTCATTCCTAAAATGTATGTACTGATGTTCATGAATCCAATGTTTGTATACCTAAATTATATGAATGAATTTCATTTAAAGTGATTTTTTTTTCAGTTGCTATACATAGAATTTATGAATACGTTCATGTATACTATGATCTCAGTCGTTTATATTATGTAAGCATTACATGAAAAATATGAATTATTCGTCATTTATATGAATACCTATTCATAAAACGCATGAATTTTTCGTAAAATTTATGAAACCTATACATAAAACCTAAAATTCTGTCCTTAGATTTTATGAATGCATTCCTTAAAACTATGTACAGCTTTCATGAAAAATATGAATCGGTCTTTATTTTTATGAATACCTATTCATAAAACGCATGAATTTTTCGTAAAATTTATGAAACCTATACATAAAACCTAAAATTCTGTCCTTAGATTTTATGAATGCATTCCTTAAAACTATGTACAGCTTTCATGAAAAATATGAATCGGTCTTTATTTTTATGAATACCTATTCATAAAACGCATGAATTTTTCGTAAAATTTATGAAACCTATGCATAAAACCTAAAATTCTGTCCTTAGATTTTATGAATGCATTCCTTAAAACTATGTACAGCTTTCATGAAAAATATGAATCGGTCTTTATTTTTATGAATACCTATTCATAAAACGCATGAATTTTTCGTAAAATTTATGAAACCTATACATAAAACCTAAAATTCTGTCCTTAGATTTTATGAATGCATTCCTTAAAACTATGTACAGCTTTCATGAAAAATATGAATCGGTCTTTATTTTTATGAATACCTATTCATAAAACGCATGAATTTTTCGTAAAATTTATGAAACCTATACATAAAACCTAAAATTCTGTCCTTAGATTTTATGAATGCATTCCTTAAAACTATGTACAGCTTTCATGAAAAATATGAATCGGTCTTTATTTTTATGAATACCTATTCATAAAACGCATGAATTTTTCGTAAAATTTATGAAACCTATGCATAAAACCTAAAATTCTGTCCTTAGATTTTATGAATGCATTCCTTAAAACTATGTACAGCTTTCATGAAAAATATGAATCGGTCTTTATTTTTATGAATACCTATTCATAAAACGCATGAATTTTTCGTAAAATTTATGAAACCTATACATAAAACCTAAAATTCTGTCCTTAGATTTTATGAATGCATTCCTTAAAACTATGTACAGCTTTCATGAACAATATGAATCGGTCATTATTTTTGTGAATACCTTGTCATAAAACGCATATGAATTTTTCATAAAGCTAACGTTTCATGACTTAATATTTATAAAAATAAAGAAAATTTATATTTTTCATAAAATGCTTACATAGCGTAAATGACTGCTGTCACAAAAGCTAAGAAAAAATATTTTAGGTTTTATATATTTCATAAAAGTTATTTATAAAAATTCATACGTTTCATGGCTAAATATTTATAAAAATAAAGAAAATTTATATTATTCAAAAAATTCTTACATAGCGTTAATGACTGCTGTCGCAAAAGTTAAGAAAAAATATTTTAGGTTTTATTTATTTCATAAAAGTTATTTATAAAAATTCATACGTTTCATGGCTAAATATTTATAAAAATAAAGAAAAATTCATATTATTCATAAAATACTCACATAACCTTAATGGATGCGTCATATGTTCCTATATCTCCTAGAAGTATTGTATTAAGAAGTTGGAATCACCTAAAATTTAAAGCAGAATTTCATATTTATCAATAAATTATAATATTCAAGGTTTCGAAACATTATTTTCTAAAGTGGATTTGTTTCAAAAGCTATACTTACTTTTGTTTCTCAAAAACCTCTTCTGAATCTATATTCTTTCCACACCTGAAACATTTTCTTAAATAATTTTAGTTTAATTAAAAGAAAACATTTAACATTTTACATTTATGGAAGCCATAATATATTTTATAGTAAAATAATTTATAATAATATGTATATGAATAAAATGCAACAATTAACAAAACTAAACTTAATATAGAACTTAATTATATACAGCCTAAATTTAGAGGTCGGCTTCAGAATCTAGGGCAACTTCATCCGATTGAGTTTGGGTGCTGTTATAATGAAAAGAAAAACAAAAAAATAAAATTTGTATTTTAAATAGTTATTTTATTTAAAAATAATCATATGTATGTATGTAAATATCGCAACAAATTGCAGAACGAAAAAGGATTGAACAATAAGAGATATTATTTTTTGTTAAGTCAACTCAATTCTGAGCAATACAAACAAAATTGATGAACATTTAGCTTCATCATGAGTAACTTGGTATTTTTCAATTCTTCTCTACTTTGCTAGCTATAATAATTTTGGATTAAAAATTTTTCGTTTGTTTTCATTTCAAGAAGTTCTGAAGAAAAATCAATACTAAAATAAATTCAAAATTGCTCACCTTGTTTTTAACACTTCTGTGAATAGAAACATTTTAGGGCATTTGGTTTTAGAATCATTGATTTCGTAAAAGTAATGCTCAATAAATGTCCATAATTGTGAGCACGCCAACGGAAACTCCAAATTAAACAAGTTGAAGCACTTGAAACATATATCAAGCGCTCTTAAAAAATTTGAAAACATGAACTTAATGCCATCAAGGTAAACGTAATAACTCGAAAATTTTTTAAAATCCTTATCCCCAATGGCAAGTATAAATGGTTGTATATTTTCTGACTTGCTTTTCAAAAAAGTTATATGGTCATCGAGCTCTTGTACGCTTGATCCAATAAACATGAAAGCCTCTTGAGAGCCTTGAATAGTGAATCTAATAGTGCTACTCTTGCTAGAGTTATCTTTTCGGCTGGCCTTTTGTGTTGGTATCAAACCCCATTGAGACACCAAAATAATTTAACTGCAGCACTATCTATAAGAAAAAATAAAAAAAAAATAAAATCTTAAACCACATATGGTTTTTGAGCTAAAAAAATAGAATTTAAATGGTAGTCTGATGCGTAGTCGGGCAAGATAACTGATTATCACCAAACTTTTTTTTTTTTAAGGTTTTCGATTTTTTGATTGTGAATCTAGCATCTAATCTTACAAAGGATTTCTCGTAGATTAAACAAAATATTAAAAAGGTTTGAATTGAATTTATAAGAAGATTATTAGTTTGATGAATCATTATAAATTTTTTTTTTCCAAAAATTATGATTAAACTGAGTTTTCTTGTTATGTATAAACGGCTAGATTTAGAAAAAAACTACTTGAAAGAATACCATGTGAGTTGAAACTCGAAAGTAAAAACCTTAGTAGAGTTTGATTTCTGAATTTTGCTTTTCCTTTGTATAAGGGGATAACTAATAATAATGATATATAATAACGATATAAGCTAAAAGATGAAAAAGGTGTGCAAATTCAAATTCCTTAAGTTTCTGACATACCTTCAAATATCAGTTTGATAACAGCTAATGAATATTTGATAACAGCTCCCAACTAATTAAAGCGACAACCTGGTAGTAGCTGAAAGTTACCAACTAATTAAAGCAACAACCTGTAAGAATAAAAAACTTAAAGTGAATGTTGGAGCATTTTTATATTTTGACGTTATTTTATTTTTTATCAGATTTTTCAAAATTTTCAAAAAATGATATAACTGATATGCGATGAAATAAATTTGTCTTTGGAAAACCTCCATAATGGCAGTAAATATACATTTTTTAAATTTTTAAAAATCTGATAGGTACATAAAATTTTTGGAAAATCTCAAACAATATCTGTTTTAAAAAATATATCTACACATACATATGTAGGTGTGCAAATTTATTAATTTTCAAACATACCTTCAAATATTCAACAGCTCCCAACTAACAAACGCAACAACCTGGTAGCAGCTGAAAGTTATAACCAACTAATTAAAGCGACAACCTGTAAGAATAAAGATTATTTAGGTGATTGTTGGAGCATTTTTATATTTTGAGGGTATTTTATTTTGTATCAGGTTTTTCAAAATTTTCAAAAATAGATATTATTGATATTTGATCAAATAAATTTGTCTTTGGAAAATCTCCATAATGGCAGTAAATATACAATTTTTTAAATTTTAAAAAATCTGATACAATTTTTGGAAAATCTTAAACAATATCTGTTTTTGAAAATATATAATGTAGGTGTCCAAATTTCTCAATTTTCCGACATACTTTCAAATATAAGTTTGATAACAGCTAATGAGTACTTGATAACAGCTCCCAACTAATTAAAGCAACAACCTGGTAGCAGCTGAAAGTTACCAACAAATTAAAGCGACAACCTGTAAGAATAAAGAAAATTTGAGCGAATGTTCGAACATTTTTATATTTTGAGGTTATCTAATTTTTTATCAGATTTTTCAATATTTTCAAAAATAGATTTTGATATGCAATTAAATAAATTTGTATTTCGAAAATCTCCATAGCGGCAGTAAATATACATTTTTTGAAATTTTGAAAAATCTGATACATACAATTTTTGGAAAATCTCAAACAATATCTGTTTTTGAAAATATATATAGGTGTCCAAATTTCTTAATTTTCCGACATACTTTCAAATATCAGTTTGATTACAGCTCCTAACTAATTAAAGCAACAACATTGATAGCAGCTCGTAGTTTGTTTTGCATTATCTTCTGTTGTGTATCCTAGGAAAATGATTTCGTCTAAAATGTGGCGTTTACCTTTTTCAATTTGTGCAAGCGGACCAAAATTTGACTTTTGAGACAAATGAATGCAATTGTATCGAAAATATGAAGAAAATTGCATTTTGTTTTTGTATTATCTCCTTTTGTGTAGACCTATTTTCTGATTAGAAAATGCATTTCAACAAATTCTGAATGAAATAAAATTTTGTATAGCGAAATAAGATTCAGCATGAATAAAAAAAAAATGAAAAAACTCGGCATTTTAATATTTGGAACCTACTTTCTAAGCATTGAAATATGTATCTATTTTTTAAAAAAAATATTCACAAAAATCAAACAAATAGCATTAATAATAATTAATATACATAGGTAATCTATAAAAAACCATAAAATAACTTACCTGAATACATAGTAGGTATGTATTTCCAATAAATTTCCTTTTTACTTTTTTAATTTAATTTAAATTTTACGCACACTAAAAAATGAAGACGTGACAAATGCAATGCAACTACTGATACTGAGCGACAAATTATACTGATGCAATGCGAACTCGACGACGACACAAAAATCACAAACGAAACGGTAAATAAGATAAAAACTGGAAAGAATGCGACATCGCGTCCTAAAAAAAACGGGAATTTCATTATTATACAAGAAAAGTATGTCAATATTCATGAAAAGTATGTACCAATACCTACACGAAATGTTTTGCATGAATATATTCTTGCACTCAATGTTCTTTTCCTGTGATTTAAGACTGGAAACATAAGAATGTATGTATTCGATCTTACGTTGTATGCATGAGATACATACTCTTCACAAATTACTAAACTCACCACAGTTAACTGGGCACGTTCGTTTTAAATCTGCGCTATTCTAGACAACCATTGACAGTTTTTCACACACATGACAAAAAAAACACAAAAACACATAAATCAATGCAGAGATGAAAAAAACAACAAAAAACACGAATAAAACTCAAACGTCATTTTTCCGCTCAATTTGATTGACCAAACAATTAATTGTGTGCGACTGCGAATAAGAGTGGAGAAATTTTCAATTTCGGTCGTCTAACAGCGTAACTGCAAAATGAAAAGCATAACGAATTTTTCGTTTATGACTTCGAAGTATCATTTTTGTATAGAATTTTTATATTCGGATCAGCAGCGTACTAGTCTTCAATATAAATTATGTTAGGTATAAATACATACATGAATATTATTCTCAATGTACATACCTACTGCTTCTACGATATACTACCTAATTATTATCTTTATGTGTACATTTTGACGTTAATTACTTTTTCCAAATAAGAATATTATCTTTCTGCTTATGCGCGTTGTATTCGTTTCCCTTTCTATTTACTTCTTAATACGTGCATGTAAAGGGGGCCTAATTTTGCAGAATTGTAGGTAATTCATACATAATACGTAAGAATGAATACATATATTTTATGTATCTTAGAAACAGTGAATAGAATTCATGCAAAATATGTATTTCATACATAAATCGAAAGATCGAATACATACATTTTATGAATGTTAAAGATATGCATGATATGCATTCATAAAATTTATGTCTTCGATCTTTTGATTTATGTATGAAATACATATGTATTTTGCATGAATTTAATTTACTGTTTGTAAAACTTGGACCACACTGTTCTCGTTGTGGTATGTCGATATTAAGGCTCTCCCAAACCGGCGCGAAAATGTGGTGGCGACAACGAAAACAATAAAGGCTCCTCCAAACCAACACCAAATATTGGGAACAACGACGAAACTTTCGGCGGTAAATATACATATTTTAGATGAGATTCGCTTCATTGCGTCGTCGCGTATGTGTAAGTACTTTCATATATCGCCTTGTAAATAAATTTTTTGGTTTCGGCTTAAGATTCAATTGTTCATTCATAAAATCGATCTGCCTTTTTAACAAATCCATGAATTCAAAATTTTTGCAACTCAATTGGAACAATTGGCGAAATTCTTAATCAATGGATTAATTAACTTGAAAATAAGACTTTAAATTATTTTTTTTTTTATTAATAAGACAAAAAAATCTCTTGATTCATGCATACTAAAACGTAAATCTGGATTTAAATTATATAAATTCAATGTAAGTTCATCCAGATTTAAGTTTTAATCTGGGTGTATGAAGTGAATAATATGGCGGTATGTTATCAGTCTTCCGATTGCTTTCCTTGTTGTTTCGTCGTCGTCAACGAATGTTTCGCATTGGTTTAATAAAGCCATTAGGTATGTATGAATTATATCTACTCTGAAAAATTAGGCCGAGTTCACATGCATGCATTGACAAGCAGATGGCAATGTAGCAGTGGATAAAGTGGTTAACTGCCACAGTATACATACTAAAGGTAATATCACTAGCGTTTTCATTTTTGTTCAGTTCTGCGCATCGAAGTATTATGGTGGTAAAATGGTGGGTCCACTTCCACGTTACTTGTCTTATTTCAATATTTTGTTGTTGTTTCTAATGATGCGTGTTGAGTTCCTGTGGGTACTCGGACAGCCAATTTTTAATTTTTTGATACTTTCAACTTTGTCAAACTGCGATCCTTCTTTGCCCAGTAAAGTATTGACCCATCCGCCGCCGTGGGAATTTGATTAAAATTCCAATTAAATTTGATCCCATATATGTAGCTATGTAACTATACCTAAAATTTATTTATGAAAAGTGATCCCGTCCACCATTTTGTACTAAGGCAGTGTCAAATCGAAAATGATTTCGATTTTGACAGTTCCTTGACTGCACTTAAGATACATGAAGTTGCAGGTCTATAGTTATTTATTAAATTCTATGATCCCACACTAAATTGCCCTCGTCCCTCTTATTTTCATGGGACGAATTATTTCTATATGGATTATAAGCGATTGTAAAAAAACGGCTTAAAATTAACAACGGAACGCGGAGGAATAAAAATGTGAGCTATTTTCCTTCTTAACTGATTAATTTTATTCTTATTTATACAAAAACATAAAGCACAAGACATATAGTAAAACAAAACAGCATGCCTACTTCAAAAACATATTAAAATATTATACCTTTATGTATAGATATATATTTAATACAAATTAAACGAAAATGATTCTTTCTCTTCTCAGTAACGCCCTGATGAAATTTATTGCCTATGGAGTCGGGATGTAAGCGAACCTTTATTAACCTAATTTATATTTATGAACACATACATTTCTTTTGGTGAATTTTGTGTGGTGAAGTGGTGAAGGTGAAGTTGGTCCTTATGGAAAAACGTCAAATCGGTATTTTTATCTTGATAAATTGACTTCTCGAATTTTCATTATTCGTGAAAAAGAAATTTTAAAATTTTCCGATTTCACCGTGTCCAAAAGTTAAAATGAATGAAAAGTCGAAGAAAAACGTCCGTCGTCGCGTCATCGAAGAAGTACTGTGTATCGTGAATCACTTATAGTTCGAAAATTTTTAGTGAATTTCTGTGCTTTGTTGAATTTAAACTGGCTTATAACTAAAAGTATAACTTATGTCTAGCATACTTGTAGTTATTGGTCAATTGGAATTCTTTATGACACATAAATTCGCTAACAATTTTCGAGCTACAAGTGATTCACAAATAATTATTGGTCTTGTAGTTTTATGAAATGGGGCCCAGCAGGAAACTATTCTGATGGAACCTGGAAAAGAGGAACTGAGTCTGTTGTTTGCCATGGGATTCCCTTACAACCGGCACAACAACGGTGTTTGTTTGTGAACGTTCATCGTGGGAGATGTTGACGAGCACGGTCGATACAGTCGATTCCTCCGAGGAATATCTCAAAGTCTGCAGAACCAGGGATACCATTCAATGCGATTGGGAAATTCATAAGCATATTTCTGAAAAAGAAGGGCCTGGGACTGATTCCAGCCTTCATCGGAAACAGAATTGGAATCTTCGGAGGTCCTTGCTTCGTCGATCGGTATGAGTGACATGTAAACGGAGACTGAGCAGTTGGCGTAGTGCGGTACATCCCCAGCCCACCGAGAAAGACATTATGTAATCTATGTTAAAACTAAAAGCAATAAAATTCTTGTAAAAACGTGCATTTAATAAAAAACTTTATTTTTCATTTACTGCCCTGGATATAAATTTCTGTCTTTTACTAAAGCCAGCTGCGGGCTACTTTGCTATAGCCAAGAAATGCTTGAATTCTGGTGGCAGCTCATCCTTAGAGGATAGTCTGTCCGAGAAGCAGACCCATTTGGTTCGGCAATTCAATTGGATTTGCCCTCAGAGAAAAACAAAAGTCCATCGATGTGCACAAAAAAAATTGTACACACAAATTATGAATGCAGATCATGCAGCCAAATGCCACATTTATATAAATCTTTACTGAAAATTCATGAAAAAAACTGTAATAAATTTCATGATCGGGTGATACTTTTTATGAATCTCGATTCATACAAAAATTGTATCGAAAAACTTTGTCTAAGACTAGTGATCTTAATTTTCATGAATGGTTCATGCTCTTGCAGATTTCATCTGTATTTTAAATTCAAAAACCCTATAGGAATAAATACACAATTTTTATGAATTAATGCATACAAACTTTAAAAATCAAGGTTCAAGATTCATACAATCTAGGAATAGACATTAAATTCATGAATTAATGCATGCAAACCTAAAAATCCAAGCTTTATAGAAACTATCCTTAAAACTTAGAACTTTATTCCTAAATTCTATGTATTTTTCATAAAAAAAGTGCAATTTTCAAAGCATGAACCGTTCATGCTCATATGAATAAAATCATGAAAACTATGATCAGTGATTTTAAACGAAATTCTTCCATACAAATTTTTTTAGGAATGGAGATTCATAAAAACAACACCTGTTCATGAAATGTATGACCGTTTTTTCATGAATTTTCGGAAAAAATGTGCGATTTTGGCTCTAAGATCGCCGTTCATAGATTTTATGTACAATTTTTTTTTCAGTGTCCCCACATAACGCGGAGGTATCTTCACTTGTAGCATCACAAGTATCTCCACATTTATCTCCACATATATCAACATTTTTCCACATGTATCTTCACATATATGTATGTGTTCATGTAAACACTCCCTGCTAATGTCATTCTAATCGTTAAAGCCGTTCCCGAAAACCAAGAAACAATAAAAGTGGTCGTAGCAGTAGGCGGATTTTTCTGAAAATATTTTTTGACAGAACACCTCCTGTCAATTTTATCCAAATCGTAAGAGCCATTATCGAGAACCCGATTTCTAATAAAAGTGGGCGTGGTAGTGGGCGGATTTAATGTCAAACATTTTTGCTTATTTATTACAAATTCTATAAAAATTTCATCCAACTCGCTAGAGCCGTTTCCAATAAACTAAGAAACAATAAAGGTGGGCGTGACAGTGGGCGGATTTTATCAAATCATTTTTGTCTCATTCATCAAAACAAACTCTGAAAAATACATTCAAATAATTTTAGCCGTTCTCGAGAAATAGATTCTAAAAAATTAAGAAATAAGAAAAGAGGGCGTGGACAGTGGGCAGATTTTACATCTAATATTTTAATTTTTTTGTTCTCATTTGTAGAAATAAACAGTGAAAATTTCATCCAAATCGTTAGAGCTATTTCCGAGAAACCAAATATATATAAATATATACATACATACATACAAAAATAGCAATAGAGTAATAAAATTTTAAAAGTTTTTCAACCTTGTAAAAATTCAATTGGGCCTCTTTTTTGAAAAAAAAAATTCAAAGTCAATCCCTGGTTGTGTCGAAATTCGGGTGTATACCAAACTTCATACAAACTTTAAAATAATCAAAGATTTAATCAAACAAAAATCAGCATCTTCCAGTCTGTCCCTCCCCTGAGCCCTGCCCTTGCGAAATTTCAAAAATAATAACTTAAGGTATCTTATATTATATTTTCTAAATGGCTTACTAAAAATACTTCTTTTAAATATATACAATTTTAAAATTATAATTTTCAAAAAAAAAAAAGCAACAAAAGTTTTTTTTTTATAAATCAATTTGATTTATAAATAAAATTTAAGAATACAAAAAAACTTTAAGCCTGGTATTTTCTAATTGTTTTAATTTTATTTTTTGTGCGCGTACAAATATTTAGAAAAAAAAAATAATAATCACTGAGCTCATAAATAACCTTAAAAAAAAACCTATAACCTAACAAATCCTATCAATTTTCTTCTATTGTCAAAGAAACAAAATTTCAATAAAACCCACGCACTAAAAGTAAGCATAATATGTCAAGTTCCGCGCGACAACCGATGCCGATGGCTGAAGTCTTTCACTTTTTTTTTTAATGTTTTTTTTTTTTTCAAATGAAACATTGACATTTTCGTCGACTGGGACTGCTGGTAACGGCTTCTGAAGCAGTGGTTTCCAATAGGGCCCACAGAACTTCCACGCAAATATAAAGATATCAACCAAAACCATTTCTTACCTGTGAGATCACATAAATCTCGTCTGGGTAACCGGATAAGGGCGCCTATATTATATATGTACATATAATATTGTATAGCTCCTGATGCCATGTCGTTGTCATTATATACGATGTGTAGAATTTTGTGGTAGCTGCTTAGAAAATTTGGCTACTAAAGATAACCTATTTTTTATTTGTTGCCAGCTACTTGTAGACAAATATGTCAATCAGCTCTCTTGATGGTGAGTCAGAGATGAAAAATCTAGATGAAAATGAAATTGTAGGTATAGCGCCCCCATATAATATTATACTTGTATTGTATATAGGTAAGCGAAGCAGTGTGATTATGTCATAAATTTTATACAGCTGAAGCAGGCTGCCGCCGCCGCCGTGCGCCATTCTTTGTATATAAGATTGCACCTTACCGGAAAAAAAAATAAAATACAGAGTCCGGCCAAAATGTTGCGGTGCGCTGGTGGCAGCATTGGTTTTTGCGAAACCGCGAATCAAGCACTCAACACTTTATGCGTCTTTGTGTGTTGTATACCTCAATTGGATGCGAAAATTGGTGGTTTGGAAGCGCCACGCATGTGATTCATGACATCTAATTGAATACCTTTTGCTTGCGTCAGTCAAGTCATGCCACAAAAATAACCATGGAGGATGCACCGCCACAATGAATCCATGATGATTAAGTTATCAAGGCTTTTGTTCGTACCTATAACTATATACGTAAAGAAGAGTGATTAGTTTATGGTTAAGGTTACAAGTTATTGTGGATGTTTATATTTATGCGTGGACATGGTAGTTTGGCAATTTGATGGGAGAGTCAAGAAAATATATATTACCACTGTATAAACTTTAGGTACTATGAGAAATGATTTGAAATTGGATAAATAGGAGTATTGGTGGGAAGTCATAAATCGCCAAATGCAACCAATATATATAAATGTAGGGAATAATATATGACAAAAAACTGAACTATGGAGGCATTCAACTAAGAAACTACTGACGAACTAAAAACAACTGGGATGGAATCGGCTAAGATGATAGGTGATTGTAACATCAGTCATTATCATCGTCTTCATAAGGTGATTCAACTCAATTCAATTCAGTTAAATACTTTCCCATGACATTTGTCAAAAACGTGATTGCCATGGTGAATTTTTCAAATATTTGTATTAAGCTATCGAAATTATAGAACGGATTTCCGTCTTTGCGATAAAATTCTTATACATATTTTCTTCATCTTCTGGAATGTAGTAAACTTTTTTGGTCACAGGAATGATTATTTTTATTCATATGAATGGTAAAAAAAAAACTCAGAAAAGTTGTACAATTTTTATAGGCTGGTGGTAACTTTGGTCGTACTGCGGCAGAAACGTCAAATTTGTTGATTGTAAAATATATACAATTATGCCTAGAGAACAAAAGAGTGGCCAGATGAGTCTTCAACCATTTGAATATCCTACAAAAGATTTTCTCATACGGCCTTTAAAAAAAAAACTTTAAAATAAAAATTCATTTAAAAAAATCTATGTTTTTTATGAGGTTTTACTGAAATTTCAGATGGAAATTTTTTTTTCGAAAAACCCACAGATGAAGTTATTTAAATCTCAAAAATCGAGAATATCGAATATCCCACAAACGAGGTGCTAACAATATCTAAGAACTTAAAAATTTATTACAAAAAATCTATGACTAACCAATTTTTAAAACTAGTGACATTTATATCGATTTAGTGACCTTTCAAATGGTAATACTTTTTTTGCAAATATCCCAAAAATTAAGTGCTCATAAAATCTCTAATAACCAAGAACTTTTACCATTTTTATAAAATGTTAGTTGTTTATTTTTGACCAACTACTGACCTTTTACTTTTGTTACGAATATCCCACATATATACATAAATATAAAGTGGTAAGATCCTGGGCCCGCAATCCTAACCTTTTGCTCAATAACTTCTTAATTTAAATGTTCTTTACTCAGGGACAATAATGTACTGATTTTGATCCACCACCCATCCATATTTTCTTACAATTGATTTATTTACCTCATTCCAAGTCGTTTACATAAAAACTTTCGAAGAAATTTCATTAAAACATGGTCTTGAGAACCCTATATATTTGAAATACGCTCTTTTTTTTTATAGAAATAAACTTAAACCATGCACATAATTGATGTTAAAAATCCCCTCTATCTAAAAAAAATATAGGTTGCTTGCTCTAAACCAAGCACATGTTTGTGACACTGCCAATCCTGATTTAATGCAAAAATATATCCTCAAAAATTACTTTTTTTAAGCTAAAAAATATAAAACTAGCCTTTCCGTGCGAGAATTTTCCCAATCACATAAAAATAAAAGACGCATCACAAATTATTTTAAAATGAACAGACCTAAATTATACCGACCTAATGTCACATGACAAAATATTACCAATTAGAAAATGGAAGTGTTCATTTTAGAGTTCATTTTTATACAAATTATTTATTTATTCAAATTTTTTAAATAAATTTATAATTCGTCAAATCATTCATTTGTCGAATCGCTTCGTTGGACACCTCATCTGTCAAAATCGGTTAATATGAGAGTCAGAAAAGTGATCCAGACTATAGAAATATGTAATCGATGATGATGATTTAATCAGGTTGAAGCTTAAAGTCTAGACAACCATAATGCTGGTATATTTTTGCATTTAATCAGGGTTGTCATCATTTAAATTTATAACGTCATAAGCTAAGTGATTAAACATTCAGCTCAGCTCTCTACCTATTTTGTTTGAACCACAAAAATGAAATTAGTG
Source organism: Epistrophe eligans (assembly GCA_951394125.1). Taxonomy (NCBI): domain Eukaryota; kingdom Metazoa; phylum Arthropoda; class Insecta; order Diptera; family Syrphidae; genus Epistrophe; species Epistrophe eligans. Next base: position 12,922,733 of record OX596031.1, on the reverse strand, counting down.
TTTCATTTAGATTCTTTTAAAAATATAAATAAAATAAAGCTAAATAAAACACACACAGCGATACATTTTTAATGAAAATTTTATTTCATTATAAATTTTGGACTTTGCCATTAAGTGTGAAAAACAATATCATTCAAATGACCGCCTCGTGAAGATTCGCAGCGTGCGATTTGTTTGAGGTAATTTTTAACCACTTTTTCGCACATTTCGGGCGATATCTCAACCGCTTCCACTCTTTTCTAATTACTTCACAATTTTACTGATTGCATGTGTACTGTTAAGTCAGTCGATTATGACGACCATAATCATTGCATAATGCGCGAAAAGTGGCTACGTTTGAATCACCACTTTTGTAGAAAGTTTTAATAATTTTAAAGCGTTATTCGATTGTTAAGCGATCCATTATCGTATAAATGGCAAACATTTAAATAATATTACGAAACTTCAAATGACAGCTGAGTTTGACAGGTGACTTGAAACCACGAAACGAATGATCCGTTACTTAAATGTACTTATAGACATATTGGTCTCACATTTTATTAAAGAATATTAGAACGACAATTTTTAAATTATTTGTAAGTAGGTACTTGCACCCTATTTTCTTATAGTTCATTATTTTTTGCATTTTTCACATTCAAAATGTATGCTTCATTCTTTATTGGCTTAATTTAAAAAAAAGTGTTTTGATCAATATTCAAAATACAAAAAAAATATTTACACTAATCAACCCATTATTATATTATAATAGTGACAAAAAATGAATCTCCGCATAAATGACATAAAATTCCAAAAATACCCAATATTCCACAATGATGGTCAAAGAAAATAAATAAAACTCAATTAACTCCTAACAGCCGTTTTCTCACTGAATTAATCGTAAATTATTTTAAATGTTAAAACACACTTTTTTTTTCTTTCATATCATTTTTTTTTGTATTGTGGTCTTTGTTGGCTTTTTTCAAAAAGGATCGTTTTAAATTCAAATAAAAATACATACTATACAATATACATAACACTAAGCCTTCTGATTCTTCCGAATCTAAGCCTGATCTCTGTCTCTGATGGAGCCGGCAATCGACACGACAATCGAACGAAAAAAATTAACAGAAAAGCCCCCAGAAATAATAACAAATGCGATCAATTTAGACCTGGATACTGGATCTGGAGAGGCTTGAGATCTTTCTTGGGTTTAAAATCAAAAATAAAAAAAAAAAAAAAAAAAACAATATACCCATCACTATCAGATGGAATTAAGTTGTTTGCTTTGTACGAGAAGCGCCCGACCCATTGATTTCATTTTCGATTCTCAACAAAACGACTTACAAAAACCCAAAGCAAGAGAATTCCGATTCCGATTTAAATGTAAAATATTGCATTCGATGGTTTTGATGATGTTTTCTTTTTTTTTTTTTTTATTCAATTTCCATATCCATAAACAAAGATGCTTTAAAAAAAAAAAAAAAGATGCTGTCAACTTCTCTTGTTGGGTTGGAAATTGAAATGTAATGTGAGTGGGTTCACGCGCTTGAACTGCTGTGGCAGCAACATGTGTCCACTGAAGAAAGCGAGACATGTTTTTTTTTTTTTTTTTTTTTTTTTTTTTGTGGTTCCTGATAACACTGAAAGCAGGTTGATTTAATTATTCCATATCAGATGTTTATGTCGAAAAACTACTAATAGGGTCATTGGATTTGGGAATGTCTATATATAGGAAAAGATGGTTACAAGTTCTAATACCAAAAATTCTTGAGATACCTTCTTATCTTAGCTTGATGTGTTTTGAAGGCATATACTCTATATTTTAGTATTTTGAAGTGTTATAGTTATCTCGTGTGATGTGTTGGTTTGAGTTGCATACAATTTACATCAAATTATTTCCATTTAACACCTCGATAAAAGCTTTTAAAGAAGTTAATTTAACAATTACCTAGAATACCCTCAGTTTTAGATTTAAATCAGTTAAAAAGAATCATCTCTGTTTAAATGTATATAACGGGTGATTTTTTAAGAGGTAAGAACTTTAAAAAAAAAAAAACACAAAAAATTCGAAAAAATGAATGAAATATTTATTTGAATCGATAGTTTGAACCTTGCAATTTAATGTTTAAAGATAATTTCATGCAAATGTTGATCGCGGCTGCGTCTCAGGTAGCCAATCCGCTGAGTCCAATTTTGGCATACTCTTTCACACATATCGGCCGGTATCTCACGAATGAATGCATGGATGTTGGCTTCCAGTGCGTCAATCGAAGCGGGCTTGTCCCTATAGACATTAGCCTTGACATACCCCCACAAAAAATAATCTAATGGTGTCAAATCGCACGATCTAGGCGGCCAATTGACCGGCCCGAAACGTGAAATTAACTGTTCACCAAACTCGCCTCGCAATTGCGCCATTGTTTCGCGTGCTGTGTGGCATGTGGCACCGTCTTGTTGAAACCACATATCATGCAAGTCAAGAACTTCCATTTCGGGCAAAAAAAAGTTTGTTATCATCGCTCGGTAGCGTTCACCATTGACAGTAACGCTGCGATTCGCATCATCTTTGAAGAAATATGGCCCAATAATGCCGCCGGCCCATAAACCGCACCAAACAGTGGCTTTTTCGGGATGCATTGGTAGCTGTTGCAATGCTTCTGGCTGATCTTCACTCCAAATGCGGCAATTTTGCTTATTTACGTACCCATTCAACCAAAAATGAGCCTCATCGCTGAACACAATTTTTCGTTAAACAACATTTCGAACCGAGCACGAATTTTGATAGTAAAATTCAATAATTTGCAAGCGTTGTTCATTTGTAAGACGATCCATGGTTAAATTGCAAACCAAACTGAAGCTGTTTGACAGTGACACAAGGTACTAAACACACGTCAGCTGTCAAAACCAGTGTTGCCAAAACCAAACCAGCTTAAAAATCACCCGTTATAATAAAATTTTAAAGAAACGTTGTAGGTAAATACATAGGTACATTATTTCACCATAAAATGCATGCATCGCTGCATGCGTGAACTCATATAAGCGTCTTAATCAATGTTAAAACATAATGTGAAGCAATCATCATTTAACTTGAAAAATAAAAGAATATAAATATGCTAAATAAGTTAGCAGTTCAGAGAAAAGATTCCCGAGACCTTTATGCATAAATACATATAAGCACCATAAAGTTCCAACATTCTTTTAAATTTTTTTACCTCTCTCTTTCGTACTTAAAACTCATACAAAGACAATGGCCAAGAAAATTATTTGCAAATTCATTGTCAATAAAAATCAATGATCCTTGCGCACCTTTTCTCATCATCAGGGCTGCATCCTTGACGATAGCCGCAACGCAACCTTCAAATAATGTGAACCAATTACCATTTATGCGGCTCAAGCCATTTGTTTTCGGTGAATGCTTCATTTTTGTTGTTGTTATTTTGTGTTGAAATTTCCTTCTTTTCAAACCGGCGAAGGTTTTTTGCGCCTAAAGCCTGCAGAGAGACAGATTTAGAGCCTTGAATGACCATGTAGTGTTTCAAATCTTTAAGAAAAAAAAAAAGAACAACACTAAACCGGAGTTGGGCGCGCAAATTCGCGCGACAAATGTGTTCCTCGATTTCACGATGATGGTTTTGTGAAAAAGTTGAATCAAAATACCTCTGCGGACATGCGGTGTGTGTGTGTAGTATAGAGCTGCAGTACTTTGATGGTGGTTGTTGGACGCTTCGAAAACAAGTGCTTTTTCTTGTCCAGTTGTCTCCTTGGGCTAATTGGATTATCTCTTTATGGTTGCATCTTCATTTCAGGACGTCTCTCCCGCTCTCTCTCTCTATGTATGATGGTGAATGCTGAACACCGCGTGGAAAAGGAGAAAGGAGGAGAGAGATGATGAAATAATGGAATCGCTTACTGCAGTGATACCTACAATAACTTCTTTCTTTTTTTTTTTTTTGCAAACCTCATCACTTGACCATTGCAAATAAGGATTTTTTTTTCAAGCTGAGAGATTTTTCAGTGGTCTTGCAATGAAATGGAAATGAATGAAATTTATAACCAATCTTCTTTGCCGGACGGCAGATTGGTGGCAATTTAGATGCAAATTGTGAAACTATAATGATTATTGAGATGTTTGCATTTGCATTGAGCCATCATGGCACTTAATTCAAATTGAAGCTGTAAAAGCATTTTTGATGGAATCAGCTCTGTTTGTTAATGGAGAGTGATGGAAATATAAGCTACATATTTATATCGAAAAAGTGTTTGTGACTCCAATAGAACAACACATTAGAATGGCAGAAAATGATACTAGTTCACACTTTGACTTCTTAAAATTCCTTAAATATAATCGAGAACTAAAATCGCTTAAAACATTTTTTATTAAGTGTGTCGAAGTGTTTATTTAGCGATCATAGATTTGAATTTGCATTGCAATGTAGGTAATGGGAAAAATCCCTGCTGGTTTTTAGAACCAGATACGCATACGTACGAATCAGGTACGAGGTAACATAATATTATTAAGGAGTTGAGTTTTTATACTGAGAGACAAAGCAAGATTCTTAAGTAATTAAATTTGAATTTTAATTTTGATCAAACATTAAATTATTACGAACTCTGTTGATGGTTTTTTTTATATGCAATTAATTGTCTTGGGTAAAAGGTTTGAACTTTTGCTTAAATTTAAAATTTTTTGGAGCGGTTTAAAAAAAAAAATAATATTGTATGCATAAAATTTTGAAAATTGGTACGCCATTTTTAAGTATTTATTAATACGAAGTTTAAAAATAATTTTTTTATAAAAAAATCATCAATTTTCAAAAATTAATTTTGAATTTTTTTTTACAACCAAAGTTTGTTTTTTTTTTTTGAAAATTTTGACATGCAATATTATTTTAACTTATTAGGAGCTCTTGTGTAAAAAATTTCATTAAAATTAACAGATATTGATATAACGGGTGGGCCATCTAGTGGTTTCTTTTTAAATCATAGGTTATTTTGACATTGACAGCTGTTTCCCCCTCGAAATCTTTACAGAAAGTCAATATCATACCTCCGCGGATATGAGTCGAAAACCAAAAAATGGTTCTATGAGAGATATCATTTTTAATTGATTGATACAATTTTTTTTTCAATAATATGGTAGAACATACTAATATTGGTTCACGTAAAAATTTTAATCCAAATCGTAGGAGCTATTTTTGAGAAAAATGAAATTTACCTTAAAGATTTTTACACACTTGCATGTGAGGTAGGTACCATTATTATTTTTGGTCATAATATTATTTTTTATTTAGAATCTACTGTATACCTACTTTTAAAATACTGCTAAATGCTTAGTTTAATAAAAATCAACAAAGTCGTTTACGAATTATTAAGTTTAAAAAAAAAAATTAAACTTTTTAAAAAATCAAAAAAAAAATTGGAAAATTTTAGTATACTTTTTGAAAGATTTTTTGGTAAAAATCCGTTGAGCGGAGGTACCATTTATATAACCATTTTTCCGAAATTTTTATTTATAAAATGGTACCCTTTTTGTAAAAAAAAATTTTGATTTTTTTTTTCTGGAGTTGTGGGCACGTTTTTTTAGAAAAATTAGATTTTCACAATTTCGTAAAAAATATTGTATGACCCGGTACCGTTATTTTTGGCCTTAAAAAAATGAAAAAAATCATGGGTCGGGGGAATGCCCAAAAACCGATAAGTAGGTACCTACAAAATTTATTTTTATATAACCTTATAATTTTTCGTAGATATTTTCCTGTTATTTTTTCTTCTCTCCTGAAATTTTATTTTTGAACATAATATTTTTCTTGCTTTCCGTCTTTTATTTTTTTTCAATTTTCACCACCACGTGCCTGCTGACATCAAATAAATACTCAATTACCGCAAATATCCTCTCTTTCTTTTTTTTGGTATAGAGCGAGATAGGACGTGGTCGTGGCTGGTTCCCTGTCAAAAAATATTTAAATTGCCTGACAAAAACTGTTATACACTATAGGCTATCCACTATCCAGGCTATATAGAGATCAGTGGCTGCAGCCAAAAGGACAGGCCAGAACAGACAGACAAAAAGACATACGGACAGATTTGCGAGACCCACTTTTTTCGACTTCGTAATCATCGTAATGTCAACTTTGATCAAAATCTCAAGTTCGATTTTTTTACGAATCCAAAACTGCCCAATATACAACACAAGGTAGCGCAAAATTAATCACTCTATCGGAAGATTATATAATTTTTGCAAATGACGCCGTCATACGTCAATCACATTTGTGAACTAGCAATGGAGCGCATTGCAAGATCGGATTTCCATCACTTAAAATCGTATTTTTTTTTTTTTCGTAAACAAGTTATAATTCTAAAACAAAATTGAATGATTAATTTTGCGCCACCTCTTGTATAGCACCTGTATATCGCAAGTTAATAAAATACAAAACAAAATAAGCAACCCCATTGCTGATTAGAAACGTTAATTTGTAATTAAAAATGAATAAACCAAAACTCTCAAAATCAAAGTATTCATTAAGACCAAAAATCTCTCTTTAAAGCCGAATTTTTTCATTTTTGTTAAAACCGGTTTTTAAGATAATTAATAATTTAAATAAAATTAGCTAAAAATATTGGATATATAATATCCTTTTTTATACCGGAGTTTACTGGCCTATAAAAAAATACCTAATACCTATTTAACTCTATATGAACCTCTGTTATACACCTCCGTTTCTGTCAACCAACAACCATTTCGGAAGAAATTGAACAATAACCACTTAATTTAAAAAAAAAAAAATACTGTCTACCGATCTATACACCTGCATTAGGTATACATATCTCATATATTAATTCATTACCATAAGAAGGAGGCGGTTAGAAAGTAGTTAATAAACAATCGTTAGCTCAACTCCACGCAGTCATGTCTACACTCAAATATACACATAAAGCTTACCGTCTTATGATTTTTAACATGAATTAAGACAAAAATAAATTCAACTGTCATATTCTTTTTTCTTAAATAAATTTAAATCCAGTTAAAAAAAAATAAAAGAAAAAAAAAACCGAATCCATAAACCATTATACAAATCCAATAATTTTTATGCTAAATAGCTTAGGATTTTTTTTTCTCTCCCTCTTCATCTCCATTGTTCACCGTTATTGGTCATAAATCATAAAAATATAAATTCAACAGGGGAATATTTATTCAATATCCGATTTATTGTTATATTCTTATAATAAATGTTTAGTTAAATGTCACCCACCAGCGCAAATGCAAATGAGATTCTTAAATTAACAAAAAAAAACAAAAATATTGTATTCATAAAAATAATACAAAAACTAATTTATTAGCACAAAATTCTTCGACTAAATTAACTAGAAATTAATTAGTGACTAATTTTTTTGAAAAAAAAAAAAACAACAAACATTTCATATCCCGCTAGTCTTGATTAATGTGAACAATTTAATGCGCTCGTCTGAGTGCAATTAGGACTTTTGGTTTTTTTTTTTTTAATTTTTATTTTTTTTTGTTAATTAATTTTAATAAATGGATTCATATTTGGAATGCTGTGTCGTGTTTATATCGCAGTCACACATTCTTCATCACTTTTGAAGCAAGATATGGGATTACGTCTTGGTGACGTCTATACCTGTTTCTATAATAAGGAAAAAATATGATTGTATCTTATACACAATCCATTTTCAAGAAAAGTTGATTTTAAAAATAGCTGTTACATCTCAAATTTACTATCCGATTTTTATGTTTTCAAGTGTGAAATTCGAAAGCGGAAAATCAATAACAAAGGCATTTGCTTACCCTGGAAAATAGGTCTGGGTTAAGTTAACATTTATTAAGTTTCTATTCTTCAATTTTGGAAGGAATTGCTGCACGAGTTTGAATGTTTTTTTTTTTTAATTTTAAACTCGAATTTGAAAAACTGAAATTTGAAAACATAAAATCTGGAAATGTTTTTTTTTATCAAAAACTAAAAATAATTAAAAATTGTTAGCATGCATTTAAGCATATATTTAATAAAATAAAATGAACGACTGGGTTGCACGAACTTGCTCTTATGTGCGATCACACTGTGGTTTTAAAGTCTTAATAATTTTAAAAACTTTTCATCTGATAAAAGAAATGTATTACTTATTGGAGCCTATATTTTATGCCACCTGCACATAAATATGAATAATATAGGACCGTGCTGTCTTACACTTCGCATATATGCATCGAATTTACAATTTAGACTGAAATTTAAAAAAATCAATAAAATTAGAAAAAAATTGATAGAAAAAATATATGAAATTGATTTGACCCCAGCGCAATGTACACCAAGTGATTTTCTACATAAATATCAATTTATGAGAAAATTTTTTTAAAAATCGTTGGAGCAGTTTTTTTGAAAAAAAAATAATATTTTATAAAAAAATTGGTACGCCAATTTTTAGTACTTATTTATGCAGAGTTTAACAAATAAATTTTTGAAAAAAATCATTTACCCATTTTCGAAATATAGAATTTTCAAAAAAATTTAATTCATAGAAATCGAAAATTTGAGTTTTTGAAAATTTTGATATGCAATATTATTCAAAATTATTAAAGCTTTTTTTGTAAAAAAATTCATTAAAACTGGTTCAACAGATAATGAGACAGTCGAAAACCCAAAAAATGGTTCTATACCATTTTTAAACTTTAGATACAATTTTTTTTCCAATAATATGGTATATAGTTTTGATATTAGTTTACACAAAAATTATAATCAAAATCGTAGGAGCCGTTTTTGAGAAAAAATTGATTTTTAATACCAGTTTTTAACAATTTGGATGAGACGTGCCCTTATTTTTGATTATAAGAAAAAATTGTATTTTAAATCTGCTAGATAATGTCAAAAAACTGCTGGGTGCTAAGTTTGATAAAAATCGACCAACTCGTTTTCGAATTATTAAGTTCTCAAAAAAAAATTTTGAAACTTTTTTAAAAAATCGAACAAAAAAAATGTTTTGAAAATTTTGGTAGGTACACAATATTTTTAAAATTAATGTAAACAATCTCTATAAAAAAATAATCAAAATTAGTTCAACCGTTTTTGAGAAAATCGAAAATAAAAAAAAAATGGTATAAAATGGTAGGATTTTAAAAAAAAAAATTATTGATTTTTTTTTTAAGTCGTGGGCACGTTTTTGAAAAAAATAAGATTTTCATTTTTTGCTAAAAAAAATTGTACGGCAGGTACTGTTCTTAAACTTGGTCTTAAACAAATGAAAAAAAATTGTGTGACGAATGACTAAAAAATGCTAGGTACCAAGTTTAAAGAAAATCAACCATCCATTTAGGCTACAGCCGAAAGGACAGACAGACAGAATTGCGGGACCCACTTTTTTCGACTTCGCTCTATCATCGTAATGTCAAGGTTGATCAAAATCTCGAGTTAATTTTTTTTTACGAATGCATAACTTGCCATATAGTACCCTACATATTTATATATCGCCAGTAAAAATAATGAATCCAATTTCATTGAAATTCTCATTTTGAAAAAAAAAAGATCCAAGGTTCATTTGCCAACTAAGACTATACCAGATTTAAAATATATGCAAAAAGAAGTATCGAAGTAAAGAAGGGGTTCATAGGTTCAGCGCCCTAAAATTGAGGTTGTACCAAGGTGTTTTCATATATTTTTTATACAAAAAATCAGAATCCCGCCTGGAAAGTATTTTTAGCTGCCTCCAACGTGTCCTTCGAATCTTCCATTGCTTTTGGCAAAGAGCACATCGTGCGATTTCAAACGCACGATACTTTGTCTCGGTGAAAAAAATGGAAAATATATTTAGCTTAATTTTGAATGAACCCACATATCTTACCAAAAAATTGTTTTGGGGCCATTTTTTAAAACGCAACGACAGAAAATTGCATTTACATTCTTGGCCTAAGTCTGTCTCTTAATTCAGTCTCCTATAAAAAAGAAAAATATCAAAATAAAAAAAAAAAAAAACAATAGAAACAAAATATTACCAGAAGTTCAGATCGAGAAAAAAAAATAAAATATTCAAATCACAAAGAAACGAACTATAGCCCTCTCATAATCGAAAAATTATTCAAATTCAAAATGTAGCGGTAATTTTTCAATTAAATCCTCGTTCAAACTCACATTCAATTCAATAATTAGGTTCTTTCACACGCACAGTTAAGAAATCTATATAAAAAAAAATATTTTTTTTTTCTATATGGATATGTGTTTGGATGCAGTTGGATCAGAACCAAACACAATTATTTCATCCTAATCAATATCAATTTAGGAATATAGTCGAATACAAGTGAGTGTTGGTTCGATTCAGAGATTGTATGTTCAACTTGCTTATATAGCACCTGTTGTGATCTAGTGTTGAGATTATTTAAATTTGTCATCTTTTCTTCTTCTTTTTTTTTTTTTGTCTGTGTATATGTCTTTAAGTTTTTGAATCAAATTATAAGAAAATGAATTTTAATTCGATTCTTATTAGTTCACAGTTTTTTGATGATTTTTTTGTAGGCCTGTTTTTGTATATATGTACATATGTACATCCATATTATAGACCCATCTTAATTAAGATGTTTAGAAGGATGATAGCATAAGTAAGATGATTTTATTAAGAGAGAGTTTTTCAGTGTGTGAATGTAACAAATGCTCGTGTTTTGTTTAACGCATTCTTTTTAGATTAGTTATTTATGTGATGTTATCAGAGAGACAACAACCATTTGAGAAAAAATGCCCCAAATTGAGCTTATAAATTTAATTCTTGATAAGGGACAAACTAAACAAGAATTAAGTGTGTGAATAAATTGAGAATTTGATTGGAATTTCTTCTATTAAAGATAGTAATTTTATTATAATTATTAATGAGAGTGGTTTTAAGATAAAAATATAAATAAATATTTTGTTTAACTTACTTTTTACCAATGTCATTTTAAAAGACATTAATTTTGTTTATCAAATAAGAATTAAAAATAAGTAGTTCGGTTTGAAATACATAATTATAATGCAAGGTGGCGAAAAAAATGGCGGCAAATGTCACTTCTACTTTGACATTTGTGAAGTAAACAGACCCAAAATATACACGTTAACAAGTCCTGAATAACTATATTCTATATATTGTTCCCAATTGCAACCGGTGACAACTTTTACCGCAACTTGTACATATTTATAATTCTCAGGCATTAAATTAAAAAAAAGCTTTAATGGAGATTTAAAAACAATCAAAAAATTTGAATTTCGGTGGAGAACTTTATTTCCTTGTTCTATAAATATTTCTTAAAAACTACCATGAATATTGACGAGTTAAAAATTCAGTATTTTGTATAAATAACTTGAAAACTTTCAGTTTTTTTTTTTTGGAAAAATGTAAAGTGAAACATTTTATCAAATTTAACACAATAAAGAATCTTCTTGTCGTTAAAAAGTTTTAATTAAGGAATGCCTTTCTGGTGAAATATTTTTAATAACTTATTTTAATTGGGTGAATCCTGATTCAAAATTCGACGACGAAACGAGACGAAAGCGTGACGTGAAACGCTGTCATCTTTTTCTCGTTATAAGATTGTTCCACAATTCACAATACAACGTGTTTCTTGAGGAGTTGTTTTTGACAGCGTTAATTTATTCGTTTTGTTTGCTTTGAGTGCGGTGTGCGAAAAAAGAGTTTTTTAGTTAAAGAAAATATTTTGAAGAGAATAACGAGATTTTAATATTTAATTGAATTAATTGAAACTTAGAAGATACCAGTTGAGGAGAGCAGTGGTCTTCTGTGTTTTTGTTTTCGCTCTCTGTCACTAATTTGTCAAATGAAGAAAGTCGTCGTCTCGTCGCGTCTTTTTTTAAATTTTTAGAACTCTTTGCGGGGCGTGACGATAAGATAAGCTTTATTGTGTATACTCTGGTATAGTTTTATTGATTAAAATTGGTTTGACCTTTTACTTATTATCCTCGCTTTTTTAATAAAAACTAGTAGAATTTTTAAAACGGAAATCGCGTGGTTTATTTTAAGCAGTTTCATAGACGGTATCTTAAAAAGCTTTTAAGGATATTTAAAAAACGGGATTCCGATACACTCCCAACTAGAGTGGGCCAGCTGTAATGTGTGTAATAAAATTTGTATATTGAATTGAGATATGGAATCATGCAAATTTGTAACTAGCTGTCCTTTGCATTTAATTGTTTTTCTAAATCTATAAAGTATATACAAAAATTTGTGCATTCCCCCTTCCCTTATAGACAATTGGCCTAATGTTGATTGTTTTATTTTTTAAATATATTTAATTCAATTTAAAAGTTGTTTAACTTGAAATTTTTTTAATAGAGTAAGTATACCCAAAGGGAAAGACTTTTACACTTCGGAAAAATTAAAAAAAAAAACAACCGATTTAAAAAAATAAAATTAAAAAATAAGGAAAGGGAAGACCCAGGAAATACGGGAATATTTGTGCATGTAAAGTAATCAAGTTTTAAAGAACAATAAAAATGCAAACTTTGAAAAAAAAATTGCGATGTTAATAAACCTTAGCAATTTTATAAAATTCAAGGATTTCAGAAGGTTATATTATGCTCAACACGATAAAATAAAATTTCACAACAAAATCCAATTTTTTCGGTACATTTTTAAAATTTCACTTTTATTTGTCTAATGTTTCTTTAAACCTTCTGATTTTGAATATTTTATGTAAAAGTGTACAGATTTTTACAAAATTAAGTCATGGTATCATTCAAGTAAACTGAGAAATGGAAAAATCTTGAAATTTTCTTACTTTCCCAAATAGAGTAAAATGTCTGTCCGATAAGTTTTAAAGTTAATATATGACCTTTGCATTTTTTTAGAACACTGGCAAATTTTTTTTTTAGAAAATATTTTCTCCTCTTGTACTGTGCTTAGGAAAATTAATGTTCTATACCTAGAACTTTTGAGCTCTTTTAAATACTACTATTGCAATATTTTATTTTAAGTCGAGAGCAACTTAGTTCTCAAGATTCTCCATAAATTTCAGTATAAAAAATACGGTCTCGTTTTCTGGTGTTTTCTGGTTTTGTAGTGAGTCTACACCTGAAGCGCAAAGCTATTCCAAAAGGCAAAGCTATCAATCCCAATTATGGAATCTTCTATTTCCATCCCGACAGTATATGTATATTATCATATTATTTGTTATTTAAACTAAAACTTCTTTCTGCAATTAACTAAGCGACTAGAAACTTGAGCCTTCTTATTCGTAAATTGGATAAAAAGACACATTTCTTAATGAACGAAAATTATAAATAAATGTCCTTTTGACTATTCTTTGAAATTCAACTTCATCATGACAAATAGTAAAATTCTTAAAATATAACCATTAAATTTTAGATAGGGAACATTTTACTTCCGTCAAATAAAAATAAACATTTCTATAATAAATCCTAAAACAAAAGAGCTGAGGTCAAAACTCTAAAACATATTTTTCTCCAACAAATTAAATCCGATAAAATCAAATGAATAAAAAATTTAAACTATTAAATCACAACGAAGAATCAAAAAAGTAAAACATTTAAATTTCTTCCAATAACCCTAATAAACAAAAAAAAATTCAAAAATAAGAAAAATGTTAGTAATCTTAGATTTTAATGAGTGATAATCACCTTCGTTATAGGACTGTTGTTTCTACAATTGAGATGACATTCGTCATTTCTTTTGTATTTTTCGATATCGGATAATTTTATCAGAGTCAATATATACATATATAGGTACACAAATATTGTAACTGTTGAAATCAGATCAAAAATCTTAATAAATGCGCATTATAAGACCCATGGGAATGACACCAAAAAGATTTACAACACACACAATATCTCAAGATGGCAGATTAACACACTATGCTTGTTGAATGCTTTATCATTGCGTTAGAATCATTTCGGTTTTTTTTTTTTTTGTCTGTTGTTGTTAATTTAGTTGTAAGTGGAAAACAAACTAGTTCAATACAGGCATTTCTTCTTGTTTGAAAAAAAAAATATATATGTTTGAATTTACATATTATGTGGTTAAGGTGCATGCACAATAAATTAATGTGGGTATATATGCAAGAAAATGTGTCGCATATGATCAGCATAAATCTTTTAACAAAACGGTCTTTGGATTTTTTTGTGATTTGCGACCAAATTGTCCAAGTTAAACCTAACATCATCCTTTCCTTTTCTCTCTCTCCCTCTCACATTTGTATATATCGTTGGTTCGAGAAGATAAAGATGTGCCCTTGTAAATAGTCGTCGAGGCAAGTCACCAATTCAAATTAAGACTGATTAATTGGTCAGGTTATAAAAGGTCCATTCCATTCCGTTAAGGAAGAATATTATGTGATCCTGATGATGGTCGGGTGGTTTTAGTTTTTTTTTTTTTTTAATTTTAATTAACAACTCTTGGGAAGGTGTAATTAATTCATTTGTGGTGGTTTGAATGTGAATTAAAAAAAAAAACAACACCAAAAAGAAAAACCCTTTATTTTTTTCGACTGCGGCAATCGTCGCATCATCATTATCATTATCAATTGGAATTGTTTGGCTGGTTCAGTGGCTTGGCTTTGATCATTTATCGGCTGATAAATGTTTTTCGAATTTTTGTCGCGTTTTTTCCACATTTTTTTTTTTGTTTTGTTTGTATATTTTCTCGAAAGCCATAACTCACTGTTAACGCGGAGGCGATGATACAACCAGGGCTGCTGGTTGTTTTATCTTTATTTTCTATTTGGGAATTTCTATTGTTTGGAAGTTTTTTTTTTTGTTTTCTTTATAGATTCATCTTCTATTTTTTTGTTATGCTGGAACTGTTATTCCCATCAAAAAAAAAGATCAGTAGTAGTAGTAGTAGTCGATAGTTTTTTGTATAAGAAGCATGAAATGGACTTTATTGTTATTTATTTGAAGTAAGATGCTATTTTTGGATGTGTTATGCTTTGCCGATGAGGGGCGATTTATGAGACTCACATCGATGTTAGACATATTGCGGTGGAGAGTATAGATACGATGTTTTTTCAACAAAACTAATAGCATGGTAATCGATTGACTATTGACAGCAAATAAATAACTGATTATTTAATTTTTTTTTCGAAACCGGTAATAATGGTTTTCTGGTGTTTTTTAAATTTTTTTTGTTATACAAAAAACTATAGTGTTAATGAAAGTCGTATTTTTTTTTATTAATGAAGACAAGTTAATTGGGTGATTAAATCAACTTTCGTAATTTTTGTTAATTCTTAAAAATAAAAAAATCTGTGACTAACATCATTTTACGATGAAATCATGAGAAATTTCGTCAAACATGTATGTACATACATATATGTCAGCTCCAATAGAGCACAATTTTTTGCTAGCGCCACATAACTTTCCTGCATTACTCTATATCACAAAATTTATTTGTTTCTTTACCCTTCGTCTTAAATAAAAATCAGAAGCAATTCCAGAAGTTCGGCAGTCCACAGACTCCATAACCATTACTGACATAAAGTTTGTCCATTTTCAACTATAGGTAGGTTGGTACCTTCACCAGATACAGAGAGCTATTTCATAATAAAAGCCCTTTGGCTAGAGCCAGATACATATACCGATTCATATATGAAGGACAAAAATAAAATCCTTCTATAAATCGACTTCGACTGTGGAAGCGATTTATTAACCAAACCGACATTTTACATTCAAAAGGCAAAGACCATATATGAACCACACTTCAGCCCACATCCTTCGACCCTATCAATTTCTGTCGAATGCAATTCCCGACCGCGTATTAATCGATAAATTAAACCGCACACACTACAGCCGCATTCAAATAATATAACGTTCCAACCAACTCCCTGGAGGAGAGAGAGATATCCTTCAACCATCATCAGGCTTGGTCAGCTTCGGCTCCATCCACATATATGAGACAGACAGAAAGACGAACTTTATGTCTCTGCGGCTGTAACTGAGACATTAACACGTCCGTCCGTCGTCGTCGTCGTTGTCCCAGAGGCTGAGCTAAGCAATACGAAGCGCACAGCACTCGATGGACAAATGACTTTGGAATGTTTTGCTCAACCTTTCACGCTAAATGTACCCATAAATTGCACAAATGTGCTCTTATTGCATAGTTTTGTGTTCGACGACGTTCGATTCGCTTTGAGTGTGTATGTTATGTTTTGATGGTGAAACATACATACATAGAGATCATGTACCACTTCAATGTTAAGATTCTATCGATTTCCATGGCTGAATATCATCAGTTCATCCGCATCGTATCGTTCCTTTAGCCATATAGTGCAAGGGAAGTCGCTGTTATCGGTGATCTTAATGTGGATAAGCTGGTTCAGTGAGATACAAGATCCGAATTGGCTAGCGAATCTGTTGTTAGTCTTACTACACGTGAGTAGGTATACCTACACAATTAATTGAGAACACCAGCAATTGTGAGTTATTTATTAGGGAATCAATAAATTGGAGGGGATGCTAGAGGTTATAACATAAGAGGGCAAGTTCCAGTGTTTAACAAGACTTTTAGGAGAAGGTGAGATTTTTTAATATATCGATGAAAATTTTGCAGCTGACAAGTCTTTAATGCAATGCCCGCACTTGGATTGAAAATTCAACTCACTCACAAGCTAGATTTTCAATCTTTGGCGTAGTAACTCCCATTAAAGTTGAAATTTAGTTCAGACAGAAACATGGAAAATAACCAACCAGCTCGATGCCTAGTCCTAGCTGTCTCCCTCTCCAATTTCACACGCCAAGTTGGTTGAGGTCCTCTCCCACCTGCGTGCGCCACCTAAGTCACGGTCTTGCTCTACTGCGCCGCCGCGCCGTTCCCCGGGATTGGATTCGAAGACTTTATGGATCGGAGCGTTGGGGTCCATTCGCTCTACATGACCCAGCCATCTTAGTCGTTGAACCTTGATTCGTTTGACTAGGTCAGTCTCGCTGTACAGTTCGTGATTGTATCTTCTCCTCCATTTATGCAGACGGAACCAAAAATCACCAGGAGAATTTTCCTCTCGAAATATCCTAAAGCGTTCTCATTCAGTTTTGACAAGATAAGTGTCTTGTATAGAGGGACACTTTAATTGCTCGAGAGAGAACTTTGCTACTCAATTGCCTTCTTATTTTAAAGAAGCAAAGAATAATTCAGTGTGTGCCCCTTGGTCAATGCGTGGAACTTTCACACCGAGGACTACGTTCGAGTCTGAAAAATTTTTCAGGGGTACTGTCATTTAACTAAGAAATTCTGTAAGGTATATTATTGGAACTGCTTCCCACATTGCCCCTAGCAGTTATGCTACCCAAAGTTTCCTTTGCACTAAAATATACCTTGCCTCGAGATACCAAGGTTGGTTGTCGTTCATCTAATTTTCTGATTGGGGGGATTGGTAATGTTTTCTTCTAACTTTTTTGCACAAAACCATAGGTCCAGCAGGAGTTCGATTCTGAATAGAGATGGTTGTTTCTGTAGTGTTTCTACCGGTTGAAGTAAAGTCCGGTCCATGGTCCTTTGAATTGGTGATCATTCTCTGGAGTTGCTTATAGATCATTTTCATCGTCTGTTGTTCTTAGTTTGGGTCTTCTATTGACAAATGTAGATATATGCAGATGTTAGAAGACCCAGCTGGCTTTATTTAGAACCTTTCCTTAAATGAGGATCAAATCTTATCAACTTATTGTTGAAATGGGCTTAGCACGTATTTCGCCTTGCGTTTGGCTTCCATTATAGATCCTCTTCAAAAATAAGGTTCCATAATTAGCTGCTGTGCAGCTTTCTCTATATCGGTTAAGGGTTTCCTGAAGCAGGCATATTTTGATTTAGGGGCATTAATTCAGATACGCCATTTCTTGTAGAAGTCTTATAGTCTGTGTTCGTAAGCCTTGACTTGGAGAATAAATGTTGACTTTGATGTGACATAGTAAAGTTGAGTCGTCCACAAAGAAAATGTTCTCGAAGCCAATTCAGATGGGTTGAACTATAGAGAAACGGTCCTGATTTCGAGCCTTGGCTTTGATATTCTTATAATTGTGGATATGAAATGGTCCTGGTACAAAGAAGTTATTGGAAGAGAGAAAAGTATTTTAATTAATTAGTTTTTAGCTAATTAAATATTCTATCCATACAATTTCTCCTGAAAGCCGACTTGGGACGATTTCGTTCTTAATGGTGAGCATCTTGAATCTCCTTGTTTTGGTATCACTTCTTCCAATGTGTTCCTGAAAACTTGCTCATTTTTTATAATTTTAACGATATTTATTGTTTCCCACTTCTGAGGTATGTAGATAAAATTGTGCATTTTTGTTTAAGAAGGAACAAAATATGGTAAAAGAAATTTAAGGAGAAGAATGTTTATACATCGTCACCTAATTATTTCAGGACATGATATTCCAAACCTTTCTGTTCAATCTAGTTAACTGTCCTTTGAAATTCTTCTCAAAATATCTAACTACATTCTTCACGTTTAAAGAAAGTTCTCGTTTACTAATAAACTTTATTATTGAATTTATGAAGGACTCCCACACATCCACTGCAAATTTTTGTAGATCCTATTGTTGATTTTCTCTAGCGACAAAATGGCATACCATCATAATTAACTGAACCGTAATTAACCAGCCAATATAGAAGACACCTCCCACAATTATCGACATTATTATAAACCGCAAAACTACCTTACCGATAAATTTCTTAGCAAATTATGGTTTCTAAAGCAAAAAGACGCCCATAAAATAACCAATCCACATCAGAAGCCTAAGATATTGGCATACTCGTATAACTATTGGCCTTCTCCTGCTGTGGTCAAAAATAGCACCTCCATATTGCTAGTTCCCATAATCAATATATATAGTTTTTGCTTATACCACCACCTCTGATTTCAGCCCATGTTCCCTGATTCTGATTCCCACACACAAAACTCCATCAGGGCGATTATATATTGAAAATTGTATTGAATTTCATGACAGCCATTATTAAAAGCACATCATACCTACCACACCGACCGCCATCTACCACACAAAATCACACTACCTAACTGTCTATGTACACTTCTTGTCTTGTCGCCTGCCTGTCCATTGTCCATCCTCTTATAGGAAGAGACCACAAAGTGGTGTGTGATGATGATGGTATGATGTGGTGTTGTGATGTGCGCCCGCTTCCTTTGAACACATCCATCCAACAAACGGCTTGCCGATACGACGACCGTCGACGACGACAACGACAAGAACGACAACATATCGAGTGACACCTTTGTATGGTTTCCGTTTTTGGGCAAAAAACTTAACACAGAACCACCCTATCAACAAATAATATGAAGTGGCGGAGGCAGTTTCCAGCAACAGCAAAAAAAATGAAGGCAACAAAAAATGGTTGATATGGTTGTCTAATAACTGTCAACCATTTGTAATGCGGCGCGAAGACCTGGAAATATGAATTTTTCGTTCGTCATTTATGTCAAATCAAAAGTGTTGAAACTGACGACACATGTTAATATGTACTGTACAGTAACGACGACCTATACAAATATAACAACCATCATAATATAACAACGACATTCCTTTGATTTTCTAAAAAGGAAACGCGACAAAGTATATGCGAGACACATTGGACGAGCATTTGGTATGTCGCCAATGAATGGCTGTTTAGACGCATTATATAAGTAGTCTGTCAAATGCGGGAAAACAGAGCTTATATATATATATATATATACATATATAGAAATATCATATTTAGACTTAATACGCCACTAAAAATGAGGTTTTTTGTACAACAAAAGGCTAACGAACGATTTGTGTTGCAGTTGCCAGCTAATAGACTCAAAATGATGGGCATTTTGCAATTATTATTATTATTTTTATTTTAAGAAATGTTTTATGGTTACTATAATATATGTATGAGTATGAGTATTTCCCACCCATAATTTTACTTTTTTTTCATCAATTTGGAAAGAGTGTTATGAAGCTCAAGAGAAAAAAATAATTTAAGGACTTAAGAAATGCATAACCATAGTTATGCGGAAATGGGTTTGTGCTATGTATAAATATTTGGCTACCCCAAAGTTCATATGATAACCAGAGAGCAACTTATAGCGAGTTTCATTCACGAAAAGATTTGCTCTTTCTGCTAAAAGATGTGCCCTTTTCTTATTTTAAGAGATTCATTGTAAGAAAATGCAGCAATTATAAATTCTCAACAAAAAAGAAGTGCTCTCTCATGTGGTGAGAGATTCGATCTGAATAAACAGCTTTTTTTGTCAAACGTCAAATGAAAAATATTTTGTTGTCTATCGTGAACTTGTGTCGCCTAGTGATAAATTAAAAACTACTGAAAAAAATTTCATTGAAAAGAGCAATTCTCGATTTTGAGAGCAATTCTTAAAAATTGGAATGAAACTCGCTATTAAACTCTTTAAAAGGGATGCCTTAATGAGTCTTTGTTTCATGTTTATCATTTAAACTGTTTGGAAAGTCTAAGGAGCCGAACCAACTTCGATTATTAAGGTTACAGATAAGATTTCATCTCATATTAGCTATTTACTGTCATAAAAGCTCTGTTTGGTAGTGTAAAATTTCTTGCACAAGTTGTCACAAATTCTCTAAAATTCGTGTTTGTTAACTCAAAAAAGTTGCAACGAGAGAGCAAAAAATTTCCCTTCCATTGGATAACTTGGAAATTTCTTCTACACAAATTTCTGTGTGATGGTTTTCCCTCTCTGCATTTTCTCCTTCTTTCAATATTTGACAGGTTTTACACATTTTTCTTAAAAATTATACCAAACAGACCGTAAAAATCAACCACCTTAAAATATAAGTTTTCTGAATAAACTATAATAACAAGCCTGCGATATTTGCGAAGAATCCTTTTGTAGATAATTTTAACACTGCGCTGTTATTTCATACAGTGGTATACAAGTGCTGAGATCGAATGAAGAATAACTCTTGATTCCAAAAGCTGCTATTAGGCTATAATAAACTAATTGAGTGGAAAATCACTTTCTCCAATAAATAAAAAGTCTCATCATACGACACTAATCATATACCACTCCTGCTGTAATGGAACTTTGTCAAATAAAGATGAGAACGCTTAATGTTGTTTTGTGAGTAAAATGAGGTTGAGGAAATATAACAACACTTCAGCAGGCATGACGCTATAGATCAAAATCCAAGATTTAAAAAAAATCAAAATCTCTCGAAACGTGATATACCTTTGAACAAAATAATTATTTTATTTTAATGTTCGTGAATGTTATAATCTGCAAGCGTCTCTTATATTTACATGATAAACAAACGACTTTTTCATCGGTTTTTCTTGCCAATAACTAACAAATCGCCATAAACACGTTAAACTTTGAAGATGAGTTTAACTAACTTACTAACCAATAACCAAATTAAACACGTCTTTTACTAATTATCACTCTATTACTAAATCTACAACATTTATTGTCAAATATCCAGCTGTTGAAATGAAATTTGTATATTATTTAAGAAAATTAACAAAAATAAACTGCTAAACTGCATATATCTATTTTAAGCTCCGACGACGAATAAAACATAATTGACAACCTTAACATTTTTGAAGATGTGGGGACAAGCTCGGAAACAAAAAAACCTATACGAAAAAAAGAATAGATCCTTCCGCAGAATATGACGACACAAATTGTTTTTGGCACTACACTACAGGTAAGACTTTTTCGCTGCAGTATATAATATGTAATATATGTTTTATGTTGTTATCTCTTTTGCTATATAAACTATGACAATGACAATGACAGCTAAAACCTGACGTTTACACTTAACCACGAGGTTAAACATGAGTTCCTTCACTTTAAAGGTCATCTCGCGTTAGGGAGACTATATTATAGTTATTATTGATATGGTTCTTAATTTAGAATCTACTTAATTTTTCCTTACAAATTAAAACAAAAAATATGGAATACATAATACATTTATTTTTCATACTTTTTAATTCATTTTAAAAACGTTTTATATTAATTTAATTTAATTTTGTAAATATCTTCTGCTTTAAAGTTCTTAATTGATTTTTAACTAACTTCTCCATGAGCTAGAAACTTTAAATTAAAAAAATGTCATTCAGTTCTGACGTATGTGTCAAATTTCAAGTAGGTAGGGTAGGGTTTACTTTATTTTGTCCAAAAAGGTACCAAAAAACACTCATAAAACTCATTATTGTTTAGAGAAATTTAACTTGTTAACTATAGTATGTTTGTGAGATTTTTTTTGGGTATTTTTCCTGGCTAAAAAATTACTTTCTTAAGAAATTGGAATATTGTTTTGTGGCACTGGTCCCTGTCTCTCGGCATAAAAATTAGGTTCACTTGTAGTTTGTTAGTTTGGCCACTTTTAGAAAGGTATGAACAGATCTTCTTCTACTGCAACAAAAATTATTAAAAAATATTTGTTAACAAAAAAAATTATTAAAAAGAAATATAAAAAGATCTGTAAAGACGGCATTGTTATAAATAAATGACTGTTACTCGAGAATTATTTTGTTTCCCTGTATACGGGGAACAACTCTGAAATTATAAAGCAGTTCTGTCAGATTCGCCAATAAATTTCAACCTTTGTTTCATCTATAATGTTAGACCTTAAACTGTTGACTTATAAATATCGAAAATAACAAATATAAATAAAATCAAATGTCGAATATCGGATTAACAAAAAGTTGACCTCGAAAAACTATAGATAAAAAGATCAAAAACGCTTCGTGTGCGGATTATCTTTTTTAAGCTTCTCTTTTATTCAAAAAGAGCTTCTTTTTTTTGTAAATTGAATAGGTATTAACTGTCACAATAAATTGATTGCTATCAATTAATGTCAACTGTCACACAAAAGTCAAAATGAACCAGTAGACCAAATAAAAATCCCAAACAACTCTTTCAATTCTTATATTCATTAGAAACAACAACAATGCGACCGACTGACGACGACGAATGGTTAAACATGTTTCTGTATATATTCAATAAATCTTCAAAATCACAAGTTTAAGCAAATGATTATGTTAAACCAAATAGCCACTCTTTATTGATTCTCATTTATGTAGATTCTCTTATTCGAACACAAAAAAAAAATAACGCTTCCAAGTAAAATCTTTTACTAAACTTATAGGCAATAACTTACCATATTTTGTTATTGTTGTTGTTATTTTTTTTAATGATGATTTCAATAATGCTGTGTGACTATCAGTGATATTCTCACTGTCACCGTTTGCACTGCTTCTTGAATTTGGGACACGCTCATTAAATTGAATTCACGACACTTCTTATAAGAAAAATATGTGAATCCATCAGCTTAAAACTCCGATTAAGCGTCATTATCATCGATGGGATATAGGTTCATATAATTATAATATGAATTTAATGTGATTTCCTCCAAAAGTCAGAACTCATTCATGGCACCAAAAAAGTGATTTTTTTATGTTAATCACGTGACAGAAGCGGATAAGCTACGTCTTTATATATTTTCTTTGGCTGTTTTATATTTTAGTTGATCATCATCGCAGTTATTTGAACAACATGCGGACTCGTATAATGATGATTGTAAGAATTCTTTGTGACATCTTTATACATATTTTGTGCCCATATCCAGGGACTTAAAACTTAAAAATCGGAGGCCTGGAGGCTTCTTCAATTATTGGTCTTTTTGTTTCTTGTATTTGTTTGAGTCTCTCTTTTATTCGATATCAATATACGAAAAGAGGATTTTTGCTTAATCAATTAATTCAACAGATTTTATCCATGATCTCTGGGTTTTATTGAATTGTTGTATCAGAAACCGGATCGATATTATACCAGCATTGGATGATGGTGATATTGCTTATGTGGGAACAACCTTTCTGTTTGGTTTTGTATTTTATAAGTTAAAAAAAGGCAAGCGAATAAAGGTCTAATTGATGGGCTATTTGTGGGTAACTTATGAGAGCGTGAGATGTCAGCTAATTAGGTGATTAAGTGCGACCAATTCTTGAGTTTATATTTGTTTTTTTTTTTTTTTTGGCAAATGATATGGCACTACCAGGATGAGACTCAATTTAGAAGTCGGTTTTTATCACCGGAAATTGTTTTATAAAAGTGTTAAAGTTGCGAGAAGAATTTAATAAAGTTTAATTAAATTTTTTGGCGAAAAAGAGAGTGTGAAAAATTAAAATTAAAATTAAAATTAAAATTAAAATAAATTACTCTTTAAAAAAAACGTATAGGTAAATGAAATTCTAACTGGGTTACCTATTCTATCTGTAAATTGTCCCGTCAAGAGTACACTGAATGTAAAGGTACAAAAAACTTCTTTTTGATGTAAACATCTATGCCGGGGTTAGTGTAAAGTTTAAAAAAGTATGCTTTACGTGCAATACGTTACGTGTAATACTTTACGTGTCACACGTACCTCGTAACGCTATTTTACCGGAAATCTGGGCTATCGGGCGAACGTTTATGTTTACTCATCTTAGCCGTGAGTCAATATGTCATTTCTCTATCAGAGTCCAGAACCACTACACAATTGAAAATAGGTTGACGGTTGGTAGTTTTATAAGAGCTTATAGACTTGGAGGTTTCTTTTGGAAATGGTTATCACTTCTTCTAAAAGTGAGTTAACATATATTATGTATCAGATACATTTTAAACATCACTTCATTTGATGTTATACTCGGCTGGACTTGCCAAGAACAGACGTTAAGACCTAATGCATCTTGTTCATCTTGAATGCTTTTTAAACACTACTTCAAGAATGCGTCTTTTATGATTTCTCCTGTTTTCAAGAAAGAAAAGTACCTAATCGGATGTTGGTTGCATCGAGTTGTGAATTCTTCTAAATTCCACAATATTTTTTTGTAGTCCATGTGTAGTTAATGTGAATTGTGTTATGTAATTGGCAGTTCTTAGCATTTTTACGTTACGATGCTAACTGCTTTGAACTTCTTGCAATACATATAGACTCTCTTGTGCTATAACCTCCTACTTTTACTGTCCAATCTGCTGGAGCACTTGCAATACAAAGTGCAAGTGGATATTTTTACTTCAGATTTTGACGAAGTTTCTTCGAGTAGAAAAGAACTGTGCCGGTGGTATCACTGTCACAGCCTACAAATTTCTATGTAAGAAAAGGAAAGAAAATACGTTAACGTTACGTTAGGTACTTATTTAATTTAGTCTGTCATGAGACGAAGCTTATATGATTTGACACAAAAATGTGTGTCAAATTTGAAAGATCACAGACTATTCCATCAGACCTTCTTAGTACATCAAGCAAAGGTGGCGACGACCGTTCGACTGAGTGTGAGTATGGGTATATGCCAAATTCTTATTTCAAAACTTACAGATTACTACAACAACTTATAATTTTCTATTCCACCTTTGAACGAAACACCCATCAATCATTTTTTTTGAGTGAGAGAAAACTGAACATAAAATTTAAGAAAAAAAAAATGCCCATTTACCCTGAATTTAATTTGCATTTTGTTGAGTGACTGACCTATAGGTTATAATATGTTGTCTTAGGAAGCATATATACATAACATATACATATATGATCCACCTCAGAAAAAGCCAAGCCATAACTAAGTTCTTTTTTAGCCATTTAAGTTTGCAACATTGTATAGAGCGTGTGTGTCTCGCTTCATCGCTAAATAGCTCTTTAAAAATTGATGGGTTTTATGGGCAATTTGGCCAGAGAGCATGAGACAAGACATACGTGGTCGTGCTTGTGCTCGTTGTGTATACTGTGTCGTTCCATATTTTCCTTTTTACCCTCAACCCAGCCAACAACAAACAATAAACCAAATGAATTGACCATCAATTGCAAGAATGTTGCAACAAAACTACTGATGGTTGTTGGTTCTTCACTTCTTCATATGAATGTATTATGATAGTTGCGCTGTGCTGTTCCAAAGCATCATATATAGGCAATGTCCAGGTATAGTGATGGCTCTTATTTTTGTAAACTCCAATATATGGCTTATCTCTCATTGGGACCATTGAAATGGGTTTTTGGATGTATTCTGATGTGTATAGTTTGGATTCAATGTGCGCTTGAATTGCCATAAAGCGACCTCTTTTACGGTCGGCCGTCTCGGTCTCGAGTATAATCTTCGTCATCGTGGCGCAGCGCTGTAAATTAGTCATAAAAATGTTAGGTTTTTAAGTTTAGGACTAAGTTTCAATGTGCGTTTGTCCTTTTGGTCATCATCTCAGGCTCAGACTTCCTTGATGGATTCACACACTGCACTTGCACTATCTTCGATGATTTATTTCCCTATGTCCAATACGTATATCATATAAGGTCCGTATAATATTCAAGGTAGGTAAAGTTCCAACCAACAAAATTGAGTATCCATATCGTATGAGCACTTAAGCCCGCTGGAGACTCACGCATTTCTCATCTCCGTATCCTTTGCGCCACACGTTTAATTATATATACATACATATAACCGGACAAAAGTGTGCGTTTTTATTGCTACAGTTAAATACGTTATACACAAATTTACGATTATGATTGCAGCATCTCCATGATTGCACTGTTTGCTTGCGTCCTTATAACTACACTCTAGCTATATGATTATGAACCTTTATATACTTTTCTTGCAACATTGTTGCAATACAAGCTAAGCAATTTGGCTTAAGTACGTAAAGTTGTTTCAAAGAATAATCATAATCCTCCCAATATGTAAAAGACTTTTGGAGACCTGTAATAAAGGTGCAAATGAGATGATATAAAAATCAAAGGTGAAAAGATTATGACCGATAAAATGAAGATGGAGATAAAAGATTTTTTTTTGAAATCGATTTAATTGTTTTTACAAAAAAAAGAAATAATGTTGCGAGAGAAAAACAATCGACATATTTTAAAAGTAATTGTAATTTTTTTTCTAATTGGAAAATTGGGAAGGCGTCATTACCTAAACCAGAAGTCACTGTTAAAAGAGGGATATTGAATATCGCAAAAATCAGTATTTCCTATGGGTTTTGACAGCAAATTATGAAAATTTGTGCAAATTCACAAAAAATTTCAAGTTACCAAAAACCAAAGTGACAAAGGAAATGTCAATTTAAAGTATTTCTGTTTGTACGTCAATGTTTTTTTTTATGCGGCCCCGCAGATTCAGGGTCCTACTTTGCTGGGCATACTTTAGGGCACATTTAGTTTTTAGTCGCACAAGGCGCGTTGAATACTCATACTGGTGATAAACTGTGTAAATCAATACAAATAAACATTTTTCTATACAGGTCCTTAAAAACTGTAATTTATACATGACTTAAGATTTAGCTTTGGGGAAAATTTCAAGCTCAAGATAAATATTTATAAAACAAAGCTTCAGTGTTATGCAGGTACTTATAACATTTTGATCACAACTTTGATCGAATTCAAGCCATATGCAATAAATGGCTTGTGCAGCTGTCAATCGGCAAATGTCAATTATACACTGACAGTTTTGAAGTAAACAGATACAAAATTAAATGTCAACTGGCGTTTTTCTTTTTTGGCTCTGAGCAGTGGCTTAACGATCAGAGCAAAGCTCTTGAGCACTGAACTGTCATTTCATACTAAAATAATAAATTTTTATTTACCTGATGTGGACGGACGACCGGTTTGAGAATACATTTTTAATTTATGGTGTTCGTTTTTTTTTGTATGTCATATATCTGCCAAGTCACATAAAAAATAAAAGTGAAGTTGGCTTCGCTCAGCGTTTTACTCCATTTGCTCGGTCATTTTATTCTGAGAATACAGGGCATGCTCCGAGATAACTCCGATGGAAAAAAAAGAAACACGACTTATGTGCTCTGATTTGTCTGAGGTAAAAAAGTAACATAGAATTTTTTTTTGACAGCTCAGTAATCTGCTCTGAGGTAAAAAAAGAAAAACACCAAACAAGACTTGAATCAATTATTCTGAGATCTC
The DNA here is from genome assembly GCA_951394125.1 of Epistrophe eligans. Taxonomy (NCBI): domain Eukaryota; kingdom Metazoa; phylum Arthropoda; class Insecta; order Diptera; family Syrphidae; genus Epistrophe; species Epistrophe eligans. The sequence goes on along the minus strand of OX596031.1, from coordinate 12,894,867 downwards.
ACTGAGGAAACTTCTGTCAGCTTCACCGAGGCGAAGGTGAAACCTGTACAAAATTTCTCCGCTAGAAGTCAAAAGCTTTTTTATAAATTGATCAACTGCGACAAACAAATAATTGAGCAAGCGAGTCCAAAAAATATCATCGGTCTCAGCTTTTTGACAGCAAAAGTGAGGAATTCCACTGAGGAATTACGTTCAAATTCAAATCCATATATATGTGCGAAAAAAAAACAAATTTTTGGGAAACTTGTTGAAAAAAATTTATCAAACACTGATAAATAATGGTTACATTAGACATTCTCCTCTAAGAGAGGAAGGGGACAATAAAGTCGTCTCTTTCTCGCCCTAAAGTAGGAGTAAGATAAGGTACAGAGACGTCAAAAAAAAGTCAGAGGAAGCAGTCCAATGTAAACAGCGTCCAAGATTGCGGAATAATTTTTTTGATTGATTTTTTGCCGCCATTTGCAAAAATTATAGCATCTTCCGATAGGGTGACAAATTTTGCACCAATCTTGTATAAGAAAACAATAATACTACTTGGTTCAATCTCCAGTTAAGGCAAATAGTTTTTCAAATAAAAATGAAGATAATAGACCAAGTACACCTAAAGAATCGGCTTGGCAGTCGTGAAGGATCTATAAATTCAGCCTTTCAAAATTTGGTTGCAGCTTACCCAAGTTGTTGTTGTTTCATTCAAAACCTTCAGAACACATCCAAAATAAAACTAAACAATTCGATATTAATTAAATTTAAATTATTTTATTTTATAACTTTTGATTGAAACAGTTAATTAATCATGATGCAAACACTCATTTATAGGAGACAGCAGTTTGAGTGTTTCACACACAAAAAAAATATAATTTTATTCTTAACATTATCTATGAATTGCCTAGAATCTTATCTATTTTTATCTATAGGTATTTATAATATTTATATATCGATCTTATAATCTTAAAGTTAATTTTAAAATTAAAAACACAAAGTATACATTTTCATCTTTAAAGAATCCATAATTTATATATAATCAAATTATTATTTATATATTGCAAACTGGGTAGCCTTTTTCAGATTGTTTTTATTTTTATTGTTAAAACATTATTAGCAAAATGCAAAACGCAAAACAAGACATCAGCTACTAACTTTGGCTTAAATAAAAATCTTTTTCTTGACGTATCTTTTCAAAATAAAAATAAATCTACTTAAAAATTAATCACAAACATTCGATTACACTGGTAACTGGGTATACATTTATGTAAGTATAGGAAAATTGAAGGTATATGTACATCGACACAAAACTTATGAATTCATTTATGTAGTTAACGGTCATGCTTGGTCAACTGTAGCGGTGCTTTGTGGTTTTGACCGGTGCTGGCCGCCGCAGACGCTGCTGCTGCCGCCGCCGTTGCGGATAGGGAATCGTTATCCGAATCATCGTGCACGTTGATTTCTTCGTCCGAATCAGAGTCTTCAGCCTGATGATGGTTGTGATGTTGAAGCTGCTGCTGCTGGGATAGTGACGCAGCGACGGCGTATTGTCGGGCCAGGCCAAGTGCAAACGCCGCGGCTGAAGGAGACCCAGCGACCAAGGACCGGAATGCACTGCGTTCACCGCCCATTGATAATGGAGCTGATGCTGTGCCTGATGATTGGCTGGGCGGTTTCTCGGATGCTGCCGTCTGCGGAGATGGTGGCGCTGCTGTCGGCGACTTCGGGCTGAGACTGGACGCCCTTGCCGACGGATGGGGATAGTGCTGATGTGGATAGTGGTGAGGATTGAGGAGCAATGGTTGCGAAGGCGACGGATGATGGTGATGGGGTTGCATGGGGTGATTGAGCGATAACCGCATGCTGGCTGTAGTTTCGGAGGTGGACACCTGGTGGTGCTGCTGCTGCTGATGCTGATGAGACGTTAAGGCACCATGCTGATGGTGGTCCTCGTTGCCGGAAGTACGGATGGTATGCTGCTGTTGGTGGTGCTGATTGCCGGTGCTGGAGTTGAGAGGTGGCGAATCGGCGAGAGATCGTTGCTGCTGCTGCTGTTGCTGCTGACCCATGGTTGGACTGGAACGTCGCTTCAACAGATTCATTCGTTGGTGCCGGCGCCATTTCGCTCTTCTGTTGGAAAACCAAACCTAATTCGATCAATATGAAAGGATGTTTGGTTAGTTCGCAAAAAAAGTTGACACTAGCAATGTGTGCGCAAGAGCAAAGCAAAGCAAAAAGGCTTCCCTATGATGGGAGAAGCCCTATCGATTATAAGGTTAGAAACATGAAACAGAAGCAGATGAGAGAAGATATATGCGTGTACCGAACTACTTTTTGACATATAAAGACGCTTACCTGGACACGAGCTTCACTAAGGGACGTTCGGCTAGAAAGCCGCTCTCTAGTACTGACACAGGGATAGTGCGACTTATCAAACTCTTTCTCCAACTCTTCCAGTTGTTCTGGGCTGAATGTTGTGCGATTTCTTCGAAACTTCGGCTCATCGTCATCATCCAAATAATCGGAATCTAAAGAAAATATATACAAATGGCTTGATTTATTGTCAATTTCTTGAGATTTTCTGCAAGTATCTTACCAATCAGACGATTCTCATCAGGTGACTCCAGCGTGTCGTGACTTCCCGAACCCGGAGAAATCGGCCTTGACACAGTTAATGGAGATCCACCCACTGGTACCGAAGACATACTTGGTGGTCCCGCTGTCGACCAGAAATGCTGTTGGCTTGAAGCAGCAGCAGCAGCGGCTGCCGCAGGATGCCATGCAAAACCGCCATAAGGATGAGGAGGATACAATCCATAAGCTGCTGTTCGGGCAAACTCACTTGCAACACGTTCCGCAGCCCTATTACGCAGAATCCGATTGATGGATGATACCGAAGGAGCTGTTGCGTTCGTACAAACACCTTATAAAGATCAAATATTCCGATTTAACATCCTTCTGATATACTCTCATCTCAAATCAATCAAATTTCATATCGAATAATAACTCACCTTCTGAGATCAAACGTTCGCGTATTTCCCAAGCAAATATTGTCGGATTCTCCCTTTTGTATTGCTCGATCTTGGATACCACAGTTGGTGTTGCTACTTTTGGCTTCGAGCCACCAATTAGACCAGGTGGTCGTAGGGAACCTGGAATCCGACACAAGAATATATATATAAATAAATGTAGGTAAGAACAAAGGGAAGCAAACAAAATAATAGCTTTATCATGTGATTGCCATCGAAAGATTAATAAAGCAAAGGAAGGTTAGGTAAGGTATATTGAAGATAGGGAGCTTGGGACTAATGATGGGGATATAGACGAATGTTAAAATTACGTAAACAAAACGTCCTTGTTGCAGTTTGTTTTGTGAATTTTTTCATTCATCATTTGTTTTTTTTTTTTTCTTCAAATCGCTGGCCAGAAAAGAAGAGGTCATAAATTTCACGCTTGACACCAGAAAAATTATGACGCAAATTATATAGGTTCCTATAGGAAGGCTCCTCAAGGGTGGTATTTAGTTAAGGTTAAGTGCTATGTGTTTGGTTATGGTTGAGAGATTTGTTGTATAGGGATTTAAAAGCAAATAAAACAAAAAAAAGCTTTTAACTTACCAAGTAATTTGGAAACAGCACCTTGTTGTGTGAGCATATGCTGGGCAATATCATAACCTCGTAAACCAAAGCGGGATAACTCAAGTATACGTTGCTGAGATACAAGTGCGCTGAGAGTTGTAGGCGATGGAGATCCTCCGGGAAAGAGGGCAGATCCAGGCATTTGCACTGATGGTGTGAGACCAACTAGAAATAAATAAAGACAATGAATAATTATATAGCTTAATCTGAATAATAAAAACATTAGTATTAGATAAGAGGAAGATATACATAGCATATGTGATGTGAAATTTTTATTGAAGATTTTAAATAAAAAATGGGTGAGCTGCCATCAAGTTTTTATAGGTTTAACGATATTTCCTGGAAATTTTGTAGGTATATGGTAGTTTTAATTTCGTTTTGTTTGAAACAACAAACAAAGACGAATTGGGCTAATAATAGAGTTACTGTCCAGGCTGCTTATTTCAAAATAAGATATGAATTCACAATCCCAGGCATATCGGGGTAAAATGGACTAATATACAGTCACTAAATGAGAAAAACTCTTCGGTGTTGTAGTCGATTCTGTTTAAACACATTATTAGGTATATATTTCTATATTACTTTCTAACCTTTCTAACTCAGTTGAGAATAAAAACTAGCAGACCTATTAGTAATAAAACATTATTTGCTTCTTAGAACACGTTTAGCTTTCTTATTAATAAACCTTTTAGTTGATATATTATAAAATTTTGAAATGAAGCAAATATTTCATAAAATATTTATTAACATCTCTATCCCACTATGTGTTATCAAAAATACTCACTCTTTCCAATTTATTGGTATAAGTACATATTTCATTTGTTTTTACATGAGATGCAGCGCTATCTAGTGAATAGTACAAGAAAACACTGCACACATTTCTGTTAATAAATTGTCTTTTCTAATTGTGGTTTGGTTTTTAAACTGTCAACACTGTTTCTAGTGACATTCAATTTGACAGCTGACATGAATAGAATTACATATACCTACGCCAGAACAGCACTTGCGAATTATGTATTGTGCATCATATTCTTAGTACTCTCTTTAAAAGGGTGTATTTTTGTAAAGAAGCTTGACTTTAAAAGCTAAGTAAAAAGTTCTTTTGAGTTAAAAAAGAAAGAAACAATTTTTCTTCAAAGAGAAATTGGTGTAGCGAAAATGTAATTCATTATCAGTATACAGTTTATTTTTTGAAGGTTTGAATAAAAGCGAAAGCAGCCTAACTGCATGTGTGTTATCATACAAAAACCCCTTACAGTTTATTTTTTGTTTCCAATAAAAATATTTAAAAATGTCAGTTGTATTGAAAGGCAAGCAAAAGTCGTTGAGCATCAACAGAAAATTAAAGCTTGAATTGGGAAAACTGTAAACATATATACTAACATAGAATTTGACAGCTAAGAGTAGGTTATATATTTTGACGTTGACAAGTGACGTTTTCAACTATGAAATATCATCAATTTACTGTTAGGGAGGGTTGATGAGGCTTATATATTATAATACTTCAAATATGTGAGAAAATAATTTCCGGTTTTCTGCTGCTGCTGGCCTGCTGCATTTTTTGACAATTTTTGGTAATAAAAGTGCGTATAAGCCCAGTCAACCTTATTTCATAAAACTCATTTATATCTGACTGATTAAACATTATGAAGTAATGTATCTAAGTAGGTATGTAAACGAATCTTCGCACTTAATCTGTCTAATATATAATAAGAAATTTATAACTATTTAACTATTAATAAAATCATTAATAAGGCTGTATCAAAATGAGTTAAATCAATTTTACTTACATTAACTTTTACATTTACAGAGTTTTTCACTTTCGGTTATAAATTGAATAAAAACCGTAATGTAATTAAATATAAAACCCACACCTATACATTTAAACAATGGGTATTTTATTGATATTTTTTTTCGTATATTATATATACCTTCCTTAAACTTAAACCTATAAATCCGACATTCAAAATGTTGTACTCGAAACTTTTCGGCGTAGCCATCTTTTGTTTTGTTTTTTGTTTGTTATATTAAAAGATTTGTAATTTTATATAAAGCTCATTATTTTTTTTTAAAACAATAAAATTCGTTGGTTCTTATATTTATCAAGCTGACACGTGCTGATACCTTTCACTTTAAGGCCCTGCTTTTGTTTTTTATTTTCAGCGAAACAAAAAGATCAAATTTAAAAAAGCATTTACTTATAACAAAAAAAAATATTCTGATGGTCAAGCCTTGATTGCCCCAAGAAAAAAAAAAAACAAAAAAAAAATATACATTAAACTCTTAAATCAAGATGTGAAAAAAATAAAATAAAAATAACAATAAATCCTATTTTGCTTGCTTTTGAAATCTACTGGCTGATATAATCATAAATTTGATTATTGACTCTTGTATACCTATATAGGATCTTTTCCAATTAACATTTCAATAGTTTATAGAAAATCGATTTAATTAATTCAACTTCTGTGCGTTGTAAAACATCGCTAACAAATAAATTCAAACAAAAATAACAAATTAATTTTGCCAAAAAATGTTTTTAACATGAAAAAAAGTATACCTACTAATAAATAAAAAAAAAATAAAGTAGCTAAACTAACCTGTCACCAGTCACCCGAAAAAAACAGCTCCCTCTGTTGTTCGTATATAATAACTATTTATCAATGAACTGTCATCAAATATAAGATATCTTTAAAAACTTTATTCCATATAGGTAGGTATACAATGGTTTTTATTCAAAAAAGAAGTAGCCTTTTCTATAATTTTCCCCCAATGTCCGAATAAATCTTTCCAGCTGTCAAAAATTGTGTTTTGACATACTGAAATGTTAAAACTGTCATCGATTAGTATATGTATGTATAAGGTACAAATCTATTGTTACCCGACGGAATTTTTACTTTTTGATAAAAATCAATTAAAAAAAATGATATCATACTTAAAAATATCTGAAAATAGTCACAGAGGTAAAGATATCTTTTATCTTTTTCTCAATATAGATTAAAGTTAAATCTTTTGTTCCATTTGATGTATATGGAATTTTTAAAACGTCATCATATACATATAATTTGTGGGCGATCATAAATTAATCGCCAGGCTATGACATTATCAGCGATAGTCGATCAGATTTAGTTAGATCAATTAATTTTCGTCGGCCATCGGCATTTAGATTTTTAACGGATATTATTGTCTACTTTGTCATTTTAATGTCCACACTTCAGATTGTGAACAGAGCAAGAGAAAAACAAACAAAACTACACCTATTGAGGTAAGGTACTTGAATGAGGGCACCATACAATAAAAAAAAGAAGGCAATACCCCGTGGTGTTTGTTTTGTATCATGGTTATATAATTATGCATATATTTTTATATGAAGATTTGAAATTGGAAGATTAGTAATGAGTTTAAGGGTAGATATGTTCCATCTACAATAGTGTCATGGTGAGTTGAATAATTATTTAATTAAGAAGGTGACAATGTTCTGGAATCGATTTTAAAAATATATATACAAATTAATTATTATTATAATGTAGAATTAAAATTGGGAAAGTAGTTACAAATATTTTATGGAGGATATAACGTCGCGTCGTCGTCGGCAAGCCACAATTTGTTAACGGAGAAGATTAGATAAAATTAAACTCCTACATAAAAACGTAAGGTAATTTTCATCTTATTAATACAAATTTTGTTTTTCATAACTTTTGACGTTGTGTACAAATTTAAAAAAATAAAAAAAATATGCATCTTTTTATTTTGTTGTATATATTAAAAGATCCGATCTTATTGGGGTTTCAACGTGTAATCATATATATAATTAAAATTTGACACTTATAACCACATCAACTTGTTAATGTCATTTAAATACTAGTAATTCTAAATACTTTTATATATACCTACATATGTATGATCGATTCTAAATAAAAAAGCACGAGCATTTGGTATAAATTAAACTCATAAAGCAATTGACTAAGCAAGCATTCAAATTCATTATATTAATTTAATAAAAATATCAATTAAAATTGTCCAGTAGCTTTTATAAAGCAAGATGTCAAAATGACTGACAGATTTAGTTTAGTTAAATAAATTGATATCATATACAAACGTGAAATTAATAAAACTATTATAGGTATAGTGATGTTGAATTAATATAACAACAAAAAATAAAAATGCAGCTACTGTGGTAATACAATGCATTCAGGTATGCACTGAACAGCATGTGTTTCATGTTTTATTGAATAGGTACCTATTATATGTTATGTAAATATCTTTATATTCAATGGATTAATATGGTTTATATTGATTGTTTTATTTTGATATCAATTACGAGGTAATTAGCTTTCAATAAATGAAATAAATCAATGTGAACCAGTGGGTTGTGAAATTTGTAGTACCTATAATTATTCAAAAATATGTATGCATGTATGTATGTATATCTATGTATATAGAAACAGGAATTTTAAAGCATTCTATAATTAAATCAACTTCCTGTCAAATTTCAATAGTTATAGTTAATATATTTAATAATGTTCATTAGTTTTACTGATGATTGAATAAATTTGATCTAATTTTTAGGTATGTTCGTTTTCCTAAAAAAAAAATGACAGTTTGTCAATCTTAAAGTCAATGGCGTAAAATTTTTAACATTCTTATGGTTAAGACATTAGTATGATACTATTATATATACTCAACAATTTACTAACTTTAAAGCTCTTTACTAAAATGTTTTTAGTTAAAAAAGATTTTTTAACTACTATATCATACTTAACCTGTTTCCTTAATTAACTTCAGTTGAACACGCCTTAAAAAGTGACAGTTCGCGCAAACATACCATTTTTACTTTTTTAATTGTCAAAGTAACATTTGCAGTTAGTATGATAGGTACTTAAAAGTTTAAACAGGGATTTGGTGATTTTAACTTTAATAAAATGTTAAACGGATAGCAGATGATGCTACCCCGTTTAAAATTTGGAAAATCCTAATTTTTAACCTAGCATCCTACTAAATCGTTTAAAATTTTGCGCAAATGTCATTTTTTATTGAATTTTCGAACTGTTCTACTCCTTTTTTTGTTCCAATTTAATATGAAATCAGTGGTTTCCCAAATTTACACACTTACTAGGGAATGTAGCCGCCTGACAAGTAATCCGAAGAAAAACTTTGTATGGTATGTGTGTGTTCTTCGTCTACTCCTTTATGATATTAGGAATAGAAAAACATTCCCAAAGAACGGCAAATATAAAAAGTAGTAGGTAATAGGAGTGAAATATAGGTAGGCAAAAGGATCACTCCGAACGTCCAAGCGAAAACGACATAAAATTAATTTTCAACTGAAAACGCAGATTTATTTGCAGGATTTGAACTTATATACTGTGACTATATGCAGTTTTAAGTAGAGGATTCATTTTCCTTAATGATTTTTGACACGCATCTGTCAAAAATGAGACGTTCAGAATAATAATGGTGTAAGTGCAACTTAAAACTCGGAAACGATTAGAAATAAATAATATAAAGGAACGTTTGAAATAAAAAATTGTTGAAAAATAAAGTTTTTTTTATTCCTTAGAAAAATTTAGCTGTCATATGACTTTTGACAAATCCAAAACGAAATTCAGAATAGCTCTGTTCGTTTACCTATCAAAACTTAAACTGCTTACTTTTAACAATATTATTTAGAAGTTCTGTGAATGTTCATTTAAAAAATCAAATGGGACTGAAATTGGTAGAAATTGGCAGTTTAAGGAAGACCTAATATAAGATTCAAACTATACGAGTGCGAGGTATACCTTCTAAGTTGCTTTGTCGCTATTTTTATTTAAAACGAAGTTTCGAGCTTCGAATAGTCTGATGCTCAAAAAAAAAACATGGAATTAATTTAATTCGACAGGGTGTCAGCTGTTTTTCTATTTGTCTTTGAAAAACTTGTGCTCTAATATTTTTCTTCATTTAATTCTTTCTCCGAGACAAAAACTACTAATGAACTTTTTTCAAAATTACCAAAATGAAAATGTAAGCAGGTACTTACTGTTTAAAGTCGAAATTCTTATTTTTAAAACCTTTCGAAAACAAATTATGAACAATTGACATATAATAGGTAATATCTTATTTGCTGCTAAAAATACCTTTTCTCCATTTTGTTTAGATAGGTTTGATCATTATTTACCTTTTTGCTATTCTTAATTAAAGTCCAATGTATAGATAAAAGTTCTAAGATTTTATATAACTCTTTGTATTAAAAATTGTTTGAATACAATTAACCGACTACATAAAAAATTAGTTATGTATCAGTAATTTAACAATAGTTGTAGTTTAAACATATCTATAGCATTTGCAGAGCAATCACAAAATAGACAATTGTTAATAATTCGATAGGTACATGGACAATAAAGCCTAATCAACTTACCAAATTGTTATCGAATAGAAATTAAACGTATATATGCAAAAGTATTAATTAATTCGTTAAAAAAAAAAAAAAAACAAAAAAAAAAACAAATATTAAAAACATCTGTTTGATTGACAAAACAATAAGGATTAATAATTTTCAATAGGTTCTGGGTTTTGTCTTTTCGTATTTAAACATTAAATGTATTATGATCTTCATTAATGCCTATATTGAAAATTTAGGATTAAAAAAACAATACACGTATTCATTTTTATAAAGCACATTGGATCTATTTACATATAAACAGATGTTTAATCAAAATTAAGTATATATACCTACCACCTACATTAAAGTAGCTATTTTTTGTTCCTGAACGTAATGTGATGTCAAATAGATATTTAATAATTGATCTTTTAAATTATTTGGTGCAGATATGTGTATCCACTTGAAGTATTTTGCTTGCCAATCATATAAATACAAAATTTAAACATGATGTCTGGATTGAAAATGTATGTACACATATACATATGTAAATATGTTTCTATTGACATTTCTAAAAAAAATTTAAATTTAAAACAGATAAAGGACCGATCATACTTTTTCAATCATTAACTATCACATGAGACATGACATAAATTTGCTTTACATTCAAACATATTTTGTATTCTTTTAACTTTACCGATTTAGTAAACATTGCGTGGTATATCTACTTAGAATTTGTACATATGTAGGTAAATTTAATTAATGATATAAGTCAAATTTAGAAAGGTAGGTATATTCTATCATACTCATCAAGAAATGACATTTACTTAGTTAAAGGAACATTTTATGCTTTTTTGTAAATGTCACAAAAACGAGTTCATATGAAAAATAAAACGTAGTAGCCATGTATGTATGCAGTGTGTGTGTTTAATTGAATCTACATTATATGTATAGGTTAGGTATACAATTGTTTTACAATGACAAACTTACTTACAGATGTCAAACTTAAGTGTTTGCATTATATTATAGAGGTAAACAAAAAAAAAATGTGATAGATACCTAAATTGATAAATGATTATTTAATCACTTTGATCCCACCGATGATTTTTTTTTAATTTCAGCTTATTTTGAGTTCGAAAATAAAACTGTGAAACAAGTACTTCTATCCCTCTCACTCTTTTCAGGATTTCAAGAATTGGTTTGATTATTCAGAATTTTGCTTATTTTTTACACCAGTCGCAGACTTTCATAATACCTTCGGTTTAAATTCTGTGTTATCGATAATATGGAAACGTCAAAATATAAAAATGCTTAGCAATTAATAATTGCAATGACAATGCCAATATTGCCTAATAGATTCAAAAAGATAATTATTTCTTTTTTTTTAAATTTGCAGTTCTTGAGATTTCCTAAACTTTTTCACAAACGAATTCCAGTTATAATTTAAAATGTGAAATTTGTTTACCGTTTGTAATATGTCAAAGTGACAGTTAACCTATAGCATCATACAAAAAACGCTTCTAACATCGGGCTAAATCAACTAAAATTTGTCGTTAATGATTTTTGCGATATTATAATTGAATTGGTAGAATGGTTTAAAAGTGTTTAAAGCATTTACATCAAATTCAAGATGGCTGCATTTTCAAATTGGTTGGTCTTTTTTTCCATTGAATTTTATCACGTGCATAACGGATATAGCGTTTTAAACCATTGCATATAAATTGCAAATGAGACACGACAAACTATTAATTATTGCAAATTGTCGAGAAATTTGACATTTCATTCACATGAATGATAGCTGACAACTGCGAATTGACAAAAAACATAAACAGGTAAAATTATTGTTTGAGGTTAAATTTGAAAGAATTTTCTATTCGCCGTTGGTTTGTGAAAATATAAGTTCTGATTTTGTGAATTTTGAATTCACGTTTGACAGTTCACAAAAGGTAATTTGTTGCTCACGTAGAAAGATTATTAAATGTATCCAGGTATTAATTTTTTTATTTTCGTACGCAGAGTAGGATAGGCATAAAAAGCAAAAATGTTATTTCAGAAAATTAGTTGTTTTGATTGGCTTTTGGTATACAACATTGTTTTTGTTTAATTTAGAGAATGTATTCTGTATTGTCTAATCCTTGACTAAAGTGACATTATATTTAATTAAATAAAGCGTATTTCGAACTATTAAGGCACTGTTCAACATGACTAAATGTAAAATTATTTATTTTAACAACAAACAACCACACTACCAGCTTTGATGTGAGGTATGTAGGTGTACCTACCTATATTTCTTAATTTTTTTATAACGAGAGCATTTTGCCAATAAAAACGGGGAGCATTACTTGACTGATGATTTTGACGTTTGAATAGGTAGGTATTACTGGTAGATTGTTTTTTTGATAAATAAATTAAAAAAAACTTAAACGCTACACACAATAATTTGAAAGCACTCGATTTCACGTTAGATACCTTTAAGCACTTTTTCCTTAGGAAGTTATAGCAGAAAATACGTTTTTACTAAATGAATCCAACCAAATTACAAAAAAACACTCAAATAAGTTAATCTTATGATTTTTATATCTTATAGGCTTTTTTTCCTTATGTGGGTTTTGACAGGAAATTTCGGAGATTTTTGAAAAGTTTCAAATTACAAAACAGATTGTTCAACTAGATACAAATACATAATATGTGAGTGTTTTAGTGATTCTGGTTTTAATTCTTAACTCAACTCAACTCTTCGCTTTTTCTGAAGAATAACTGTCATTCTGCGGGATTCAAAAGGGGTCTGGACGGCCAGATAAACCATAACCCAACACTAGTTAGAGACATTGGTTGCTACCATAAACTACATAAATATTTAGGTTGATACAACACTTTCCAATAGGTTTTTTTTTTTAACTATGCACTCAGATAACTATCGCACACTATCTATGTATATAATATCCGTCGGTGATTGATGTGATATGATGCGGGACTGAGATATAGTTCCGTTAACACTCACCATTTGGTGGAGGTGGCGGTATTGAAGCGCCACCTGTCATTGGTATTCTCGGTGGCTCCATTTTCCACTGAACTGATGATGGTAACGATCCAAATTCACGATTCACACCCGATTCAATCAACATGACCAGAGACTGGTATCTTTTTCTTTTATCAACATGCAGTTAGATTTCACACAACCAAAATTATTTTTTTTTTGCAAAATTTTGTTTAAGTCACTTTATCCAAAAAAAATAAAATTAAACGTATAACTTTCTATCGTTAAGTACAGTTTTTTTCTTTTTAAATTTTTTTTTTTTATTCAATTAGAATTTTTTTTTTAAGTTCACACTGTCACAGTCCCGACGATAAAGCACGAGATGGCAAATTATTATTTTTGTTTCTTTTTTTACAATTCACAGAAAAATTCCAATTGCGCGATCACAATAGTTTAACAAATCGAACGATCCATACAGGTAAACCACAGTTACTGCACTGAAATCACCGAACGGCTCAAGTTTCACAGACGGACTTGACTTCACCAACAGAGTGGTGTGTGTTGTGTGTTGGGGGAGAGACCCATCATGATGATGATGGCGGACGAAAATCAAAGGTAAAGAGGAAATACTTTATTTGGAATAAAACATAAACCAGTTAACGGGAAGAGAAGAGACTAGAAACAGTAGTTTGCCTACTCTTGCGCATAACGATTGAACGATTAATCACAGTTACCTACCCAGTGACATTTAGGAGGCAGAGCTACGCGCCATCCGGTGAGCATCTAGCTCGAAAGTGTCTATCTCTTTTTGAATATATAAGTTGAAAAGAGACATACGTATATAGATTGAATTTCTGGAAATAATCACTGGAATGTTAAACTTGGAAGCACAAAAACACTCAATGATACTTTGAGTTCACTCAAATGATTTGATAATAGTCTTTTGAATCTTGTTGTCTCTTTCATTTGCATTAGTAGTGGGATGAAAATGGTCGCCTGTCAGATACCATTAGTGCCTAATTAGAATACTTGTCACGTATGGGAATGAGACTTAGAGGAGGTATGTATGTAGGTAGGTATATATTTATATATTGTCATTGTAAGTAAAATTGTGGTTGGCATTTTAGGCTAAGGTGTTACCCAAGAGCACTTCATTAAATTAAATGGGGATTGTAATTGTAGGCGTGGTTCATTCTTTCTCTGTTTGCATGGAGAATCTTACAGCTGAATTGTTAATTAAAGAATGAGATGGAAACACTTGTGGAGACAGCAACAAAAACAAAACAAAAAAAAGAACAACAAAAATAATAATGAAAATGGAAATGGAAATCTGGTTTGTGTGTCGGAAGATTGTTTGAAGAAAATATTGGTTGGTTGATTTGATAGATATCAACAGATCATGGGGAGTGTTTGCCTTTGTGGCTGCTTGTTGAGTTAATTATTTTAGGAATGTAGTTAGCTGGTAAGTAGGTAGGTATGTATGTTGTGTTTATCTTTGAAGAAGCTATTTTTATATTATCTCAGGTAGGTACGTACCTGTACCTACCTATCAGTTTTTGATAAGATAGGTACAATAATTTCGAAATAAAAATTGACAAGAATTTGAGTAAAATATTTTTGCAGTTTCTTATCCATATGCTGCCATTGAAGTTCCACTTCTGAAGGATAGGTAGGTTTGCTAATCTGGAATGAAAAGCTTAGGGTTAGGTAAACCTTGTCGCCTGTGAAACAGTTATAGGTATTTAAGTGGATTAGAGAAGATTTTGAGAAGAGAAATTTAGTTGGAAAAAAACGGAACCTTGCCGTGAAAACCAACATTTATTCAGAGAGAATCAGACTGCAAATCGTTCACAAAAAACAGTTGAATAGTCCCATAAAAGATAATTTCTAATTCAACTTATAAGATACACATCAAGCCCTAATGAATGCATTTTTGATAAAATAAAAGCTTCTTACAATCAATCAAGGGCAATAATCTAACCTCCTTTTTCCAAAACAATAATGAATTAACCATCAAATCACCAGTGGACCTATTGCATCCGAGCGTAAATTTTTTTGAAAATTTTTAAAAGATTTTACCAAGTCTAATAGAAAATACATGATAGGTTTACAGCCAACTAATGAGGTTTTGTCCAAATTAATTTTGTAAACCAGCCTTATCTTGTTTTATAACTTGTTCATTTTATTTTTTTAATATACCTACCTATAGGTTCAACAAGTAGGTACCTACCTATTTTTTTACTTAGGTACCTAAATTAAATTATAAAATTGCACCTAAATAACTACTTACCTAATTGAAATTTTAATTCGTTTCCTTTTTATTAGTTTGAGAGATGGAAACGGGTAACTATACCTACATATCTGATCGCAAAATAAGCAGTGCTTCAAAAACATTTCCTTAAATTGAAATCAAAAACACTTTTATGTCGTTTATTTTTACTTATGGGACTTAAATTTACCTAGGTTTAGGTACAAACCTTAAGTCCCATACTTTCTTTGGTCAGTTGAGCCGAAAAGCATAATTTCCTACACATCTATCAACACAAAACATTCCGCCATTTTGTTTCTGACAAAATTAAAGATTTCCTGAAAAACCGGAGTATTTTCTTGACGGGCCTCGTAAAAAATTTAATTTTCTAGGACGCCTTGCAAATAAGTTTGCCTATTGTCTTGGAGAGTTCTTCTTGAGGAATCAGCTTTAAGGTAAAACTCTTAAAATAAACGTCATAAAAGGACCATTTTTTTAAGCCAAACGAACGATTTTTCTGACATTATGCTGCCCAAGATTCCCCTTTAGACCACGACTTTCCCCAGACCTAGGTAAATTCTTTAGTAAAATGCAACACTTACCTACCTACCTATAGTTGCATTTTTTTTCTCAAAGATGACCTAAATGGTCAAATGAGTAGCTGAAACAAGGCAGCATTATAAAAAATCAAATTTGGTTAACGCTTTGGAAAAGTCTTTAAAAAAATAAAAAAGATTGACCGTCATTTTTAATTTTAATTTTTCGTTTATTGTGTTTTACATACCTACTTTCATTACGATTTTCAAATTTTGAAAACACAATGCTTATTTTATTACCTACCTTATACCTACCTACTAACAATATTACGAAAACTACTTTATTTTTATTTTAAGTCATTTAAAAAAAAAAATGGCCCTTCTGCTTTAATGGGTGGAGATAGGAATGAGAAACAGTTATAGAGTTAAAAGTACAAAATTACATGACTCAAAGAGTAAGTTGCAGTTACTTCCCATCAAGAGGTTTTTACCTACATTTTGTTTTATCTCTGGATCCCTACATACCTTACCTACCTATTATTTACCTATCTCGATTCATATACATACCTACATATTATATTACCTATTTGTATAGCATGTTTTCAGAAGCTTGAACTCAACCGGAAAATATAAATTTTGAGAAAACTAACAGACTTCAAAATTGTTTCGCCTCTTTATTTCCTTAAGTTTAAAGCCAAAATTCTTTCAAACATTCTACCCATTTAAATATGTACGTAAACGTCATAAGGAAGGTAAGGTATAAATTCATATTTTTCCGTTCTGTGAAGTATTTTTTGTTAAGGAAGAGAAAGCGCAAGCTATACCTACATGTATTTGAATTCCACACTTTCACGGTGTTTTGAATTGTTTTTTGTTCTATACCTATACGTATTACGTATAACAATAACTATATCTAACATGTAATTACTACCATCTCGGTGTCAAACATAAAATTTATTAACTCTTTATCTCAGCACCACTGCGCTTGATTTTTCTTTACCGTAGATATTAGTTTTTTTTACTATCCTATAATATTTGTGTGATAAATGTGTTACAATATGTGTCAAGCGTGTCTATACAGGATAGGGCAGAGGGCCGGCCGTTGCTCCCCAATATAACAGATAATTGTTATACCTACCTGCTTAGATTAAAGCAAGGTAAAGCTTATTTAATAATTAAACGAAAAGTCAAATAAAACCAAAATTCAAGAAAGAATGAAATATTGAAGCTGTTCTAGAAAATTTTGATAAATTTTATTCCAAAAAAAAAAAATACGGTTTTCCGAGACGAGACCGAGATATTAATTTTGTCTGTCGAAACTTAGGGAAACTCTTAAAGATTTTTTCAGATCACAAAAATTATAAAAACCGAATACGATTTAAATTTGAAAATTTCTTTTTTTTTTAATTGCGAATGGAATACGATTTCAAATTTATTTGTTTTTGTCGCTGTATTCATGTAGGTAATTTCGTTTCTGTATCAATATTTAAAAAAAAACTTCATTTAACTTGATGAAAATTACCGATTAATTGGAAGTTTTTTTACGACCTAATCCAATTGAATTTCATTCAATATAGTCCACTAAATACAAAAACAAAAACAATATTTTTTATTGTTTTGGTTTTTCTTCTTCGTTATCGATTAATTTTAAACTACTTTCTATATTAGTAATTATTTCCCAAATATTGTAGGTAAACACAATTTTTACAACCGAAATAAATGTAGGACAACTAAACTTAAATTATAAAGTTGTATACCTATACTAGAAATTAAGATTTGTAAAATTGATTTGATTTTTTGATTTGGTCCAATTCGGATTTCTGACAGATCCAAATCAAAAATAAATTGATTTATTTTACCAATGGAAAATCCCATTATATAGTAAGGCCTAGTTGATAATTTTCAGTCCGGACAGGTAGAGTGGATATAAAAACCTAAAACCAAACATATCGGAGAAACAATTCAGCAATAGTAATATAAAAAAATATACCTACTATTATTTTATTCATAATAATTTTTGTATACCTAAGTATATTAATATCGTATAAAATCTTCTATTTTAGTTTTGCAATGCAAGACTGCTGATGCACTGCACTTTAAATGAACTTATCTAAGCACATTTTTCCAAATCGAGTTTGTCGGTAATGCTGGGAAAAAACATTTAATACAGCATTATGTGTTTTTTGTGCAAGATGTATGTTTGCTTAAAATTCCACTTTAGTTAGCGGTGACAAACATCTCCGCCTAAATGAATTAAGCGGACATGAAGCAGTGCTTCCATAATATCATTTTGGATATGAATAATATTATAAAATACCATCAATTCATTCATTGACATAAGATTTTACCTACTTACAAAATGCTTGAACAAAAATGAGGTGATAGATATTTATATCTACATATAGGGAGTTTGAATTGAACTCAATAAAATAAAATAAGTTTTTAAAGCTTTTTTTTTATTTTACTATTCATTATACCTATAGACCTTTATCGTTCTTACTTGAAGATTTCTTTAAATTTTCCAGCATCCTTTTCTTGTTTCTAAATGAATTTTTTTATTAAATACTTATTAAGGACTAATATTTAAGTTCTTCCACTTCAAAATCATATTTACTATTTAACTTAGGTACAAGCAAAACAAAAACTAAAGAAAAAAGATAAGTAGGTATTTAAAAAAAAATTAACACAAAATATTAATTGCTTGTATAGTTTTTCACTTAATACTTTTTTCAAAACAAACTGACAGCTAAATTATCATTCAAATATCAGTGCTGCCAAATGTATGTGTATTTCCTTAGCGTCGATATTTGTATTATTATTTTGCAGTTTTAATCGAATCGAATATACTTGCACAAAAAAAAAAACACTCCGAATATTATCACGCCGATGCTACGTTATTGTTGACTTTAAATGAGTTTTTTATTCTACAAAGAACAGACAAATTCGAAAAGAATGATGGCCTGATTCTGAAAACATATAGTATAAGAAGTTGAACGGATTTTAAGAACTCGGAAAAAAATCTATCTACTTCATTTGTATTTATTTAAAAAAGTTACAACTTACCTCAAGTTTTTTTTTTTTTTAAATCGTATTAATAAACCTTGTCTAATTTAAGACAGAGTTTCTTACTTCAAAAAAGTTATAAATGAACATTTTTCATTAGCCATATTTTATTTTCTAGGGATCTGTATCAGGATCATTTTTCAACACGTACCTAATACAACAAAAACTTGGGTTCCAGACAGGCAAGTTGTTATTGTATTACATGTTGAAAAATAATCCTGAGCCAGATGGATAAGTTCCTTTGTGTAAAATAAAACTCGGCTATTTTTGTCTAAATCTTAAATAATTGAATTTAACATATTTCCAACTACATGTTTTAAGAACTATTTGAACACTGTTAAACAAGACATCCTTCAAATGTTTAAAACTTCGTCAAACAAAACTTTAATAAATACCTACTTCTTTCTTAGTTTTGTTTTTTGAATATTTTGAAAAATGTTGAACGGTTTTTTTTTAATTTTCTTCACTTAATTATTTAACAATATTTTGTGCACTTAAAATCAAGATAAATCTAAACATCCCAAAAGAATAAATAGATTTTCTAATATAAAAGAAATCTCTTCCTGTCATAATTTAGTGTTTATGACAAGTCATCACAAAAAAAGCGTAAATAAGAAAATAACTTTTAAAGGATTCTTCAAAACTATTTTAATGAAAATTTTAACACTTTCCATGAAACAAAATTGAGTTGAACTGCGAGTAGGAAGGTAGGTAAAAAAAAAAAAAAAAACAATATTGTCACCCGACACCCACAACACTTTGATTTTGTTTACTAACATTCTTGATACTTCTTTGGATGAGTTTTAAAAGTAAGTGTTTGTTTTAGAACTTGATATTTGTTAAATCGCAACTTTATACTCGCACAGATAAAGATATAGTTTCATTCAGATTTGTTTCACAAAAACATAAAACTCTTTAATCTGCATCGCGTGCAGTTTTACGCGGCTACGTTAATATTCTGCAATTATTTCATTCCTATATAGTTATACCTTTCTACATTATACACTTTTCCCTTTCACAATAATATTTCTCATTTCATTGCAATTGTTATTTCGAACTCTTATTAAAACCGATATACCTAGGTACAGCACTTACGGATATCTATTTAACAACAATCCCAAGTCCCAACCTATCCGACTTAAGTGTCGTATAATGAGATTTCAGCAGATTCAACTGCCAAAGAGATCGATTTGACAGTTCGATATACAAAAAGTAGCTTTTATTTCTTCCATATATCAGAATTCCAATTGTAAAACTATCATTGCATTTATTTTATGTCGCTTCTCAGTGTCTAAGCATGTTAGCATTCCAGTTGGGTTAGCAATTTCCAGCTCGTTGAATCCAATTAGGAACCCACCCTTTCGAAGCAGGGTATATCTAGAGGTATTAAGGTATCGAAACCCACCCGAAACCTAAACCAAAAGACACTAAAACTGGTAACGGTTTTCGACGAGACGAGACGAAGGCGGTAGCGACAGCCGTTGTCGTCGAAAGTCGAAACACGAAGGAATGACTATTATTTATGTGTGATGTCCAGTGTGACAATGTGATATAGGGGTTTTCGAGGGTTTGTTGGGGGTTTTTGCAAGTTGCAAACTGAACAACCGTCAAAATGCTAATCAATGAGGTGTAGTGTCATGTTCAAATCGGATTTGTGCCAGCAGTACCTACTATTTCTTTTTTTGTTTTTATTAGGAATACAAACAAAAAACTGAACCTAAACCATTTTTTCAACACCATCAGAACAGTAACTAAATTATACAAAAGCGAAAACATTGTTCAACGAGCGGCCGGCCGGCTGATGGCGCGGAGTCTCCACTTTGATGTTGTTCAAAATTAAACAGGGGTGTTTTTCTTGGTCTAATTGGGTTGCCAGGTGAATGATAGTGCAAGGCTTATGTTGTTCGGTTGATAGAATAGATGTGGTCAGCAAATAGAAATTCCAATAAGCCAAATACAATATCAATATACATCATATAGTTTCGATAGATACACAAATGTTTTAACATAAAATGTAACAAAAACTAAAAAAAAAAAATAAAACCTACACCCGATACATCAAAACATTGTCGATGGCATAATGAGCTTTTAGGTCGAACAAGTATATACGAATACCTATGCTCATATGTACATACATATATTACCTTGACTTTGGCAACATTGATTCAAAAGAAGTGAATGGAAAGAAGTCACGTCTGAAATGGGTTTATGGGTATCTTTCTTTCTTTTTTTTTGTTGCAAAGAATCTAGTATTGATTTCTTAAAATATGTTAGGTTGACGAATGACGTTGACCTATATGCAGACGTGGTATTATTCATTTATTTGCATTTGTATTTCCGTACTGAATTTTTAATAAAATTGGCTTTAATGCAATAGCATTTATGATTTATTTTTTACAACCTAAAGAGGCTTATAATTTTAACAACAAAAATAATCATTTTATTCGAATTGAAACAGATTTCTCTATGTTAGTTCGAGGATTATATTGCTTACAACGAAAAAGTTTATTGAACATTTTTAATAGGTATCTAGGTATACCCAGTTATAACTTTAAAAGTAAAACATACTTTTTTCATATGATTTAAGCATGATTTGAATAAAATAAAAAATATTCACGATTGGTTTAAATAAACCTACTCTTGTGAAAAAAAAAAAAATAATTGTTTGATTTTTTCTTAGATGAGAAGAACTTATTTTCAATTTTTTTAAATGCAGTATTTTTTAAAAAATATTATAAAGCACCAGATTACAAGCAGTGTGTTAATTCCAATTGAATTCGCTATATCTATCTCATAAAGTCGCTAGATTTTTATTGAAATTTTCAAGAACTCAAACAAAAAATTAGAAAACAGAATTAGAAACGTATTTTATCGCTTTATCGCATCTATTTTTAAAGCTACGCATTAAAATTTGTCTTATTCTTGATTCACAACAGATTTTGGCATAATGAATATCAAAAACGCGATTCGTAAATGATTTTTGAGAGTTTAAAATTTTGACAGTTCATAAGAGATTTAGATGTCAGATCATATATCATCAGATCATATCATCCCGAATACCAAAATTATAATTCACATAAAAATAATTTTGACAGCACAAACTTTTATAATTAAAATTATAATTCATAAAAATATTTTTGACAGCTCAAATTTTTAATGGAAATTCATAATAGAATATTGGATCTTGCCTAATAACCGCATTCTTTCATTCCTCAAATGCTTGCTTTAGAAGTCTAGTGACATAAATAAATAAATAAAGACAATCCTGCTGAGGTTGACAAGTGAAGTGAGCAATGGACGTTGAATGTTGCCATTATACGCATCATAAATGGTTATACATAGTTTCTATAGAAACCATTTTGCAAATTATCTAGGTCTAGGTATGACACACAACATACGTACTTACACTTTTTAGCGGATTTAAATTATTTATAGCAGTTAATGTTGCGCAAGCTTCTATAAAAACCGACCACAAATTTTGGGAGATTTTGTGAAGCCAAATCATTTGTAACAGAGTTGCCTTATATACTTTATAAATAATAACTATTTTCAACTTACGAGTTACAAATTTCACTGTGAATATGCCTCAAAAAGTCACCACAGTTTATTAGCCCTGAAAACCCAGAAAATCCTGTTAAGTCTGGATTTCATTTTCTTCATCTTAACTGCATGAAACAATGAACATGGAGCTGCAACTGGAACTGCAGCTGGAATAACTGTTTAAATATTCAATACACACAAATTCAATATTACGAACACAACACAACGCAAATGCAGTCGTTGCTGCAGTCGGTGCTGCAAGAGTTCACGATCTTTAAACTTTTAACTTTTCACTTGCAGCACTTTTTAATTTGGATATGAAGAAAAAAGAGGAATGCTCAAATTGTGGAATAACTCTTACAATTTGGCATATTTTGGTGGAGTGTCCTGTTTCACGACAAACAGATGCATTTACAGACAATGTACCCGAGATTCTCGCCAGCATCCTAAATCCATCAAGTGCTAACACTATCCGTCGAATCAAAGCCGCCTTATCTGCCCACCAGAAGTTTGAAGAGATTTAACTCTGTTTATATTTTCAAATTAACTTTATTTATTTTCTATAACTTGCTTTTAATGTATGTACATAATTAAGTTAATTTAATAGTTTTTCTTTTTTAATTCTTGTAAAGTTAAAAAACGGCATCATATGGTCTGGCTACCCTGATGCCTTAAATAAGTAATTTATAAATTTATTTTGTAAATTATTTCATAAAATAAATAAATAAAATAAATAAAATAAATAAAATAAATAAAATAAATAAAATAAAATAAATAAAATAAATAAAATAAATAAAATAAATAAAATAAATAAAATAAATTAAATAAATTAAATAAATTAAATAAATTAAACAAATTAAATAAATTAAATAAATAAAATAAATAAAATAAATAAAATAAATAAAATAAATAAATTAAATAAAATAAATAAAATAAATAAAATAAATAAAATAAATAAAATAAATAAAATAAATAAAATAAATTAAATAAATTAAATAAATTAAATAAATTAAATAAATTAAATAAATTAAATAAATTAAATAAATTAAATAAATTAAATAAATAAAATAAATAAAATAAATAAAATAAATAAAATAAATAAAATAAATAAAATAAATAAAATAAATAAAATAAATAAAATAAATAAAATAAATAAAATAAATAAAATAAATAAAATAAATAAAATAAATAAATTAAATAAAATAAATAAAATAAATAAAATAAATAAAATCAATAAAATAAATAAAATAAATAAAATAAATAAAATAAATAAAATAAATAAAATAAATAAAATAAATAAAATAAATAAAATAAATAAAATAAATAAAATAAATAAAATAAATAAAATAAATAAAATAAATAAAATAAATAAAATAAATAAAATAAATAAAATAAATAAAATAAATAAAATAAATAAAATAAATAAAATAAATAAAATAAATAAAATAAATAAAATAAATAAAATAAATAAAATAAATAAAATAAATAAAATAAATAAAATAAATAAAATAAATAAAATAAATAAAATAAATAAAATAAATAAAATAAATAAAATAAATAAAATAAATAAAATAAATAAAATAAATAAAATAAATAAAATAAATAAAATAAATAAAATAAATAAAATAAATAAAATAAATAAAATAAATAAAATAAATAAAATAAATAAAATAAATAAAATATATATGTAGGTAGGTTAAGTTAATTTTTTTTTTCTAAAAATATAAATTCATTTCAAAAATTTTGGTCAAACGAACTATTTTTACAGTCCTTATGCAGCACTCCATAAATTATAAATCCATCCAGAAAACAGGTACTAATGTATAAAAAAAACCCCATCACCTTGACAGTGTCTTCTAAGCTGATGACATATAATAATCAACATTTAAATAACTTTGTTAATTTTGAACCCACGCGTGTTCATCACATGTCTCATTGAGTGTCATTACTCCTATATCACCTTTGAGTCTCTTAAACTCAAGTGTTCATAATCCATATTGATGAAAACATCTGCAGGTTTATTATTTTTTAATGAATTCCAAAATAAAATCTCCTTTCCCATATTGAAAAAATTTACATATATATGTAGATATCCGTTTCATATATTACTTATATAGGTATCTGATAAATAAATGACCACCCATCTAGATCAGTATTTTTTAAGTCGCTGACAATATGTTATTGTTATGACGCAGGATTACCCAAGTCGAATCGAGTGAGAGAATCAACAAAATATATATCTCTGATTGCTCGAGAGCACCCCGAAGTGGCACCCAAGTGCCACTCGTAAGCCTACACACTTTATGATCGAAGACTCCACGTAACGATCCCAACACAAGTCCCAAGTGGACAACTTCACAATCAATCGACTGACTCGCGTGGCTTGTCTTGATGGTTAGGTATATTTCTCCTTGTAATCAGTTTGTTCAATTTCGTCTGCGAATAAGAGACTTGAATTTGCTCTCAGACCAGCAGCCAGTAAGTCTGTCATTCGATATACCAAACTCTGGTGACTGATGATCCAAGCATACTTTGTCTGATGCAAGTGATGATGTGCATGTGATTCCTCTATCTGCTGGCGTATAGGTATAGGTTCTTATAGGTATAGAATTAGTGAATTGAATTTCAATCGAAAGAAATGTAATCAATCTGAAGGATGCTCCAAATGATTGAAGTTAACGTCTGTGGCGTTTACTTTAGCTTCAAGTGGGATTTCAAATTGGTATATCTCAGTGATCACACCTCAATATTGCAGTCTTGTACCTTTATATAGAGTTAGCAGAAGCCACAAGCCTTTAAGAACATGGCGTATAGACAGTAAAGTCCAGACATGACCATGCCTTTTAAGTGTTTATGTGCTCATCAGTTGTAATAATATATTATTAATTTCACTGCTACAGAACTAGAATCCTTATATACCTACGTGGAGAATATACTTGAATTTGCATATATAAATAAAATATAAAGAAAATATCTGAGTTACAATTATCAATTATCTTAATCGTATAGGTGTACCTATAATATAAGTGTATACCCTTAAACATTTTTTAATTTTGAATTGCTTACGGCCAAAATTAATTTCTCTAAGTCGCTTTTTATTACGTTGGTATCTCGTTACATAAGAAGTGAAATTTTCAATAAAATATGTGTGCGGGTTTTTAAAAATTATTATATAGTTACAATGATCAGAAGTGGGAAGTTTTCAAAAATTAATATACCACTATTTTCTTATATAGGTATATGTATATATCTGGGACAAAATTAAGTAAAACTTCTATACTTACCTTTTCTCCTTCTCTGTTGCCTGTTTATACTAACATCAAAACCTTTCGCTATTTAAATGAACGTAAATATAACTCTGACTTAGATGTGTTTCTTTATTCATTCTGAATATTCGAAATATCTGGAACACCGCTTTTGCGATTCTTTAGTCACTAGAAAATTCCGGATAAAGTACATATCTATTTGGTTGTTTCCTTATTCCTTCCAGAATTATTGGATTCCAGTTAACTTTCCATTAAACTTGCCTTAATTGGAAGGTAATTTTTTGACAGCTGGTCAATCAGAGACCAAAAACTTGCCTTATACTTTCAAGTGGCTTATGTTTCTGAACGAACCCATTATTATTAATTACTGTTGTCTTGTTTGTCGTCTCCCATGGGTAAAAATATTGAAAATGAATTTAATGAAACAGAAATGGGTGAGCATTTGTGATTATTATTTTTGTATCTTCGTGCATGCGCGAAAAATTAATATCCAATTTTCTAAACTAAAATTTGTGTAATTTGTTATAATTGCAACTTTGATATCTCGGCAATTCCTCTGCATTTGGTCTTTTGTGAAAGCTTTCATTGTCACTATTTCTATCAAAAAAAAAGTTCACTAGAAACAAGTCCTATTAATTAATACAGCTTTTTAAATTATTGTCATCTATTGTCAAACATTATCGAAATTATTTTTTTTTTTACATGAAACCAAACAGCTGATTGTTGGATATTCTTTCCATTAATATCTGTTTCTTTATTTATTCCATTCTATGCCTACGTTCTGTACCTAACTCTCGCGTAAAATAATCCGAGAAACGTTGAAAAATGGAAAAGAACTCATTTGATTTGTTTCAATTTTCATGGTTCCTCGTCTTATTTTTTCGATGAGAATTAAATTAGGCCTGTTTGGCATCTTTTTTAAGAAAAATGTGTAAAACCTGTCAAACTTTGAAAAAAGGAGAAAATATACTCAGAGAAAGAAAACTTGACAAAGAGTAAACAAACGCAACTGAACCACTTTTTGAATAAAATGTAATTTTTGTGTACAAGACGGTCAAACGGTGACAATTTTGAATCAAATGTCATTTTTATGTATGCAAGACGGTCAAACGCTGACAATTCATTTTGACTATTGTAATTTTTAAATTGTAAAATTTGGACAACTTTAGAACTAAATACCTACCGATTGCTATTCGTTGAGTTCGACCGTAAGTGATTTGCAATTAAAATGGCAAATACGGAAATTAATTTTTGTATAGGTACCTACTCTTAGCCAACGTCAAGTGACAGACACTAACAGCTGTGTATTTGACAGTTTTTACACTCCTCTTGATGTACACAGAAATTTGTGTAGCAAACATTTTGTAAGTTATCCAATGGAGGGGAAATTATTTGCTCTCTCATTGCAACTTTTTTGAGTTAACAAACACAAATTTTATAGAATTTTTAACAATTTGTAAATTTCACGTCACCAAATAGAGCTTGTTACAGTTACAGAATGTATTCACTGGATATTTTTGACTTTTCTGTCTTTTCTATTATTTTTTCGGAAAAAAAAAATAAAGAAATAAACCCATTATATGTACCTATATATAGGTAGGTAGGTATGTAGGTATCATAAATTTAAATATTTTGTTACCATATCTAATAATTATTTTGATCATTCTCTTGGAAAATGTTTGAAAATTAGTAACGTAAAACTTTCTTCATCGTCATTTATGGAAAATACAAATAGGTGGCTCATTTTCGAAAGCCCATTAAAATGCTTTTTTTTAAAAACATCTATGGCAAGGTTCCGCATGCACCTTTTCGTCCATTGTTTTAATTGATAATTGCTTTACAAATTTGCATACATTTTCTTATAATTACTATTTTTCCACTTCTCTGATGTATTAGGTATATAGGTATAGGACGCAATGTACCTACATATATAGGTATGTATATATCGTGTAAGAAATAAATCCACCAACCGCACCCGCTGACCCTATATCGTCGTTTGGTTGCATGTGCATGATATGGGCTTTTGGTTTCGCGGTGGTATCCATATTGATGAAGCCCACCTCTATACCACCGCATTGAACCGCACTTTAATCGCAACCCTTACAAAAAAAAAAAAAACAAGGAAAAAAGCCAAAAACAAGAGGAAAATGTTAACAGCGCAGTGGTGTTTGGGGCACCTTTTTTACATATACCTTTAGCTTCAAAAGAAATAGCAATGATGCCTCAGCAAAGAGGAAAACAGCATAATTACCCCATTAAATCAGCGCCCGAAACTTGCTGTTCGCAAGCATTGTTACGTGTCGGTTCGGTTCGGTCTATGTTCGTCAGTCGATCGCGTTGTCAGTCGGAGTGGCCACAAGAAGATGGCAAAATAGCCGTGTTTAAAAACTAAAGGCTTGGTGCTATCCTATATATATACATATATGTATGTACGATTCCTTGCTGATTTCATCGGTTGGCTGGGCCTAGCTACCTACATTATTTCTGTTTGTTTGTTGGTTCTTCTGTATGTATAGTTGGTTAGTTTAGTCTGACGTTTTGCGTGCTGCAGATAATTAGATTAGATTACCATCGGGCAATTAATTTCAGATAATGGAAGGCGATTCGTCCCGAAGGGTACCATTTGCTTCCGCCATTACACCCAGCGCAACTGGGTTTTTGTAAATATTTTCGCGAAGCCGCTTATCTCTCAGTCGGGGTATAGAAGTTACACATGCTTCCCGGAACCAAGAACACTGTGTTTCTCCTCCTTTTTGCATGTGATTTTGGTCAGTTTTAAATATACCTTTGGAACAGTCATTATTCCAATTTGTTGTATCTAAGTATGTATTACACCGACCAACGATGATAGTGCATTTTATTTGAATTTTTATTTGCTAGAGATTGGTCACGATTTAAGGACTTGGGCAAAGATTATTGCTTTTTCCCATCATATGTATGTAATATGTATGTATGTAGGGAAGTTTAAGGTATGCTAAAATAAGAATTTATTGGTAAAATGGTAGCAGTGGAAAAAAGGTCTAAATATGTAATTCACGATATAACCGAGTTTGTTTTACTTTGTATACTTGTTCCAAACATAAAACAAAATTTTAGTTCTTGACGAAAGAATTTTTTTCATTTGAAAATAAAAATTAATTTTTATAGGCAGCATTTTAAAATTTGAAGGAGAAAGGAGAAAGTCTCAAATATTTTTTATAAAATTCACCTTTCGTTCGAAAAATATTTAATAAAAAACGGAACGTTTCGTCATCCAAACAGCGCCAGCAGCGTGACACTATGGAAAACGCGATTTCAATAGTGTCGCCCTCTCTATTTCGATAGTTTATTAACACACAACTGTCAAAAAATATCAAATCCAGTTAATTTAAAGTAAATTCACAAAATTCGATTTGTTAACTCGGGATCTAAATTTAGTGAAAAATAGGGTTATCTATTTCCAGATATCAATGAAAAGTCGTGTTCAGGAAAATGAGATCTCGGAGATCTCAGCAATCTCAGCTTACAGGTACATGAACTGGATTCCGCAGCAAAATTTCTCAGTTTTGCTCTTAAAACTATCAGGAAAAAATAATGAGTGAGAAAAGTCTCTGAGATCACATTTTTCGGAAAGCGCCAAAAAATTTCGCTGAATTTACTCGTAAAGTCAACTTGGTATCTAAATTTACTGAATAATAACGGGGGCAAAATCTTTTATGTCGGTATAGGTATGTAAACATTAAATAATTTTGACATTATTATCAACCGACTTGAGCAGAAATGTTTTTGAAACGTCAATTCAGTACAATTTTAACCATGAGTATACCTATGTGAAAAAGTTCTGGACGATTACTGGTTTCAACAAGACTGTGTGCCATTCCACACTGCAAATCAAACAATTCAGTTTCTGCAACAAAAATTCCCTTGACGTGTGCTGTCAAAAAAAAGGCGACATTGACTAAATACCCAGATCTCCAAATTTGACCCGGACCTCTTTTTGTGGGGTTATTTTTCAAAGACGAAGTGATACGTCAGCAAGCCTCAGATCATAAACGAACTCATGGCAAACATTTGTGTTGAAATCATATCTGCACCGCCGAAATTCTCGAAAATTTACATACCCACATAAAATATGGCGCACCCATATTTTTTCAGGAGAATAAGCGGTTAAAACTTTACTGATTTCGAACTGAAAAACTGAACCTAAAGATAAGTCCCTAAAGAAACTCTTATACCTATTCTTGTGTGCGTGTTGTAAGTGGACCTTCAATGGAATGGACCTACAATTTTCTATTAAATCCGAACGGCTTTTCTTTAATTAAATCATTCCTGTATACTTGATCCTGATAAACCTTAAAAAACTACAAAACATCCAATAAATTGAGGTCACCATCAGGGTTCGAATTAAGAAAACAATTTCTAAAATTTTGTTCCCATAACGTTATTGATAAATTATCCCAAAAATTGTTTCCACTCAATGAAAATTAAGTTATGAAAAAAACAACTTCCACATCCTTCGGAATGAAATTTCAAAAAATATTATTTATGGTGAAGTTAACTTACTTAACTATCCTTCTGAGTTTACCTATCGTCACCTTACAACATCAATAAAGACATTAAACCATTCAATAAAGTGAAGATTCCATGCAAAATTGCCAAGATCATTACCATATAGGTAAGTAATATGTAAATGAGGAGTACCTGCTGTTACAAAAATTCCATCAATTTGCTGGTATATGACGTATATAATTACAATACATACCTACCTTACCTTGTCCAAATTTATGATGCTTACCCATAATCTAAACGTTTATTGAATTAATATTTCATCCATATTCATGAACAAGGATATAGCAGTGCGACGACTTTAAACTTGTCATTAGGCCATTATGCAGGGTATATATGTAGGCTTAGGCAAGAAGATGAGTTCTCGATTATTGGTTAAAATCGATTAAAATATACTCGCACATTGCATGATGCTCTAGAAAAGTAATCACGTCAACTATAATCTCTTGTCTAATATCTCTATAACCTCCAGCCACCTGATCAATGATTTTTATGGACAAATTCTGCTAAAACATTTCACAGATTTGGCAGAAGAGTAGAAGATAAAATAAAATATATCTTAAAGGGCATGAATGAGTCGCACCTACTTGCTTTTTTTATAAGTTGATTACCGCTGATGGTATATTATATTACATTCGACAATTTTTGGAATGAAATAGGCCAAATCAGCGTATGGAAAATTTTGACAGTTAACTTTAATAGTTTTATATACAAGGTGGCGCCAAAGTTGTCACCGGTTGTAAATGACGGTAAATGTCAAAAATGAAACAAATTTTGGACAGTAGGCGTGTTCCAGAAAATGAGATCTCGGAGATCTCAACAATCTCAGTTACATGAACAGAATTCCTCATCAAAATTTCTCAGTTCTGCTGTCAAAACTCTGAGGAAAAATAATCTTGGATTATCCTGCTCACTTTCTGAGTGAGAAAAATTTCTGAAATCTCATTTTTCTGGACGCTCCAAGAGCTTCATGTTTTGTTGACGTGTATATTTTGTATCTGTTTGCTTCACAGTATTTTCCAATTTCTAAACGAGTTAGAATTGTGTCATCTTTTTAACAGTATATTTAAATTAAAATAACCAAATGACTTTTTTAACTTTTAAGTATCACCCTATAACTCCAAATGTCACTTTGACGATTAAAAATGTGAAAATAGTATTATTCTTTACTTATTTGTATGAACTGTTACTTGTTAGGCGTGTTCAGCTGAAGTTTATTAAGAAAATAGATTTAGTATGATACTAAATAAAAATTGTTTAAAACTAAGAACATTTTAGCAAAGAGCTTTAAAGTTAGTAAATTGTTAAGTAGGTATAGTATAGCTAATATTTTAACATGAGGATGTTTAAAATTTTGCGCCAATGTTTTTCAATATTTTTAGGAATCCCAAACTTACCTTAGAATCTACATACGTATTAAAAAACCTCAAGAAAAGACTACAAATAACAAAAACAAAACAAAAAAACATGCAAAAAAGTTTGAGCTGAGGCAAATATGGTGTTTGACTCGATATGAAGCCATAAAAATTCAGATTTTATCGGAAGTTATGCGATCGTAAATTTTGAACTGGAACATGATTTAGCTGATCGTGTGCCGCACCACATGGATGTAAATATATGAATGTGGAATCACCCATCATCAGCCACATTGACGAGCTATGAATTTGCATTTTTAAACTTGTGAAAGACAGCTTTTGGCTGTTGTTTGGCAAAATCGAGCCACTGAAATTGTAGGAGACCGTTAATATCTTCTCCGATAGCGAGATACACACTTTGATGGTTGTTCGTTTCGTGGATGATGGTGCGCATCCACATCAGCATCAGCAATAGCCATCATACCAGTAGTAGTTGACATTAGTTGAGAAGCATATACCTATATAAACATTATAACATTATGGATATAAGTAATGTGATAAACATGATCGTAAATTTGACTCAGGTTGGTATTATGGGCACCAGGAGTCATGTTAATCAACGAGTCGGGTGATTTGATTTTATGACTGCTTGTAAGATGGACATGGGTAACTGATTTGATTTTGGGTTATCATATCATCAGTCAGTGACATCAGCGAGACAGAGTGGGCACAAGTGGAGATGAGAACATGTTTATGCGCGATAACGATTTATGTGAATGTATGCTAAAATTTATACTGAAAACAATTTAAGTTTTGACAAATGGTGAACTTGTTCACGTGGGCTGATGGTGGAGACAAAACAAAATCCCAACGTTCCTCCGTTTTACGTTAAATTTCAAATAATCAATTCAAATTATCGCATCGTCATGACGTACCTATAATAACTCTTAAACCAGTATAATAATAAAAAGTGTTTGTATATAGATGTAGTGCCTAAATTCAGTGGATGAGGCATGCTCTGGATCACTGTTTGCAGTTCGAAGAAAAATCATGTACAATCTCTTCGTATTGAATAAAATCATTTCTCTTCCGAATTGGATATGTTTAGCAGATAAAAAAGCAAAAATGTGTCTGCATGTGCAGCGCGAATGGTCCCTAATTTCACAAATTCCCGTTCTTCTTCAGTATACCTACACCCTTTATAGCTTAAAAAATTAAGCCTCCGTGAAATTATGGCCCAGGAAATAAAACCCCAAAATTGAGACCATTTTTCATATAAAATCATGCCCCACACAATAAGGTCCCAACGAAATGAACAAAAGGCCCAAAAATAAATGAAGGAAGACCCAACTTGTTTTGAAAACATTTATATTTTTTTCGAAAGTGAAATAATCGAAAATGAAATATAATACCAAATACTAAGGACACTTTTAGTTTACCATTTCTTTAAGCAATCGATACCGCTTAAATTTTCAAAACAAAAAATTGCGTGATTTTTGGCAGCTATTCTGTTGCCTTGTAGATTTAAGCATTAAAAAAATTGTGCTGAAAGCAATATGAAAATTCGTGTTGAAAATCATCAGCGAGTAACAGAATAGCTGACAAAAATCGAGTGATTTTTTTCAGCTATTCTGTGACTTACTGGTGGTTATCAATATCCACCTTTCAATATATACGTTTCATGGAAAGATGATTCCTGGATTCACAATAAGCGGTATTTTGGAGGCTCTGATTCCTCAATTAGCGAATATTCATACAACTTTTTGGGAATGACAATACGATATTTTAGCTAAATGAAATAAGTCCCTAAAATGTTTTTATTTTATAAAATGAAATTAATCCCCAAAACATATATGTATATATGTTGAGGTCATATTTCACTTTGGATTTTTTTCATATACATATACATGTGAATTATGGAATCCGCAATATTGGATCCGCAGTGTTCTGTTTACTTCCACGACGAATGAGTAAAGAGAAAAGAGAGCCATGCTCTGCGGGTCCAGTTTTGCGGATTCCATAATCAATATGATTATGAAAAAAGGCCCCAACAAAAATTAAATAAGGCCCCAAAAAAATTTAATCACACCTCAAAATTTGAGAATATTCGTTGTCATTGTTTTCTATTCATATTTTTAAGGCCTTATTTATTTGGGGCCTTATTTCCCGTGGCCTAATTTTACAGAGCCAAAAATTCAAAAATTCACATTTTGTTAATAATTCTCCAACTCCCATTTTTCTTAATTTGTTATTCATTCAGTCATTCATCAATCCAACAGTCAAAAGGTCTTGAAACTTTTCAAATCCTAAACATGTTATTTATTTCTTCAAAGTCTCTAGCTTATTTCTACATTAATTCGTCCTTTCTAAATTAAGAAAAAAAAAAAAACAAAATATTAAAAAATAAAAAAAATAAAAATACCTTTGACTTCAAAAAATTGTCAATAGTTATAAATATAAAGGTTGATTTAAAAATTACAAGCCTTCACTCTTTAAACTGATGTAACGACCGCCAAGTCGGTAGTTTGACGCCCTTCCAATTATTCAAAAAATATATACATTTACTATTAATGTAAGTTACATTCCACTCCCATCCTTTGATACTCACACACATGTTGGTGAGAACCTGCTGCTTTCTATACCCTCTTCTACAAATATGTCTATCGGATATATGTACATATGTATACCTATAAGCGGCCAACTAAAAAGAGTTAAAATGTAAATGCGACAGGCTTCCGATTATATTTCTCACCCTTCTTTTTTTTCGTTTTTTTTTTTTTTGTTGTTCACAAAATTATACCCTTATATGCCATGGTTGTGGAATATGTGTCCTGACAATTATATGAGTTCTGAAACTCGTCGTCCATTTTTCGCGTCATGTCCTGGCTTTGACTGTGTAGTGTATGTATATAGGGGTTCTGCATGTTATTTAACCAATTGTTTCTGTACACGATAACGATAAATGGCTAAACGTTGATACTTTTGTTTGTCAAGAGTGCGTGCGAATGTGGCCATCAGCTTAAAGGTTCCTGTGCCCAAGCCCAAGCCCAAAGAACATTCACTAACATCACGCTATACAATAACAACCGCTCTACGAACGATTTATATCGCCCACAGCATTAATAGATTATAAAGTCCTCGCTTCGAAGGAGATATTATATGTATAGAGAAACACTCTGGCTGGCTAACCAATGTCCATGCTGAATAATGCATCCTTGTTGGTAAGCAGTTGTAGTGTCTGACGTCAGTATATAGGGTTCATATAGGCTGCTGGTGCAATTACATGCGCAGGGTGTATCCCATCAGTAGGTATGTGCTACTAATGCATTAAAAGGATACGTTTTGTATAGAACTCATTTGCATGTTAAAACAGGACTTGTATGTATATAGAGTTATCTTTATGTACATGTACAGAGAGTAGATACCTATAGGCAAGCGTAAGCTAGGCGAGTGCATACATCCTTTGTGATAAATTCAATAGAAATTGAAATCGATTGGATGTGTTTTTTGTGTTTTGTTATATTATAGCTTTAATGGCATGTCCTCTGTTTTTGTTATATCCTTGTTTCATGATGTCTTATATATGAAATGAGTGGTTATATGCATGTGCATGAATATTTTTTGAACAGATGCTATACAATATGAAGGGCTTTGACAATGGAATGTTGAATATAATACTTACACCTAGTTTTGCATTGTATGTACGTATATAGCCCTTATAATTTATGGTTTACAAACACTTTAGCGGCTAATTGGATAGATGGGGATGATACTTCTGATGGCAGTGGTTATGGTAATTGGCTATAAATTCAAAATAATTTCATAAAAGATCGAAGGTCAGTTAAAGTAAATTTATATACATATATATTACAATCCAACAGAAAAGAAAAGGCTTTCAAATTTGTATAAAAGCATTGGGTAGTATTTTTGTTCTGTTAAATTTTGAGAATTGTGACATTGAAATTAGGAGACGACTTATTTGAAAATCTAGTATTTTATATGATTTCAAAAAATAAAAAAAATAACACAAACACTAGTTAAACTATCAACTGACTAGATTTTTGCGGAAGAAGAAATAAGACCCAACTCCCTTAAATGGGACTTAATTTCCGGAAAACTATTTGACCGCTCTTGCACTGTTTAATCGATTCTGGATATTCGACACCTGAAATTCGTAAAGAAAGGAAGCGACATTAATATCGATATGTCATGAAATCTTGAAGCACGTCATATACAGTACAAACTCTATTTACGCAACTAATAGAAATTGGGGCAGTTGCAATAACCGAGGTTGTTGCACTTACTGGGTTGTATTTTTTTATACAAATTATAGTTGAAATAGCTCATTTTCTTATATATGAAAAAACTTTAGTGAAAACAAAACAAACAATTATTTTTATTAAACACGAAAATGAAAT
Organism: Epistrophe eligans; assembly: GCA_951394125.1. NCBI lineage: Eukaryota > Metazoa > Arthropoda > Insecta > Diptera > Syrphidae > Epistrophe > Epistrophe eligans. The sequence continues at coordinate 12,858,944 of OX596031.1, read as the reverse complement.
GTTCGAAATTTATACAAAAATTAATCAAAAGGAGAGCATGCAAATAGAAAACAGATGAATAAATAAAAAGAAGTTGCACAAATCGAGATAGCATTTTTAAATAGTTGCACTTATAGACTTTACTGATTTAATTCATCTTTTTTTTTGTTAAGTTTTTTTAATACTTTGTAGAAGGTTCTTACGGAAAGAAAAATTAAGAAAGTTGCGTAGAAAATTGGATAATTTCAGAAAACTTAACGACTATCACTTAGCGATATTATTTTTTTTTTAATGTAGTTGTCTGAGAGCATAACGCCATCTATAGGCGATCCCATTTTCTTATTGGATACAACTAGTTGATTCTCAATTCCGTATTTATCATTCCTTAGAATCAATAGCGCAAAATTTTAAACGATTTAGTACGATGTTAAAGCCAATTTGTCATAGTAAAAATGCTTTAACATCGTACTAAATGGTTTAAAATTTTGCGCTAATATTTTTACCTTCCCATTCAAAATGGAATTTTCACATATAGCCACCATAGCCCCTGAAAGTATGCAATTTCATGTTTTCACGATTTTTCGAAATTTCCAACTTTCGGTTCCGCAGTATTTTTACCTGGTTTGATACGAATCCAACAAAAAAATCTCCATGCAAATCTGATGATGGTCAGCTGAGTTATGCCTTATTTACTAAGATTATATAGAACACTAAAATAAATGTTTAATTTAAATTCAAGTATTAAGTTTGCATTTCACTTCGTTTAGATGTGACAAAGTGTAGGTACTAGTCACACACAGAAACTTATATTTCTTTAAAAATAAAATGCACGACTGAATCGAACGAACTTGCTCTTATGCACGATAACACTGTGGTTTTAAAATCTTAATATTTAAAAAAAATATTCATCTAATAAAAAAAATAAAAAATTATTTATGGGAGCCTATAGTAGATATGTATATATTTTATGTTTTAAAAAAGTTTTTTAGGAAAAAAAAATTGGTACGCCATTTTTTGGTATTTACTAATGCGGAGTTAAAAAAAAAATAATTTTGAAAAAAATCATCATCGAAATATCGAATTTTAAGAAAATATTTTTTTTTAATCAAAAATTTTATTTTTTGAAAATTATATCATTTAAATTTAGGTATTAGGAGCTATTATGTAAAAAAATTCAATAAAATCCATTCTTATTAGAAATATTCGAAAATATTCGAGGGCAAGTCTTTGAGAAAAATAAGATTTTCATTACTAGCTAAAAAAATGAAAAAGCAGGTACCGTTATTTTTGGTCCTAAGAAAAAATTAAAAAACGTGTCGGGGGGTGCCCAAAAAGCGCTAAACACCAAGCTTAAAAAAAAATTGACCCACCCGTTTACGCTGCAGTCGAAAGGACAGACAGGCAGACAGAGGGATAGAATTGCAAAACCAACTCTTTTCAACTTCGCTTCATCGTAGTGTCAAGTTTTATCAAAATCTCGAGTTCGATTTTTTTTTACGAATCCATAACTTGCCACATACATACATATAGATACATATATGTAATACCTATATATCGCAAGTAAAAATAAAAACTGAATTTCGTAAAGATGACAACTGATTATGTCTTTCAAGAAATGAAGCTGCACGTACCTTCTTAGGTGCGTTCAGCTTTCTTTTAAATTTATTTACCATCCTCTTAAGCTCTTCCACGCACGTTCACGAAATATCGCTGCTGTTTATTTGTTCCTGATCCTCTACACATTTTGAATATGAATTCTTTTCACATTTCACAATAATATAAATATTTGCCACCTCATTTGCACTTATCCAAAGTATCTCGGAGCTAGTTTATCTCAATGGAAACGCAACTCTTTAACTTGTCGCTCTGTTTGACATCTCCACAGCAAAATTACTTTTACTGACGCGACGTGTCGTCTTTAATTTGGTTTGCTCGTCATCGTAATCGACAAACCGAACTGTCACTTAATTTATGTCAAATTGGTATATTCTTTTCATTATACACCGCCATTGTGTCACCAATATATTATTAACTACAAAAAGCAAGTTTCTCTCTTTTTCTCGAATAATACACCTAACGGGTATTATATGTATGTAGATGGTGTGTCATATAAGCGACCCCAAGTTATTTGTTCAGAATCTAGATAAATGTGCCATTTTGTGGCTTCCTGTCTTCATCATCATTTAAATTCAAGCCAGCATGTTCGGAGAATGATGCGTGATCTCCGATGAATAGTGACCACAAAACCTAATGGTAAATCAAATCCCCGCATCGCAACATCCATCGACACAAAAACAAAAAAAAAATCCAACACAATACAGAAGCTACAGGTTCATGCTTCCAGGGCAACCTGTGTGTAAACCAGCCATGATTATCATTATCCTGTCAAATATGAATAACAATTGGAGAGATTTCGTGCATCAGATCATTCACCTGTGGCAGCGAGCCTCATTTTCAGCACCCATCATGATAGAGTTTCGCCTGATACGGATGCGGGGGGGATGCGAGCCTTGTCTAATGGCCATTCAAAAGAATAAAACAATTATTTTATTTTATTGTTGAAGAGAGTTTTGTGCCATCAGCATTATATTATGCAGGAGGAAAATTGCAAACATCCTTTCGGCGTTTCATGTCTGATCAATGGGAATCGAATGTATGTATGTATGTGCATGATACGTCATTTTGTCCGATGGCAAAGCGAAATCATGCGAAATCTCTAGAAAATGACATTTTAATGAGTCTTTGATTGTTTCTGCCTGATATGTTGTTATTGCATATAGTATAGTGGTGGTTGATAGAGTCTTTGTTGCTTTGTGATGTAGGATATTATATTTCATGCCACGCACAGTAGCAAATTCCTTTAAGTTGAAAATTAAACGAAATGCGATCGGAGTTGAGTTGTGATCTCGGAATTGATCTCGTCCAACAGATCTGAGAAATAAAAAACCGTGGGACGTTCGTATATAGGAACCATTTGTGGCAGTGCTCATAATGTGGAGTGGCATATATAGTCATGCATTATCAGAAAGTAGTTTTAATTGCTAATTTTGTATATATGTATGTAAGTTGAGACACGAAAGTGTAATTATTGTGTTTCCTTCTAAGTGAAATACGTTAAATATGTATATACTGATGGAAAACGATTGAGCCTGAAATTCTGGAATTATCCGTTTTGTTAACCAAACATCGATCGATGCGATGTGAATGTGTAGGATGGGGAAAGAGTTTGGTTAAAATAATTGCAGAAAATGCTTTCCGCAAACTGATACGAATAATTTACTTTCGCTTTAGTTGAGATGATAATCATTTATATGTTTTGATGACTTAAGTGCAGATAAAGTTATATATATGAATCGGTTATAGATACATAAATAGTTATTTTTCAAAGAAAAATATACTTGATTTTTTATGAATTAAGAGTTAGGATAGAAAACGTATCAGTAAATAATATTTCATTTAATTTATCTTAAGGGTTTAATATCCCTTTACTGTGAAAATAGAAACTATGTCTATCATTTCAAAGAATAACTTAAAATTATATTTTAAATTGATAAATAAATTTATTTTAAGCTGTTTGCTGATACGAAACCTAAACATTGTAGTTTAATTTAAACGCATTTGTTCTACTTCTTCCTAAACGTTAAGCTCTTAATTATGTTAAACGTAAATATCTAAGTTTTGTTTCAACAAATGGGCCTTAGTCCTTTTTTTTATTATTTACTTATATATCTCCGCAAAACTTCATGTAAAAAAGATATTAAAATTTTGGCAATGATTTATCAAAATACAGGTCAAGTTACGATTCATGTCATCATTTTTATCTCGATTCTCAATTACTTTTTAATCACTTAGAAAAAAAAATAATTAAACTTTTGCAAAGAAAATGATCATTTGATCAATATATGTACATAATGTTTGAATAAGCACTCCTATTTTCAAATTTATCGTTATACATTTTCTAACTTATTTTTCTTTTGATGGCGCTTAAAATCCACGCAATAACGATAGCCTCATGTAACAAGAGACCCTTCCATTCCGACCGGTCCTTAATTACCTCCATCATTAGCGAACACATCAAGTTGTTTGAGGTCACTCCCAAGTTCTTCACACTTATACGTACCATCTTAATTGAAGCCTTTCTCTGCTGTGCTGTCTATAAGAGTTTGATGCTTTACATGTATCCTCATTTTGAATCTTATCCTCCGCATTGCATAGATGCGCATCATCTTCATAAACCTATAAGTCCGTGCTTCTCCCCCATTTACCATGATGAGGTTAGATTTCCTTAGAGGATTACAAAAATAAAAAATAATCAAAACATGTAACACACTAACAAACTAATGGTGATATAGTTTTCCATTTTGTATTTGCCATTCAGGAAGTTCGTACGTCAGCTCTTTTGTTTAGTTTTAATTTGTATGACAGCATTAGATTTCTAAAATTTATCTTTATATAAAATTTATGAAAACGGCACAGGCAGGATATATATTAAGTAAATATAAGTAACATTGCATAATAATAAAAAGAGCATTTTAAAACCTATTTTTACCTTTGACAATAAGATACACTTTTATTAGGAACTAAAATCAAATAATCATCGAATTAAATGCTACCCTCATGAAATTTGATAATTTTTTTTCTTTTAAATAAAACATTGCATACATATACAGCTCGTGTGAGGAAGAGCGCAGTGACTCCTTTCTTAATTACATAATTAATTTTTATTTGCATTTAAACTTATAATGTTAATATCTTAAAGATAGACCAAATGCATACAAACTAGCCTACCTACCAATAACTTACAACTTACTAACTCATTCGTGCGCTCTAAGTTAAAATACAGAAACAGAAATTCCTTTCAGCCTAAAAAAAAAATAATTCTATTTAATACTTCTTGAAATTGTACTTTATTTGTATTTACTGAAATTTATTATAGTCGGAAAACATCAGAAGCACCTAAAAGAATTAATCTTACATTTTCCTTTCGACCTTAAACAAGTAAAACGCGACAAACATCTTTGAATATCTTCCTTCACTTCCTTATACTTGCATATATTTATGTATAGATGACCACACATAAGCCCATTAATCAACACACTATCGACTAATTTAAATACTGAGCAATTAAAATTACTAAAAACCCTTCCCAATCCAGTCACAACATTTCGCTTATATATACAAAAAGGACGATAATACCGCATTATACATACATATCTACCTACATATTTAAGTAAAAGAAAAGAAAAACTTAATTAAATGCAAGTCCTTTCAGCAGTTGTTTTTATCTGGTCAAAACAATTTGTCTTGGCAGCCAGGTATTTTATTATTTGCTATCACGTATCCCTCTATACAGATATGTATGTTACGAAAGTTGTTAACATTTTGTTGGGTCAACGTGTGGTTACTTAAGATTACAAACTTAAACAGAAGTTCATCGTTCATTTGCATAAATTCTTTTTATTTAAAAGAGAGGGAGAGATATAGAATAATTCTTTTGGTTTGTCAATGTGGCCAATTAGATTTTGAAAACAAAAACACCTGATAGGTATATATTCAGGTTTTTAGTTGGAGTCAATATCAAAATATTTAATTAGCATTGAACAAGAACAACTGGAGCGAAATTAACCCTTTTTTATTTTATTGATTGTCTTATATTTTCCCTATTTTTTTTACATTTCTCGGTGATTGTTTTAAAGATAAAAATACGGAAATAGTTTTTTTTTTTTAAATTAGAATTTTTTGTAAGAATATTCTTTAATTATACAATCATACTATTTATTTATAATAATAAGATTCTGTAAAATATTTTCTTTGAAAACATGAATACAATAATTAAAGGTATGAGACTTTAAAACCGTTACATTGTTATTATAGAAAACTCGACTTGAAAACTCGACGCAAAATGAAAAAAAAAAAACTAAGTTGTAAAGGCATGTTTCATAACATCATATTTTTTTAATGATACAAAAACTTTTATGTGAGTTTAAGAGCCTTAACTTTGTTATGAACTAAACTTAAAACTTGTTGCAAGTAATCTTCTAAACTTTAATACAAAAAAACTGAAAAGTAAATTTTGCAAGTGTTGGTCTTCGATTTTATATTTTGTTCTTTTATTTTTTTTTATTTTTAAATCAATAAACAAATTATCAACGAAAAAAGTTTTACTACTAAACCTTTTTTGACAAAAATAACTCAACAAGAATTGTTGTTATTTTATAGGTAATTTCTTAGACGTGCTTATGCGTAATTTTATTTGCATCTCATTGCACCTATTTGAATACAGCTTGAGAATTTTTTCTCGAAAATATACAATAATGTTGCATAATAAAACTTTACAAACACCTAAAATTGTGCAATGAAAACACCAGAGCTATTTTTATTTTACTTCTCCTAATAATATACAGCATATTTTTTTTTTTTGAGGCAACTGTAATTTTGGCAATAAAAATACTAAGTTATAAATGATCGTTCAATTGTTCCCTTAATTTCGAAATCAATCCCATTTTTCCCTCCATTCAAGTCTTTCCAAAAAAATTGATAGTAATGTTTTTTTTCTGTTTTGTGTAAAAATAAAATGTTGTATTATATCAGACAAACATTTAATATATCAATCAAATTAATTGTTTTTTATACTCCAAGTCAGTAATACAGCATCCTTATCCCATATAATTAATAGAATTATGTGACCCAGGCATATTGAAAAGTAGCTGAATTGGTCTTTTTACGAACTAGGTTCATATTCATATCTTAAATCATTAAATTAAAATTTCCATAAATTTGTCTCTATGAACACTTATATTTATTATTGTTCCACTTTTTTTATAAACAGGCATAACATCATCGGTTGTGTACAAATTAAATGTACAAACAAATTATTTTTATAAACGCATTTTACTTAAACTTCTCTAGTTTCCCTTTTTTTTTTGGAGAAAACAAAAAAATAATAAAATTGTTGTTTAACGATGAAAATTAACTAAACAATTGCACTAAACAAAAAAAAAATAAAGTAATGAATAAAGTCTTCGTTAAAAAAAAATATGTTTAACAATGAATTGCCAAGATAATTAAAAGGCGGGAGTTTTTCTTATGTTGAATGATACCCTCAACCAGAACAGCTGCTACAGAAACCAGCCACAAACCAGCACCAACAACTGGGCAAGGGAAAATATGATGTTGTAGTTTACACAGCACGTGTTGTTAGTATATGTCTTAGGAAACCTTACTATGAATCTCATCTTGCGCACACTTCATCACTTCCATAGCACCTTTGCTTATCAAATCTTCAGCTAGACTTTGCCCAAGCTTTTCACTCTTTGCGTACAATTCATAGTCATAACATTTGTGACGAAATAGACCGCAAAACAGGTTTATTGTGTCATCGGTAAGCACTGGAAGCACCTCTGTCGATTGAGGTTTCTGTTCATCACCATAATCGAACATATTTATTGTCTTTTGCAGGAACGGACAACTGTCATGACCTGGCAGTGTGGTTGTAGTTTGTTTGGCTCCACCGAATGGACATTTACTCGAACTGGGTTCACAATCCGAAATCTCAGCGGGGGGTGTGTGTCCCGAAATTGGACATATTTCTGCAGAATTTACTTTAACATCTGTATCCACATACGGACATTGTCCCATAAAGTCTTGACCAACTGGGATATTCAAAGGACACTCGTCTTTGATAGGTTCAGTTGCTGTGGAATTTCCATTTTGTTCGCGGTTCTTCATGTGCTCTGCACTAAATGGACACTTTTTGAAGAGTTCTCCATGAATATTAATAAGCTCCTGAATGTCTGTGAATTTCTCTAGCAATCCAGCATGTAAATCATCATTTATCACTGTAGGACTGGCTCGTTTGCTTTCCGGGCTTTCACTTCCGTCTTTTCGTGCACGTTTCGATGGCGGTGAACCATCGTTATTTGCATTAATGTCGAACTTATGTCGTTCTAACTCTAGAGAGCAGGAAAGTTCATTACGAATTTCTGTTTTTCCATCTAAACTCCATACCGCGCCGAGAACCTTTAGACCCGCCCCAGTATTGTCATTACTTAGGCAACCATTTAAAGTTGAGCAAACGGCAACTGGAGCACTGCAACCACCTCCAAGAGTCTTAAGAAAACTGCGTTCTGCTAAAATACGGCAGGTTGTTGGCAGACAAACCAGTGCTTGCAACATTTTAAGGATCTCTTCGTCATTTGATCGGCACTCTACAGCCAAAGCTCCTTGACCAACAGCGTATAATAAGTCAGAAGGCTCGAGAATCTGACTTATGCGATTCATCCATCCCATTCGCACTAGACCAGCTTGGGCAAGTATAATGCCAGCGAACTTCGATCCAGGAGCATCCAATTTTGCTAACCTGGTATTAAGATTTCCGCGAATATCGCACACAACTAAATGTGGGTATTCTCTTCGAATTTGTGCAGTTCGTCGAAGTGAAGATGTTCCTAAAATGAAAGTGACATTCAAATTATTACTTCTTCTGCTATAGTTTATTGGATAAATATTGCTTCCCTACCTATTATACTTCCTTTCGGCAGTGTCTTGATGGTGTTCCCTTTAAATTTTTCATTCAATACAAGTGCATCGCGGGCATCTTCTCTTTCTAAAACAGCTCCGATTGACATTCCTGGAGGCAATGCTGTTGGTAGATCTTTCAATGAGTGAACAACAAAGTCCACACCTCCATTCCGAAGAGCATCCTCCAAATCACGTGTAAAGAGAGATTTTTCACCAATTTTTGGCAAGGATATGTTCAGTACTCGGTCGCCGATTGTTGACATGGTATCTATGCACATATAAAAGAAAATTAATTATTAGTAAATAAAGTTAAAATAATCGATAACTTTGAAATCATTTGCGTGCTTGCAATAAATAAATTCATAAAATTTTCGAACACGATTTTGTAAAATAAACAAATTTCATGAAAATAATTAAACGTAAATGGCAAGAGGTAATTAATAAATATTTCGATAGTTTGAATCATAGCCTATCTGAATGATGCACGCAATTTCGGTGGCAAAAATTATTACATTCATTAAAACTCTCTTTTGGCCTAATTGCCTATTTGTTTATCAAAATAGTTGCATGATTCTGTTTAAAAAAATGTGTATGGTTATAATAATTTGATGAGTTTTTTTGTGTTTTGTTTTAACTGAAGGTTAACAGAAAACCATTTGCTGTATAACCTCAATTGGTGTGGTAAAATTCTGGAATACAATTAATTTAAACTAAAAGCAATTAAGATTTGATAATGTTTTTTCTATTTTCAAGAAATTAGGATTATCAGGTTGCGGCCTCTTTTATTGAATTGTAATCAAAATTTCTTTGTTTCGAAAAAATTAATAAATAAAAATTGGGAAGTCAATTTAAATAATGCGTATGAAATCATATAATTAAAATATTGTCGACCATCGAAAGATAATTCTTATAAAAAGAGACATTCTTGGTAATTACAAAGACCAAGTATAGCCATGAAATCATTATTTATTTTTGATTGTTTTATTTTTAATATTTTAAGAAAGGTCTTGTTCATTGTGTGCGTATAGAATTTGCTGAGCTAAACTTAAAATTCGAAAGAATTTTTATTTTCGTTCCCAAAATTGATTTTTTTTTTATTTTTGTGCAAAGTTTTTTTTTGTCACTAAACATGTACAGTGGTGTCAAAAACATTCCGGATTTTTTTGGTAAACTGCATTGATTGTTGGTTTGTGATATAAAAATGAAAAAATCAAATGTTTGCAATTTTTTCCCATTTTTATTGAACAATTTCATTATTTGAAACAAAAACCATGGAACTTTATCCATCAAAAAAAAAAAATTCAAAAAATTAAAGTTAATTCAAAATTTTAATGTGACAAACTAACCGGATTTTATTTTTTTTCAATTAACTTTTATTATTTATTTAATATTTTGTCCAGTAACCCCTGTTTTTTATCACAGCTCGGCATCGACAGAAGCAGGAACATTCTCCCATTCATTTTTCAAAGCTGCAAAAAGAGAAGTTGTTGACGTGTGCTTTTTTTCCCAACCCGCCTTTTTAAAATGGCCCACAAGTTTTCTATCGGGTTTAAATCAGGTGATTGAGATGGCCATTCTAAGACACGAATATTTTTAGTTGCAAACCACTCTTTTAGCAGCTTTGAAGAATGTTTGGGGTCCTGCTGAAAAACCCAACGCAGAGGCATTTCTTCCTCTGCGTATGGAAGCATTACTAACTCTAAAATGTCCCTATATTGGAAACGGTCAATAATTCCTGTGATTTGTTGTATATGACCGCAGCCTGCTCCTGAAAAACAGCCCCAAACCATCACCGATGCGCCACCGTGCTTAACTGTAGGGAGTACATTTGCAGGCTTTAATCGCGTACCTTTTGAGCGCCTCACATGTCCTTGCACCATCGGAGTAAAATAAGTTGAATTTGCTTTCATCACTGAAAAGCACACTCCTCCATTTGCTTAAAGACCAGTTAAGATGATTTTTTGCAAATTCAACCCTGGGTTAAATGTTTTGATTAGGAATTTTAAGTCTTTCCCAAATACCTTTTACGGATTACCTTTTTTTACGATGTTTAGCAGCAAGAAGAGGTTTTTTAGCTGGTCGAAATGCAAAAAGACCGAAATCTCTTAAACGCTTCCTGACCGTACTTGGCCCTAAGGGTAGATTAAGTTCATCACAAATTGTCTTTGAAGTCGCAAAAGGGTCTTTAAGCACTAAATTCTTTATGCGCCTATCAGTTTTAATTGTTGTTTTGCGAGGGCACCCACCAAAATGATCTGCTTCTACTGATTTTCCACTTTTAAATTTTTTAATGATGTCGCAAACCGTTGACGTTGAAATTTTATACCGGCTTGGAACTTTTCTATTATATCGTATCGAATCGCGTTGCTATAACGTGTTTTAGCCATTTTATGCACTATATAATTTCAACTTACACAGCTCTCAACTTGTAAAAACGTTTTAATCTACGACTTGAGTCAAAAGACTCGAAAAAACCGTTACTTTAACATCGAGACTCGCAATCTTCTTGAAATCCGGTTAGTTTTGCACAGGAATGTTACTAAGTAACTTTATAAAATAATTTTTTTTATTGTTCTTGTCATCGTAGCATTAAATTTTTAAGGTTATTATTAACTTGTCTCATATTCTTTACAAATTATTAAAAAACTTATGGAAAGTTGTTAGTTTTCTACTTGGTATTAAGAAAATCATTACTATGGGAAAAAATCCGGAATTTTTTTGGCAGCACTGTACTTTCCGCAAAATTTAAAACAATATTATTTTAAATAATAAATAAATTTGATGGAACGATAATTCGTGGAAAACCGGGCCCCATGACTTACACTTTCAAAGATTCCTAGGGTCGCAGGTGGTCAAGGAAGGAACACAATTTTTTTTTCATCAAAAATTATAATTAGTTTCAACAACAAAATACAACTGAAAATATTTTAATTTATTTATTTATTTTTTTTTATCAATAACATATTAAAATATATTATTAATAACTAGATTAATAAGAGCACTAGCAGTACAGTACTATCGGCTCTAAAATATTTTAATTTGAAAATGTTAAAAGCTAAACTATTCAATTTTTTAAGATTCATTACATATACATTTTTTAATTTTTTTTATTTTCAGTTTTATTCAAATACTGTTCTTTGAAGTAATTTAATTTGAAAATAAAATAGAAAAATAGATTTTTGGATTAAAAAGAAACTGTCACAGAATATGTCGGTTGTTTTCGATATTAATTTTTCTCTTCACTTTTTTTAGAAAATTTGCCCTCTAACCTAGCTAGATAGAAAAAGTCGTTCCTCCTTCCCATTCAATTTTTGTATGTACGCTGGAACTTTTATTCGCATCAAATTGCATTAATTCTTTATAGCGGACATACAAATAATGTTAAAAAAAAAACCTTGAAAAAAGTAAGTGTCGAAAAAACTTTATACAGATGAACTGTTAAAAATAAAATCTACTTTTCCGAGAAAACGCAATCTTTGTTTTTATAAATACATAGGTACATATATGGAAATTTTTATCTACATACATATGTATATAGAAAACCATTACAGTGCAATTGTCAAAATCCGAACCGATAAGTTTTTTTTTTTTAATTAAATACAGTTATAAAAATATCAAGTTATTCTTTTACTGTTTATACATGTCACTAAGAATGTAAGTCTAGGCCATAAGCCATGTAATATAATTTAATTACTTATTATTAAAACTTCCAATTTAAATAGCAATAATAATGGGTTCAACAGTGAACACTCGCACAGATAAACCATCAACAAAATTGCATTATTTTGTTTACGAGTAAATAAACATGAATAATGAAACCAAGATGTTCGTGTACAAACAAAATCTATACTGTGACCAACTTATGTATTCGTAGATTTGTACTACTTTTTTTTTTTTTTACAAAAATCATTACGGTGGGGGTGAACTTGTGCAAATTTGTTCATTACACAATTGTTATCAATTGTGATACACTTATTTACTTAACCCTGTCTTAATCGGGAAGTTGCGTTTTCACTTTCTTTCCTTCCGACACGTGGGGGTTTGTTTTCGATTAATAATAAACTGTGCAATTCTCATAAGATAAATTGAAGCTAAACTGATACTATGAATAGTGTTTTTTTTTTGTTATGATATGACGATATGAAAACACTGATTAGGAAAAGCACGTAAAATAATAAAGTACTTCTGTGTTCCTTTATCAATTTATGTTATAAGAATGGAGAAATACAATGAATTGTAATTTGTACAGATAATAAAATAGTTTGAATTATTATTTGATTACTAGAATAAAATTTATATATATATACATAATATATGTATATGTAATACTTATCTACTTTAAAAATGATGCAATGTCATCGATTTATATTTAAAAGAGTTTGTTTTATATTTAGTAAAATTAATATGTTCAAGTTCAAGTCTGCTATAGGTAGGTGCTGATAAAAAAGAATAGGTACATCTTTAAGTGCCGGACACCGGAAATACTTTATAAATATATTCTATTGACGTTAAAATGTTTTATTGTATATTAATGAAAGAATTTCTTCATTTCTTTCGGTGGCACAAAGCAGCCAGCAGCGTGTACAGTTCCACGGGCAAACTATGTTTGTAACTTGTTGCCTTTTCTACTTATGATCTAAAACTTTTATTACTTTTAAATGTTATAATTAAAAAAAAAACATGTTATTAACTCTAATCATTATTAAAATCTGTTGTGTGACGTCACAACTTTAATGCACTAATGTTTCTTCTACCATTCAAATTACATATCTTTATAAAATTACCATACAATTCTCTGTATAACCAAATATGAAATGCAATAATCAATAAATAAAAATGAAATAAACAATTACTTCCATCAAACTTTATACATACTTACATACATACAATATTTGTTGATCTTTTGTAATCAGTTAAGTTTTTTTGAACACGAAAACACACAACTTATATGTCTTCTACATTCAGAATGTATCAATCGCATTACCAATTGAAGGTAAAACAAGAAACAGTGCAAAACCCCATTTCTTTAGAAAATTAGTCATATTTAACGAACCGGATTTCGGTGCAATGTTGTTAAACTAAAACTTGATTTCAACGTTTCTTATTAATGACGTTGTAGGTCTTTCCAAATATGCAAGTCTGTCGGATTCCTAGGTAAAGCAAATCAATAGCTCATTGATAAGTGCTTCCTATTCCATTAGTTCAATCTATTTTAGGTGTTCATAAAACTTTTTTTTTTTTACCAATCAAAACCATTGTACTTATTAGCATTTATCTTGAATAAAAGTAAAATAATTCGATATAAAAACGATTTAAGCTACCCATGTGCGTCAAAATTACTTCAATAAAAAAAAAAAAAAAAAAAAAAAAACAAAACAAAACAGAAAAGTCTGATCAGCATTTTGAATTTCAAATTAATTCAAATTGTATTGGTATAATAATATACAAAGGGTCTTAGGCTATGTGATGTTGTTGTTTGTTGCAAACACAACTGAGTATGTATCTCTTATAATTTTTAAAATAACAATTAAAACCCAAATACAAGCACAAACATACATATGTACATACTTAAGGTAAATCATGAGTTCAAATCTGTGACAAGGTCAAGTTTCATTTATTATTGGTTAATAAAAAAAAATGTTCGCGAAAATGAAAAACTTATAAATCAAAATTATCTGAATTAGTTGTTTCAAAAATACATAAATTTAAATATTAATATTGAACCCTAAGCTATCACCAAACCTTGAAAATACATCAAAAAGAATTCTCTAATTAAATACGAGTATATTTGGCAAATTACTTTCTAATTTTACAGTGAGTACCTTCGGATTTATTTCGACACCTTATTTTGTGATTGTGATACTGCATAGTGGGACAAGTAATTTATTAAATTGGCAAATAATCAATGTTTCTTTTTTTTTTTTTTAAGCGATTTAGTTTCCTAGATTTAATATTGAGAAAAATTTCAAAATAAATTTTGGCATAGAAATTATTTGAGAGTTGTCAAAAAACAATACTACATTAAAAAAAAAAACAAATGTACATACATATGTAGATGAAAAATTCTAAAACCAAGCTGTTCCTCTACTGCCCTTTACAAAAATATAAGCGAAAAAAAATTGTGTGAGTGCCGGAACTCACGGTTGAGATGTGTAACATCAAGGTAATGTGTGTCACGTAAAGTGTGCCACGGAACGTTATACGTAAGGTTCACGTTTTTAGTTTACCACCGACATAGATGTAGAGGTGGTAGAGGAACTTTGAGTGTCTTTATTAAAACCTACGAAAAAAGTCGATTTGGTTTTAGTTAGAAGTTTCAAATTTTAATTATAAAGGTGGAATATCTGTGGTAAAGTATACATGCAGATCACATAACAATTGCTACATTTACATAAGTGTAAAAGTCATTGGAAGTCGTACGTATTCATAACTTTAAACTTTCGATTTTATCTAGAATTTGAATTTGTTTGAATTCATATTTTCTTCAGGGCGTGCGTATATGTGTGTACAAAAAATATTAGATTAACGTAACCAATAGAAAGAAAATACTATATTACAAACTCAATTAAAAAATTTTACTTTTTTTTTAATTTTGTCGACTACATCTGCAGGTAAATTTTGACAACGATAAATTTAAAACAAAAATTTTGCCTGCAAATGAAGTTACATATATGCACACTGAACTATGTATGTATGTACCTAATGTTAAAAAAAAAACATTTTCTAAAAGACCAAATATAGTCTTTAATAACACGATTTTATTTCTCTTATCATATTAAGCTTTATCAAGGCAGTTTTGTCATAAAAAATAATGACTTTTAAGCCAATATAGTATCAAACTGATAAAACCAAACGTTGTTCTTAGCGACGCGCATTTGGAAACATAAAAACCACGTTTGCACGAAAAAATAAATCTGAATTTATTTACTCAATCTCCAATAATTTTGTCAACTGGCTTGCAACAGTAAACCTATCACAAAATAATTTTTTTTTGAATGTTTTGATCTACTGGCCCGTGACCCCATAATACAAGACAAGGAAAAAAAGTTATTATTTCTTCAAAGATTAAAAATGCGCCGATGCCTTGCTTAATTTATTATCTCCAATTATTCCTCTTATCACCTAGGGATGTGAAATGTATGTGTCCATCTGCAGATCCGGAGAATGGAGGAATTTGCAATTTAGTTAGTACAGAAAGTTTTCATGCAATTTCTTAGAAGAAAATTTTGAATTTTTTTCTAGTACTTATCGTTAATTTTTGTACTTAAAAAAACATCTGGAAAATGACTTTCCAGATTGCAAGTTCAAAGAAAATCTACCCAGTCGTTTAGAATGTAGCCGTATTGAAATATAGAATTGCGGAACCCAATTTTTTCGCCTCTAAAGTCGGTTTCCGTAACTCTGCAGTGTTTTCGATGGGATTATAGTTTAAACATACATTTTCAATTTTTTTTACATTCTGGGGAGTTTACAATTTTTGCACGTTAATTTCTTTTAGTAACTAGTAAATATGTTTATTATGTTAGACCGGCTAAATTCGATTTTTAACAATTTTTAGCTTCATTGTCTTAAGGTCATTATCTAAAAGAGCTTACATAAATTCCTTTTAAAATTGATTTATTTTTCCAAAATTTTAAATGCATTGTCTCACTGTGATCATGATCATGGTAGTATTAAGACATCGGCTTTTGATCTTTTACCTACGCAGACCCTTGAAGAGTTTTAAAATTAAAATTAGACCTAATGAAATCAAAACACCTTCTCTATTTATTATTTACTTAAATGAACTTCAAAAGAATAAGTACTTACGAATTTCAAATTTTCGGTGAGAAAATATCTTTTGCAATCGGGCGATCACATGTTTTGTTTGAATCAGAGCCAACTGAAAGTATGAATGGGAAAACAAAATACGTCAATATTACCATCTATATCCATAAATTCAAAATTTAATTTGTTATAATGATAGAATGATCTCTCATGAATTTAGGTCAGTTTTATTGAATGGCCAATAAGAGCTCCTAATTTCAAGTTCATCGTAGCTAATGTCTTCGTCTGTCTGTTTGTCTACTCTTTTTTTTATAAGCAGAGAGACGGTTATTCAACTTTTTTAGGAGTGATATAACATGAGACGGACTTCTAGAGCGGATATTGAGTTATTACTTTAACACTACTTGTGGTGCTTTTCGATTTATTTTTTGTTCCACCAAAGACACAATTACAAAATGAATTATTCAAAAGAATGCGAAAAATGCAATGGAATAAGTAAAATGTTATTCAAAAGTAAAACAAAAAAAAACTTACTTCACTTTTTCTAGATCCAACACGGATTATTTTTTCTTCTCCGCTCATTTTTCTCTTTGGTTTTTTTGTTTTTTTGAACTTTTCTGTATTGGTTGGATCTTGGTTTTCAAGTTTGATATTTTAAGTGAATTTTGTGTATTTTTTGTAAGACTTTTTCTTACAAGGAAGAGTGAAAGTTGGCAGTGGGGCGAAAAATGTTGAAATACTTTCGATTATTAAGTAAAACACTTTATGAATTGTTGATACATTAATGAATGAACACTGAAGTTAGTTAAATTGATTTCATTTTGTCGAATTTATTGAAAATTGATTAGTTTATTTAAGAAATTTTTGTTCCACTTGTTGGAGGAGGAAAAAATTCGAAGAGGAAATCCATACACTTGCTCGTTTGGGATATGAATGGCAGAACGTGAGTATTTTATTTACGTAATTTTTTTCTTTACTTGAATGTGTCAAAACGTAACATAAAAGGGAATGGAGTTTGCCAAGGGATAATTTTTGCGTTACGTTTATCTTTTGACAAGAGCCTTGTGTAATTTAGGGTTTGGCCACAATGAGATCGCCGGGACGAAACGCCTACAAAATTTTTGTGGACTAAAGGCCGTAAAAAGCTATTTTGAATCAATAATTCAACAAGTCCAATTAAATAGTGCTAAGTCTTCTACTTGGCTGATGTATTTCAGTAGTATATAGAGTTTGTATTATTAAAAAAAAAAAAAAAAAACAACCTTCTCACAATGAATTAACGAATTTTTAAAATTGTTGAGTGGTGTAGTCCCAATTCTACTAAACATTAGCGTGAAGGTTTGTATTCTATTACTCATCAGAGGGAAACAATTTTCCTAAAATCCAAATAAATTGCAATCAAAATAAAACTTAGACAATTACCAGCCGTATTCATTAGATTTTTGACTAGTAAAATAGTTTTTTAATGTTCAAAAAAGTTGGAAATATGCTTTATTTAATTAATTAAAATTTCACGCTAGTCAAAGCTTAGGCAAACAATTTCGATGTTTTTAGTTGGATATCTTTTAGAAAACAATTAAACAAAAATACTGTGTAAAGCTAGCAAAAGTTTATAAATATGACTATCCGATTCTCTTGAAGGTTTCAAAAAAAAAAAATCGGCTATTTTAAAAAATAATTTGAGTCAAATTGAAGAAAACATTCACGTAAATTGAAAGTTTTGATAGAATCGTAACTCAGAATAGGACTCTATATTTGCGGGGCCATTATTGTACAAAAGTGGATTGGATAAGCTTGGGTACAAAATGTTTACCCAATAATCTAAAACGTCATAACTAAGTGATAATTTAAGCTTCAATAAAAACCATGTAAACAAAACAATAAACAGCCACTCATTACGTTTCGACCCGAAAACTTTGTTAAAATTTCCTTCTTGAAAAATCCCAAAAATGTGTGTGTGAAAGAGAAAGCCAAAAAACAAATGAAAAATTCTCTCTTCGAGGAGCTGCAATGATAATCGTAGAAATATTTCTTACTTTACTCTTAGACGTCATTTGCCAAAGGATGACGTAAAAGCTTCACTTTTTTTGTAAACAATTTGTTTTTTTCCTAATTTAGTGTGAATTGTTTTAAAATCATTTCATAAAATCCGAGTGCATGAATCAGTCACAAGATATCCTAAACTACTAATAATTTAAAAAAATATCCGTGAATGCTGTTCCAGCTGTGGAATAGACCGCTGGCAGCTGCAACTAGAGCTGCTAGAACGAGAGAGCGCCTTGGTGATGATTTGATCGATCAACTCGATAGACTGCACGATGGAGCCCTGCGAACGGGTGTCGTCACAGAGTCTGACTTACGAATGGCCTATCGTAAGTCGCTTGAACAAGAGCAACGGAATCACTTGAATCCATGGTATGCCATCGGAATCCTTTTGTTCATAATGCTGGCCACGCCTGTGTTCTTCGGGACGATACATTTCATCTTAGGTGTTCGATGTTTCCTGCCAAATAATTATCTAGTCTGGGAGGCGACTCGTCCCATCAGTGATTGCGGATTTTGCAGGTGAGTAAATCTAATTCGAATTTTAATGATGACCTATATCACATTTCTAATTTCTATTCACAGTTCTGTTCAAGGACCATTGATATTACAGAATCTCACCCGTGAAGAATTTGCTCCATTCGCATACTCCTCTCAGCCAATTATTATTAAAAATGCCGTTGCTCATTGGCCAGCATCAAAAAGTCTGAATTTTACGTATCTAAAAGATTTATACGAACGAACTCCAGGTGCTCTGGATGAAGACTGCCAATTCCTGCACTTTAGATCAGATTTTAAGTCACTTAAAGAAGTCTTTCTGATGTCCGATCAAAGGGCTAATTTCGTCGGTGGCAATCATCCGTGGTATGTTGGTTGGAGCAATTGCCATCCAACTGTACTGGAAGAATTAAGAAAATTATATCCAAGACCACATTTTCTGCCCGAAGATGCAGAGATGCCCAATACGGATTATATTTTCCTTGGATATGAACAGGGTGCTTTTATGCATGTAAGTATTGATATTATGGTATTCAGTACGAGGGGACTTATATAAAAAGTTCCTGATTTCCTAAGAAAATTGTAAGGCAAATGATTTCGTTTGGTAAAAGTAATATTTAGAAATAAAACAACCACTTATCTTAGCGTCGTTTACAAAATATGATTCATTTTCTTGTTAAGAATAAGAATTAACAAAATATGATAAAATTTTGGTTTGTACATGTATTGTATTGTATTTTTTTTTTATTTCAGTTAGACTACATCCCACGTCTTATGTGGCAAGCTCAATTACAGGGCAATAAAAGTTGGATTCTTGCCCCTACACCAGAATGTGATCATTTATGTCATTCCTTTTCATTCTATGTGGAACCTGGCGATGCTGGTATGTTTATATAATTATTTTTATTTTTCTTACAACTTACAACTAATTTTGATTTAATTTAATTACATTTTTTAAATCCACAAAGTTCTCGTCGACACTCGTATATGGTACCATGGAACTTCAATACCAAAGGGTCAATTTGCTCTGACCATACAATCTGAGTACGGTTAATCGAAAGTTTCTTACTCGTATCAATATAAAAAATAATAATAAACCATGTAATATGTATTTAAATTATTTATCCGAAATTATTCCATACTTCGTACGCATCTAATGTTAAGAAATAAAGATGATTTAATTCAGCTTTTACCAAAAATCTTGCCACAAAATATTGGTAAACAATTTTATAAATAATTATAAAACTACCTTAAACACTTAATCTAAGTTAATAGAAGTCCGAGCCACACTGTTTAGATAAAACAAATATTTATGATTCTCAATTTCAATAAACAAAATTGCTTGTATGTATATGCAAATAATGTTATGCAACTTATGTATTATAACGAAATATTCCATTTTGGTATGTTTTATTACTTTCTCTGTAAACATTCTGACTTTTCTGTATAAACAGAATGTGTCATTATTTATTATATTATATAAATTCAATTAATATTAACGTTGCGTGTGTTAAAATAAGAAAATCACTTGCAAATCATTGAATCAAAGACTGTTTGAAAATTAAATCATTTTCGATAAAAAAAAAAACAACCTTTTTACCTAAAAATTAATTATGTAGAATTTATTAACAAATTCTTGTCGAAATCTCACTTAAACTATTTATTTGAGCACTATTTTAACTCACGAGTCAAAGTAGCAGCTTTGATGTAGAAACTATTATAAGTTTCGATTTGAATAGAAAGTAATTTGTTTTATTTGTATATGTAAATTGTATAGAAAATTTAAAAACAAAACATAAAATTGTATAATAATTTATTAACATTCGCAAAAGTAGTGTAACAAAATGTGATTCTGTAGTTTTTTTGCACTGAATTTGAAATTTGTATTTACTATGTGACGATTTATTAAATTATAAATTTAAAAAAATATGTTGATATCAGTTTTACATTTCAAGTATTTTTTTTTCAAATATGTACATAGGTAGATGTTAAAAAATCTGTTTTATCAGTTTAACATTCAAGTATTTTTCAAATATATAGATGTTAAAAAAAAGAAAACAAAAATATATGAAATATACTCGTATTTCTATTTTTCAGATATTTTTATTTTTCAAATCGAAGAATATTTTTGATTATTTAAATTTTACCTTCAGTATGTACATTTATGTTTTAAATTGGGATTTTATTTATAAACAATAATAAAAATTATTTTCTATATATGTATATGTACTTTATTTTTGTTCGATATAAAAATATTTTTCATTTAATAAATATTTTTAAATTAAATCCAATCAATTTCTTTATGGTATCGTATTGTTCTATAACTTTGCTGTTCAAAGGCGGAGACTGATTTTTTTAAGAATCGCCTTCTCACTTATTTTTACTTTCGATGTATAAGGTTTTGACGTTTTTGAGAAAATTGCCTTAGTTTTACGTTGTTTCCGAATGTAGAATAATAGTCATCGGCTTTGTCGATTTTATAATTTTGGCTTTTTGTGATAATTTGTTGCTATCCATTTTTAGAAAAAAATTTTGAAATAAATATTTCGATAACTATATGATCGCGTTTTCTCAAAATTGACATCTAGACCTTTTTTTTTAACAATATCTAGAAGATTTAAAAACAGAAATGTTCTTAAAACCAAAAATAACGGACAGTTGATATGAAACCTTTAGAAAATTTTATTTTACTCTCAAACGACTCATACGGTTTTAATAAAAAAATGTTTTTATGATTTTGCTTCTTATTGCTTTCAAATGGTTCTATTATTGCCAAAATATGAAAAACTATTATTTGATTGTATTCGAAAAAGAATTCCTAACCTAGGTACGGGTTTCCCGCAATTTATTCTCAACACAATTTTTTTTTAATTTCCTACATTGTTTTTGTGCTTTAATATCAGTTTACTCGAAAAATACGTTATTGAGTACCTAACATTTTTTATTAATTACGGCAAACATTACTTGAATATTTGTTATTTAAAATTTGAAAAAAATTACACATTTAGAAAATCTGCATGGACTTGGACCACTATTATTCGTAGTGCCGCATTTTCAGACACCTAGTGCTAATCATATCCTATTAAAAATATGTGAAAGTAGGTACATAATACGTATTTTTGTTTGGATCTTCCAACCATACTCGAACACCTGGACGGATTGTATTTAAATTGGTCGAAGTCGATTATGTCATGGACTAGGTTATAGGATAATTTTTATAAGGCAAGTAGGTTGCGAAGATTACAGTGAAGCGAACAAATAACAGCTAGTTGTCTTATATTTGCACTGCAACTATTAGTTTTAAAAAGTCGAAAAATGTTCTCACCCATGGAGGAAAACATTATCTAATCCTTTGTAAACGGCCTTTATTCATAACTCCCCCTAACAAAATCAATGAACTTCTGGGATTTTAAATAGGCTGGTAGGTAGGTACCTACTTAATTCTTAAATCAGTCAGTAAGGGCATATCTAGGTGTTCATCAATTAACACGATTGTGGCTCGAATCTTGTCATATCTTACAGGAAACATTTTTTACGATTTTATTTACCACAACCACAACAAGAGAGGTTTGGATTATGTAGATAGATATTGGGTTGGCTAACAAAACTTGTTAAACTTGAAGGTTTCTCCAAAGAACCAACCTACAATGAACCCTTATTATGTTTATAGATATTTTGTTACCAGAAGTACCTCATTGTAACACTACGGATAAGTCATCTTTATTATGTACCTATGTACAAATAGAAATTAATCACTTCTTTAGAAAGAATAAAAACATTTCAGATAAATAATTTTCTATTAGTTGTGAAATCAATCTTCCGTCGCCTTCCACCCTTTCCAATGTTACCTAACAATCGATTTAATTTGCCCATGTGTAGTGAATGTATCTACCTACATAATTTTATGTTTTTCTTATGTACCTGCGTACATTTTATTGGAACAAATTTAAATTAATTAGAACATCCTCATTTCCTTTTCTGATTAGAAACTATTAAAGATTTCCAGCGAACTTAAATTTGTTGTAGCGTAGGTATAAGCAATGTGAATAAAAATGATGAATATTATACATAGACAGGAAAATAACATTTCTATAATTTTAAATCAAAACTTTCCAAATCCTTTCCAGCATTTTCTTCGGAAAAAGAAAACTTCTTAAAATTAAAAACACTTCCTAACCTCACTTTGACCTGTGTCAGTTCTTATCAGCCCACAGCGTACTGACTGACAACCCGAAAACTATCGACAATAATTGTAATTGGAATTTCATGCAATCTATGTACATACACATGTAAATAAACAAAAACCATTGAACTCGCTGCGGCAAGTTGCATAACATTGTCTGATTTTCGATTACAAAATCCTTATTTCGGGCCAAATTATGTACAAATAATCAAGCATCAGAAGCATCATTCTGCCCACCCTTTTTCTTCTACACATTTAATTTTAGGTTATGTAGCACTTTTGCATAACAGCACATCGTTGGCCACAGAGAACGATTACGTAACAAAGAACAAGAAAAAAACGTGAAATCTTTCTTTTTCGCCAAAAATTCAGATTTTATTTATTCACTTTTGGACTCACATATTTTTAAATGCCTAATTATTAGGAAGGAAAAGAAAAAGATAACTGTTTTTAATTACTTAAGATACGAAAGAACTCCCCTCCTTTTTCAATGTATTTAGGTGTGGCAGGTAGTTTTATCTCCTTAAGCAGCAGCTTCCTTGGCCAAACGTTCGGCCTTCTCAACAACCTCCTCAATGGGTCCAACCATGTAGAAAGCAACCTCTGGCAAATGATCATACTCGCCAGCCAAGATCTGTGTGAATCCCTTGATGGTTTCCTCCAAGGGGACCAATTTGCCGGCGTGACCGGTAAATACCTCAGCGACCTGGAAGGGCTGTGACAAGAAACGTTGGATCTTCCTGGCACGGGCGACGGTCAATTTGTCTTCCTCAGACAATTCATCCATACCCAAGATAGCAATGATATCCTGGAGAGACTTGTAGTCCTGCAAGATTTTTTGCACTCCACGAGCGACGTTGTAGTGCTCGTTGCCAATGATGTTGGGGTCCATGATACGGGAGGTCGAATCGAGGGGATCCACGGCTGGGTAGATACCTAATTCAGCGATAGCACGGGACAACACAGTGGTGGCGTCCAAATGAGCGAATGTTGTAGCTGGAGCGGGATCAGTCAAATCATCAGCGGGCACATAGATGGCCTGCACGGAAGTGATGGAACCCTTCTTGGTGGTGGTAATACGTTCCTGCATGGAACCCATGTCAGTGGCCAAAGTGGGTTGGTAACCGACAGCAGAGGGGATACGACCCAAAAGGGCAGACACCTCGGAACCGGCCTGGGTGAAACGGAAAATGTTGTCAATGAAAAGAAGTACATCCTGTCCTTCTTGATCACGGAAATATTCAGCAACGGTTAAACCAGTCAAGGCGACACGGGCACGGGCGCCTGGGGGCTCGTTCATCTGACCGTAGACAAGGGCTACCTTCGAGGTCTTGTCCTTAAGCGAGATGACACCACCCTCAATCATTTCATTGTAGAGATCGTTTCCTTCACGGGTACGTTCTCCTACTCCGGCAAACACGGAGTAACCACCATGGGCCTTGGCGACGTTGTTAATCAACTCCATGATAAGTACGGTTTTGCCGACTCCGGCGCCGCCGAACAGACCAATCTTACCTCCCTTAGCGTAGGGGGCGAGCAAGTCGACGACCTTGATACCGGTGACAAGGATCTCCTGTTCGACGCTCATCTCCACGAATTCGGGGGCTTCTGCGTGGATGGGGGCAGTCTTGTCGGTTGGAATGGGACCACGTTCATCGATGGGTTCTCCAATGACGTTGATGATACGGCCCAAAGTCTCAGCACCTACTGGGATACGGATGGGGAAGCCAGTGTCGACTACTTTCTGGCCACGAACCAGACCCTCGGTACCGTCCATGGCAATGGTACGGACGGTGTTTTCTCCCAAATGTTGGGCGACCTCCAACACCAGACGGGGGGTCCTCTTGTCTACTTCTAGGGCATTTAGAATTGGGGGTAAATCCTGGTCGAATTGGACGTCGACGACGGCACCAATAACGGCAACAATTTTGCCGTTGCTTACACCAGCAGCAGCTGCGGCTTTAGCATAATCGCGATTGATTTGCTGGAGTAGTGATATAACTTTTTTGTCCGAAGACTTGGTCACGGCCGATCGTACAGCAGAGAACATTTTTGGGCAGATTTTCGCAAAATTCTCTGGGAAAATTTAAAAATTCTTGTTAGTGACACCTAAATGAGAAAGAATTTGATATTTTTTGTAAGTTTTATGCAATTTTTGGGAGAAAATTTGGTAAGTGAAAATAAGGAAAAAATTTTTTCCAATCTTACCGATTACGAAACCACAATTTGCAAGCAGGGTGACCGAAGAAGTAGAAGTGTCACTTAATTTTAATACATCGCCATGCCGTTCGTTGTAAAAAGTTGGACCGAATATAATTTCCCAGTATTTTGTTGCTGCACAAAATGGTGGGCACGGTGACAGGTCGAATAGAAAGCTTGATTTGAAGGTGGAAGTGCATTCCCAATAAGTACACTTTTTTCCAAAAATCTTTTCAACACTCCGTTTTTAATGATACGTTTAACAATAATTTCAACTAGATTCTCTCCAGAGAAATAAGTATTAATTAGAAATTTTATTTCTTGGAGTTCTATTATTTTATTGTTGCTTTTGATCTGCGATCATTTTTAGGTACAAGCGGCTAGTTTCAAGCTCAGTCAAAATAAATTTAACATTTAAGATGATTATAATACTTCATGCTTCGAAACTTTCTGATGTTTTTAAACTCAATTTGAGTGCAATGAGAAGGGTTTTAGATTCGCCCAGCGGAAGTAAAATGTTAGAATTCTATTGCATCCAAATCACACCATATTGATGAAAAATAAAATTAAAAACTACCAGTCGTATTTATAAACCTATTCCAAAGTATGACTTACTTTTTTTTTTTTGTAAATACCTTTTATACTTTATCACAAAATTAAAAGGAGAAAATAAAAATTAAAATAGTAATATAATAAAATAAGTCCACCCTGTAAATATCTGTTATATCCCTTTATTTTTGCACTTCTACTCAATGTTCAAACTGTACAAAATAATCTTACACCAAACTGTACATTTTACGGGGATTTTTCATCTCCAATGGCAATCCTAAAAGTCCCAGTGTTCCATCTGCAATTTGAGTTTAAAATAAATGTTAATTTTCTAAAAAAAAAATGGAAAATTCATCAACAAAAATAGATTTTGATGAGGTCGCCAGAATTATCAATTTAGATTTCAATGAGCATAAAAAAACTATTCATAAATGTTGCGTCAAATCATCTATCATTCCGCTTAGCGATTATTATGAAGCACTTCAAAAGGAATACAAAACCATTGAGAATTGTACAACTCCTCGAAAAGATAAACCTGATCCATTAGAGTATATTGATCTATTCAAGGGATTCGAGGAGTATCCTGCAAACATACCTAAGCCGAAAAAACAAACAGCTCGAGAAAATGCTCGTTTCCATCTCACAATCAAGTCAAAAACAAATTCATCATCGACATCTATTAATTCTTCAAAGATTCTTGAAGATCAGCCGTCAGCAGCAGTAATTTGCAATGATTTCTCCAAATTTACTGAGAAACTAGTAAATTTTAAAAAGGAACTTGCCGACCAATCGAGTTCAAAGGAGTACAATGAGAAACTGGAGAATATAAACACCTTTGCAAGGGAATTGGAGAAGCTTTCGCAAGCGGACGAGGTTGGCAACGATGCATTCACGGAGGAAGAAGAGGCAAAGATACGACAGATTTCAGAGAACATGGAACACTATGCATTTATTCAAGAAAACCAGGATCTCTATAGTAACTCAAAATCAAACGATGCAAACTCTGCCAGATTAAATGATTTGGTTGACATTGTTACCGATGCCCTAGTGGCAGTAAATTGTTATAAACCTTCTTAAGAAATAAATATTTTATTCTAATTGATGCTTTTTATCCGCTACTATTGGACTCATCAGGGTCTGTTGAGTACAATTCGAGGTCGCTGTCGTGTCTAAGTTCACTCCCAATTTGATTGACTGTGTCATTTAGAGCCAATAGCTTACGCAAACCACTCGCAAGAAAGTCAATCTTAATGCGAGTTGTGGTGATATATGTCTCGAAGTCAACTCCTGGTGACTGATGTGGAGTTTGCGCATCCCTGTTCAATATACGGTCAAAAGTTTCTATAGTCTTGGCCAAGGCATGCAAAGTTTCTTTACGATATTTGAAGCGAGCGGCTGTTGCATTTACAGGAACAGACTTTGCTTTTTGTGAGGCTTCAATCTGTAGGAGGATGTGGTTTGATTTCTCACAAATATCTGAAATGTATGCTATCTGCTTTTGTTTTGTGATACGAGCTCGATCTGAAACCAAGGTTTAAATTGAGTTTAAAATTTTATTAATTGCAATATTATTTACCGAGTTCATCAATCATTTCATCAATTAATTCAGTTTTGTGTGTTGTATTCATTTTGGAAAATTTGATCTTAAAAATTTGAGTTGGATTTTAAATTTCAAATTTAAATAACTGGAATGTCAAAATAAGGATTGAAAAGGAAATTTTTGTGGGGTTTTTCTGGTAAATTACCACAGGGTGGTTCTTAAGATTTTTTTATTGAAGTTTTTCCTTGAAATGATTTCTTTCATTGGGTAGGTATGTGCATATATGTAGGTGTACTTTTTTTTGAAATCCCGGATACAATAAATTGGTAAAAAAAATCACAAAGGGAATTAGCAACGCCACAACATTAACAAAATGGAGTTTTCATACAAACTATCGATAACAAGTTAGTATGTAATTCACACCGGTAAAATAGTCTTTCTGTGCGCTTAAGTTAAACACCAAAAATTCTCTGGGTTCAACTAGGCCCGCAGGCAATTAGTTGTTGTTGAATTTAACATGGTGATTGTTTATTCCCGAAGTCATTTTTTTGCTCCTGTTTTACCCGGGGTTGCAAAAAAACACTCCTAATAACACGAGGAGGATCTCAGATTGCTCTAAGATTTTTTTTATTTAATCCTATTTTTTTTTTGTAATTATTTGAATCGAAATAACTAAAGTAATTGCTGCCATATTATTCACTCTTTTAATCCAGATTGAAACTTAAATCCGGATGTAAATGTATTTAAATTTTATTGATTTACAATAGGATTTAAGTTAGACGTTTAACATTCACATATTTTAGTGGAAACTATGACGTTTTCTCCATTTCGGATAATCCAAAAGCATCAACAGATATAACCTCATTTCTTCCCGATTCTTCTGATTTAGAATATAATTTCAACCAAATTTGCATGATTATTTCATAGCAAATATATAGTAGTAAAATATAGTAGCAAATTACGTTAAGACTTTACGAGCATACTCAAAACTCGATACATACAAAAACATTAGAGAAAATAAGTTTCGAACTTCGAAAATTTATGCAAATTCGCAAGAAATTTCACTTTAACAAAGTCCCCTTTCACACAAGGAAACTGACAGTCGTATTTATAAACCCATTCCAAAGTGTGTCTAACTTTGGACAGCTGTCCAAGTCCAAAACCTTATTTTTAAACATGTTCCATCGAGTGTCTAATTTAGACACTGAAATCGGTTGTCCAAACCTATTCTAAAATGGGTACGTTCAATGAACAAAAAATTGAAAAATAATCTTCAAACGAACGCTCACGAAATTGACAGATTACAGGGATGTGAGCGAGTGTATGAGAACATTTGTAGGCCACTGTTGGAATGCGTTTATAAATAAGGAGATGTCCAACTATTTAGACAATGGCTAGCTGGACAACTGTCCAAGAGTGTTCTAAGGAAATCTAATAAATACGACTGTGAATTTCCAGCAACTTTCAGTTTTTAGTTAAAAAGAACACCAAGTAAGTTACCTTTCACACGAAGAAACTTATGGTCTTATTTATAAACGTAGTCTAACTTTAGACAACTGTCAAACTTTGGAAAATGTGTTCAAAAGCCTTGTTTATTGTTGTCTTATAGACAATTAAAAGAAAAAGTAAAAAAATCTCCAGCAGTTTATCTTTCCATTACCAATAGTTCGATAATTTTTGTAATATGCTTTTACCATTGCCCTGAGTCCACATCTCCTGTAGCTATTTCATATTAAAGGAGCAGTCAAAACCAAAAACAGCTGTTTATCACAGTACAGTGAATCTGATTATCTTGAAATGCTAAAAGTATTTTTGTTTTTCCTATAAAAAATCTTTTCAAAAACTATGACCAAACCAAATAAAATTGATACGAACTATATAATCCGCGTCGAAGGTAAAAACGCCTTCCGCCGAGGTGATACATTCGACAATTTCGAAGAAGTAGCCGAACGTCTGAGGGCACACACTCAGGAGTCTCTAGTCTACTACTGGACTCGCGATAGTCGTCTTGTAAAATTTGCTCATCGAAAAGTGTCTCGAAAGTTGAACGAAGCAATACAATACTACAGCATAAGATTTTCTTGTATTTTCGGTGGTCAGCGTTTTAAATCCAAAGCCAATGGTTTACGCCCGTGTAAGCGGCAAACTCGACAGATTGATTGTCCAGCTTTTATTTCATTGCGTGCAACAAAATGCGGTCGTAAGCTAGAAGTTATCGATGTCTGCAATGATCATACTCATGAAATCACCGAACAAGCTGTCAAGGAGCTACCGCAGAAGCGTAGACCAACCCAAAAATTGTTGGAGGAGGTAAGATGCGCGTTTGATGAAATGACAAGGGTGGGGTAACATGATGTTAACTTTTTCTTTTTTACAGATTCACGAATTACTTCACTTGAATATCGAAAAAAAGATGATCATCGACTATGTCAAGCAGAAGGAGAATAAAACTATCTTGAAGAAGGATCTCTTTAACATGTCAACACATTTGGGATTGTCAAGGACGCGAAGTGAAGACGAACAAAAATCTATTCTCCAAAGAATTCACCGTAATATAATTTATTTGTAAGCATAGAAATTTATTAAGATTTGTAAACTTTTAGAGACTGCAACGCAGGATGCTATCCAACATGCCGTCATAAATAGATTTTTCCAGTTAGAATCAAGTTACTCTCTCAACACCGAAACATTTCAAGAAGATCTTAAAGCCAAGCCAGATTCCCTTGATATCTTTGAAAGTAGAGCATCGCCATCATCGATGGATTTTTCATCTTTGACTCCTCAAGTTGATTTGCTCAACTCAACTAACAACTCAAATCAGGAATATGATGAACTTTTGAGTAATCGCATAATCGTCGATTATGAGGAAGAATCAGAGGTACTGGAGGAAAAGTCAAACCTGGAAACAAATACAGGTTCTATTTCGGAGAATAGTTGGAATGAGGTGGGAGGAAGTAGGCCAACTATTATCTATGAAGATCTTATTTGCGGAGAAGAAACTGGTTATGTTTATGACGAGCTCAATCTTACTAAAGAAATTACAGAAGAAGTAGAGGAGCCCGTTGATGAGCCTAACTCGCCCAATCATCCAAGTGACCTGGACGATAAAGAGGAATTCTTTAACGATTTTATTCTTATGAGTCCAGTAGCAACTGTTTGTTTGACTGAAATGACTTTGGATGAACAAAGTAAAGCAAATTTAATTGAAGATGAAAATGAACAAGCTGCTTCAATAGACCACAATTTCTCACCAGCCACTGAGTCTGTTGAAAAGAGAGAATTACCTAAATATGCCACTTTGAAAACACGGCGAAGAATTTTGAGGTGTCGTAATTGTGGAACAAACGCTAGATTAATCAAAATGCAAATGTCTTACCTTAGGCAACAGAGGTTAAAGCTTTTTGAAGAAACTAAGGTATTGAGGCTTCAGAAGCTTAAACTAAAGGCAGAGATTGATGCTATTAATAGTGGATTGCTGTGATTTAGTATTTATATGAGTACAATTTTTAGTTAAGATGCTTGTGATAGAATTTTGTTGTTGATGTAGAGCTTCAATTACATAATTAAAAAATAATAAAAAATGCATGGAAATTTTTAATTTCTCACTATCATCATGATGGGAAGAACTTTTGCCCGTCGTTTATTGTATGAGCTCCGTGGCGTTACTATAATCTTGTAAGTATTCAAAATTTAGTGACAGTTTTAAGACGATGTTTCGTCAAATGATTATTCTTCTGAGAATACATTTTAATTCAATTTTAAACGATTTCATTCTAACGGCCAAAATTTGTTTACTATGATTTTTAAAAGTCCGGTGTACCGTTCGTCAGTTAACTTCTTCTTTTTAAAATCCTATTTTGTAAACAATTTAAAACAACTGGCATTGTATTTTATCTTCAGGTGTTTATTTTGAATTATAATACCTTCTTTACATCGTATCATTTAATGACATTCTATAGAAGCTTTCAGGAGTTATGGCAATTTAAATTATGAAAACAATAAAGTCAGTTGCTTTAAAGCCGACATTTCCGTAACTTTCTTAATCAATATTTCTTTTTTTCAAAAACATCTTAAATTTGTTTTGTTATTTGTTTAACATGTTGTTTTAAGTTATTTTATTTTGTTATTAATTTATTTATTACACATTTTTTTTTATTCATAAACATCTTCCTTATCGGCAACATATCGAATTATATCGGCAGGCCTCAATAGCTTCTCGGCATCACCATCAGGAATTTCAAAACCAAATTCATCTTCCATTGCCATGATCACTTCTACATGATCTAATGAATCAAGACCAAGATCAGTGATGAAATGTGAGTCAACGGATAGCTTTAAAAAAGAAAATATCGATTTTATAACTTTAGAATTTTAAATTAAGTCGTTATGCATGTTTTTGAGTTTGGCAATTGCAATCGATATTCAAAAATTGATAACAAAACAAAATTCTCGAACTTTACCTTTTTAGGATCAACCTTATCGTACAAGTTCAACACCAGAAGAACACGTTCTTTGATTAATTTCAATGAAAGTGGTGGTAAACCCGAATATAAGCGTATCGATTGCGACTGCCAAAGACTCCTTCTGTCCTGAGGACAAAAAAAAAAAAAAACGAAAACATGCATTAATATGGTTGAATTTTGGAAATTACCTTATCAGCTGTGACTTTATCGTATGCAGCTACAACTTTAAGGACACGTTCGCGAATGTCTTCTTTTGTAATTTTTGACGAATATAATCGTGTGACTGCTAGTTTATTCTTGAAAAAATAATAATTCAAAATAGGTAAATTGTATAATGAATAAACAAAAACCAAAGGAAAAAGGAGAATTTCTTCCTTTTAAGAAAACAAACTTTTTAATCTTAAGCTAGATTTAAGATTTTGTATGAATTATTTTTTGTGGAAAATTAGATTCGGTTTGTGAGTGATATTTTTTCCTTGGAATTAAAATTTAAAGATTTCATAATTATTTTGATTGAATGGAAATTCTTCAGATTTTACATTTCATTCAACTTTTAGTTTCCATTTGCACCAAAAATAAAAAAAAATCGATTGTTGGCTGTCACTAAGAACCATCAATGCATTTTTGGTTTTATTAAGCTATTCTTATACATATATATATATATTTGGCTTAAATCCTAGAAAAGAACTATTTATTAAAACAGTGATAAGTCTTCAACTTGTATGATTAATTTCAGAAGTATACAATTTGTAGCATTTAAGCTTTCTAATAAAAATTTCTTTTGATAATTTAAAGGAATAATGATGTTTAATATGTACTTCCAACTCTAACCAAATGTTCATCAGGTCAATTATAATCACTGAAAGGCTTTAATATTATAGAAAACAAAAATGAATTTATAAGTTCAAATGCTTTAAAATTTGGCATAAAAACAAAAATTTGACCAGAAAGCTTTTCACAATATATTCGACCTTGATAAAATAAAATAAAGTTAAGGTCAAGAAGTCCAAAAGAGATTGCCTTTGTTACTGCCTGCATTTTAATATGGCTGTTATTTCGTGTTATTTTGTAAAAGTAACGATATAAAATTTTTAATAACGAGAGAATAAAAACAACAAACAAACTAAAAAAGGTTTTAAGCGTTTAAGTTTAATTTTAGTTAATTTG
This sequence comes from Epistrophe eligans, assembly GCA_951394125.1. Classification (NCBI taxonomy): domain Eukaryota; kingdom Metazoa; phylum Arthropoda; class Insecta; order Diptera; family Syrphidae; genus Epistrophe; species Epistrophe eligans. Next base: position 12,826,036 of record OX596031.1, on the reverse strand, counting down.
AATAAAGAATAAAAAAAAACATGGCTAACAAAATAAGACCCTTATTCCAATCGACTTTGAAATATTACGCAATTATTCCTTCAAATAAATAAATACATACATCTTTAATAACTAACTTATGTGCAAAACTTCTTTGAATTGGCTGCATTTGCTTAGTAAACCAATCCAATAATGGATTACAAAATTAATTTTGGAATACGCTGGGAACATTTTGAACTTTATGACAGTTTTCAAGAACTTATAAGAATACAGAAATAGTATTCTTCTATTTTTTTTTTAAACGAAAAAGATATAAGCAAAACAACAGAGTAGTTTATAAAAAACATTATTTCGGTTTCTTCACTTGCCCAGGCTTGAACGTTGTTGACGGAAATACATACAAAGAAATTAAAAACATTTTATGAAATAATGTTAGTTTCTGAAATTTATAAATAGGTATAAGCAGATAACAACACCTCTTCAAGAAGACTAACGATATGGATTAGAGAATACTTTTTTAGGTAAGTAGGTACACCAAAAAAATAGAATTTAATTGAGGTTAGAAAGGATGGTCTATCTAACTTTCGATAACCCCTGGGAGGTCAGAAACTCTACCATAATTAACTAATTAAAATCGATTATAAAAATTATTGATATTATAGGAAAATTACTTGGTTGATTTTCGTGCAAATCGCCGGTGCAGGATTCATGTGCATCTTGCGAATGGCAGGAACAATTGCTGGAGCAATACGCCGACCATTACCACGAACAGCATTTGCAGCAACATTAAAGCCACGGCTACAGCTACGAACAACTTGAGTCAGTGACATGATTTTAGCCTGTAACAATTAAAGTAAAAATCTTTTTATTTAAAGCAATTCTTATAGTAAATTAATTAAAGTTCAAGAAAATTACACTGAATTTTTCGTTCTCAGTTGAATTATGTAAAAACTTCTGCTGTCTGTCGACGTGAATAAAGACAAAAGAGGAGGACAGCTAGATATTGTATGTCAAAAAATTAAAATGTCAAAAAATTCCCGAATTATCTCTAGTCACGGATTTAACGGGGATGTTATTCAATTTCAAAGTAATGGGGAAATTAATTTTCCGTAGCGGGAGTATGACTGACTTTTGTCATATTCACGGCTATATAAGGTGTATTTTTTTTTCAATCCCGGAGAGAATAATTGGTAGAAAAAACGACATCGAGGATTAACGATACCATCGCAGAAAAAAATGGAGTTTTCATACAAACTATCGATGATAAGTTTGTAGTTCATGCCGGTAGCACAGTTTTTCTGTACGCTTAATTACAGTCCCAAAAATTATATGGGTTAAGCTAAGCCCGTTGGAGATTAGTTGCTGTTGCAATTAATATGTAAAATATTTAGTTCCAATTTCATCCGAGTTTGGAAAAAACAAGCTTATAATCTATCAGTCGTATTTATTAGATTTTTGTCTACTTAGACACTGTCTAACTATTTTCAAATTGGTGGAAATATACCTTAATTAATAAAAATAAATATCACATTATACACGGTTAAGGCAATCTACTCTGGTGTCTAAGTTAGGCAGCTATAAGACAACAATAAACGAGGTTTTTAACATTAGAAATGTTTAAACGGAGGCATACAATATAAAAAAATCAAAAAAATATGAAACGCCTAGTAGACAAAGGGGGCGAAACGTGAGGGGAATAAACAAAATAAACAAAATAAACAAAATCAACAAAATAAAAAAAATAAACAAACTAAACAAACTAAACAAAATAAACAAAATTATTTCGTTCATGCTTTGTTATTACTAGTTTGAGGAAATAGAAAACGAAGAAGATGATAAAACGGACAGAAAAAAAGGAGAAATGTTCATAGGAAAAAAATGGGTATGTTTTTGATGATGATTTTTGCGAAATCCGAAAAATACCCGATTTGCGTTTACTTAAATGCTTATATCTTTCGATCCAATTATCCGATTTTCAATATTAAGGTATATAATTAAAGGAAAAATGACTGGCGTGTTAGAGCAAACAATTTTCAAAATCATTCAAAATTTTATACATGAAAATAAATATCGGACAAATAATTTAATTCAACGAGGAAGTTGATTAAAAAAAAAAGCATTAAAATACTTTCAACCACCAATTGGCGAGAGGAATATAATTAGTATTCTAAAGCCGGCGGCGGCGGCGGCGGAGTTTGTGCAATAAAAAACCACAATCGTGGCAAATTTGCTTCGCGTCGGAAAAAAAATGGTAAATGTTCATATGTACCTACCTAAATTTGTAGTCGGTATAATAATTGTAAAGATTCATTGTGTTTGGTTTGGGTTGCTTATAACTTCGGTTCTAAAGCGGCATATACACGGTTCAAGCACTCCATCAAGCATGTGAGACTGTGTTAGTAAGTTTTTTTCGTTGATGCCTATCTTTTGTACATGCTTGAAGCAAAATCAAAAAGTTTTGATTTTGCTTCAAGCATACACACAACCTATACGTGTGACATTTTCACTAATACACTCTCCCATGCTTGAAGAGATTTTGACGTGTGTATATCCCGCATATCCGTTCATTAAGGTCTTAAAATTTAGCTAGAATATCGGACTACATTTTTTGTATTATATCATTGCACAGTCACATAAAACTATATATATGAAAAACCTTATTAAATTGCGTATTTAATAGAAACAAAAATTTAATACAAAACAATAATTTTTTAAACCACATGTATTTGACCCTTTTTAGGAAAGTTATGATGTTGGTACCTATGTTCAGAAAAGTTGCTCAACATTTAAATTTGACATTCAATGTACATACATACATAAATACATAAAGCTTTTTTCATTTCTAATGTTCCTCAACTATGCTGGAATGGCAAATCGGGTAAATTTTTAACACATTTTCAAAAGTTGGACAGTTGTCTAAAGTTAGACAACGTTTATAAATAAGACCATATGAATCTATGACTGCATACTATTTTCCGCACAAACAATTCACCAAAATGTTATGTCTTTCATTCCAATTTTAAAGTTTCGTATCGCTTTGTAAGTACCAATCTCAGTGATGATGTGATGATATTTCATCTTAATTTAATGTAAACTTCGATCGGAGGCTTGGGAGCGTTCAAATGACCGAAATCAGAATGAATCTTTTTTGAAACCATTCCATGGACGGTTTAAATTTAAAATTTACGTTTTAAATTAAAATTATTCGAATTATTCATATTATTCACTCGATAAATCCAGATGTAAATTATTTGAATTTAAATTAATTTACATCCAGTTTTAAGTTTTCATCTGGATTATAATCGAGTGAATAATATGACGGTAAGAGACATTTTGTTTGCAGTGGGTTAAAACTGCACTATGAATTTCAGAGCTTCTAATAAAATAAGGTGCTATAATCCACTAAAATCGGGTGATTATTGAATTCCAATATTAAGAACTTAAATCATGATTTCATCGATTAAATTTTGATGGTCTTATTTATAAACGTTGTGTAACTTTAGACTACTGTCCAACTTTGGAAAATGTGTTCAAAAACCTTGTTTATTGTTGTCTTATAGCTGCCTAACTTAGACACAAGTGTAGATTGTCTCAACCGTGAATAATGTGATATTTATTTAAATTAAATAAAGCCTATTTAGACAGTATCTAAGTAGACAAAAATCTAATAAGTCGTATTTATTAGATTTTTGTCTACTAAGTCGTATTTATTAGATTTTTGTCTACTTATATAGCTATATTATTCAATTTCGATGATTTACCAGTTGCAATATTCCTTGTTTAAAGATGATCAGCAGTGAACAAACTTACCGTAAGACTTCCAAAACAATACGAATAATTTAGAACTTTCAACTGTCTTAACTAGATAATTTGTTTTAATGATACGCGTAGTGGGTATAGTCGAGTCATTAATTTTTCTGTAATCTCAACTCCATTTCACTTCAATTCCAAATACAACACTCAACTCAGGTGTCCAGGTGACAAAAAACATGGGTCGAAAATCTGAAGCTTATCCAAGTCCCTGGCTCAATCAAAGGTTTAAGGACAGTTCTTAAACGAAAGTGCACAAAAAAGAGGTAAAGATTTGAAAAGAATCATCTTACGGCCATAATGAATAGTAAGATTCATTCAGATTAAAACTTAAATCCGGATTTAAATTATACAAATTCAATGTAAATACATCCGGATTTAAGTTTTGTTCTAAATGTATCGAGTGAATTATATGGCTGTTAGAGTTAAAGAAAATATGCTTGCTTTGCATTTTGTTATTTCAAAATTCACTCTTTTATCAAAATCTTTTCCAGAACATTTTGGAATTTAATCTCGTAATAAATTTTAAGCCAACTTAACTTTCAATTTATATAATTTTATTACAAAAATCTTTACATTAATAATAAACATTAAAAGTACATATTGATGTTAATTTTATAAATAAATCAAAGTAAAATAAAAGAAATGGAAATTTCCATGACAATTTAAAGGACGCATTTTTTATCGCATTGATGTGGACTTAATATTACTTGATATTAAATATTATTATTATGCACCACATTTTATGACAAACAAAAATTAATAAAAAATCAATTGAAATACATTAAAAAGTAATAATAAAAAAATGCTATCAACCACGCATGGCACACAAAAACTACGCAAATATGTATTTATTCATTTATTTATTTTTAAGTGTGCAGTTTTATTTAATTTTAATTTTAATCATTTATTTAATACTTAAAGAAAAAATTTGTCTTCGTTGTATAAATTCAGTTTTAAACACAATATTATAGTTAAAGCCATCTTTAAGAGGTCTCTCCTTGGTTAGGTTTTGTTAGTAAATAGTTTTATAAACATTTGCAAGTTTTTTATTGTCCAGCAATCTGAAAATAGAAAAAAAAATTATACATCAGACATCGATATTTTAGTGTATGTTATATAATAATTTAATGACTAATGTTTATAAGCTATAAAAAGTATGCAATGTTTTTGCATAAAACACATTCAAATCAAAATCGTATGTATTTATTGATTAATGATTTATGTGAAATTCCTTCCAACAACAGAAAAAAATCGATTCTATTTGAAAAAAACGCCTTTTTTTTTAAAGCTGTTCGACACAAAAAACTACTTACAACAACTAGATGCCCATTTTTGTCTCGGTTTATGCCAGGCTCTCCACCTGTTTGAATGTCTATAATACCTGACTTGCCCTTGACAACATTGTGCTCCAATCTGAAAATTAAAAATAATCAATTGAAATATATTTACTAATAAAAAGAAAGAAATCTTTAACTTACGAATCTCTGTCCACAATACTGATTATGTTCGCTGTACCCACTGTATGAATAATATATGTACAGCACTCTATAACTGCAGGAATCTCTAGAATAAGATCACCCTTGTCTTTTTTTAAGTCTAATGGAATTCGAACCAACATCAGATGATCACTATGATTCGTCAGAACAAAATCAATTTTGTCCAATGGCAGTCGATGCTTTTGTTTGTAGGTTTTTGCATCAAGAAGATATATAGCTTTATTGCTGAGAAGAATAAATCGATCTCTTGGCTTATAGCCATGTCGATCGAATTTGACGCAAGGCGAGGAATACTTAAGTTCTTCAGAGCCTAATGTTGTTGTCACAAAATTACTGACTTGCGTCGAGTGTTCCTTGGGAATATGGTCTTCATTGAACCATTTGGCAATACTTTGGGGATAGTTTTTCTTTTTATCTACATGTGAAAAAAATCTCTTTATATCAGAGATAAATGTAATTATTAAAAAAAAAACACTTACCTTTAAAGACCTTTTCAGCTGTGACTTTCAGTTCGAATTGCTGCTTCTTTTCATTGCTTAGCTGTTGACGATAATTCCTCGCTAGGTGAAGCCTATGCACCCTATGGAGGTATTTAGAGGCTTCTTGGCAATGTTTTGGGGCTGAAGGCCAACTCATGTCCAGCACTTTTGTTGGCAACTCCTTGGACAATCTCATAAGCCACGATCTCTTAGCATTGGCAATGAATGCTTCATTTAAACCATTTGGTGGATCTTCTCTGGTGATGAAACCTTTAATGAATGCTCGAATCTTGTCAGCAGCCTCTCGTCGTCTTTTCGCAGCTTGAATAGCCAGATATCGTCGGCAATATGATTGGAGAATAATTGTATTCTCACGGAGTTTGAGATATACCTGGCGCTGTTTTCGTCCCTTCCAGTGTGACTGAATAATGGCAGCGACATCGTGTTTCTTGGCTTGGAACGCATCTTCTGTATCGAAAAGGGTTTTAGGGAAGCGAATGAAAATTTTAGTTTGTCCCAATCGGAAATCTTCGGATCCGAAACCGATTTCCTTGACCAGGATTTCCACTCCGTTCTTTGCGGGACCTTTGTAATTTGGCCATGTTTTCTTGCACAAACATTTGTATCGTTGCAGGAACATATCATAAGTTCTTCTGTATGCGAAGCCAGCCCTTCGAACTCTCAAATTTTCCATCAATCCCAGGTATTTCACCTGATGTAACACCAAACTATCATTGAAGATGCCACCAGCTTGTTGGTCATTTGGTTTGATACAACGAATGTAAGATGGCTCCTTGCACATTAGAATATCCATAAGATTGTTGAGTGAGATCCTGAATTGAGTCACTGCTGTATCAGGTCTCTTCTTCGACAGATATTCCTGTTCTGGGAAGCAAGCTCGTACAATTGTATTCTGAGCTTTGCTCATAGTTTCTTTCAGATCTCTGAACAGAAGATCATTGTTCTTATCTAAAAATCCAACCACATTATAAGTCACATCGCCGGCGTAGTGAACTAAACGGAATTCATCTCGACCCATGGTCTTTTGAACTTGCGTCGGTGCCTTGTGATGGCAGATATAATGCGGATGATTACCCAGCTGGTTAGTTAGCTTAGCTAAGAACGTCAAATCTGTTGGCTCACCTGGACGTAGGCACTCTTCGTCCAAGATTGAAATAATTCCCTTGTACTTCTCTTCGATAAGGTTGCAAATGACTTTGTTATCAAAATACTCCACGGGAACCCATTCGATTCCCTCGCGATTATACTCTTCCTGTTCAGACTTCAAAGTGAGTTCGATAAACAGCTGTTGAAGTTTTTCATTACAGAAATTGATACAGAATTGCTCGAAGTTATTCTTTTGGAAGATCTCAAAACCATAGATATCAAGAATACCCATGACATTCTTTCGTGCTGCTCGAACGTCTTTTGCCTGAAGAGAGACATTAAGTCGGTGAACCAACCAAGTGAAGAGGCGATCATAGACAGCCTTGGCTAAGGCATCACGAGCATAGATAGCCATTTCACGACTAAGTGGGGAAGTAACTACATCACCCTGAGCATCGATTGTCCTATGAGTCATAGCAGAAGAGAGTTCCTCAACATTACATCCAAGGAGCTAGAAAATATAGTTTATGTGTAACAAAAGTATAGTAGCGGAATTTAAAAACCCTATACCTTAGCTACAGCTGCAACTGATTCAGGTTTCAGAATTTTAGCATGACCTTCCTCCTCGGTGAAGCCTACGTTACCCATATGTAAAACACTTCCAATTATGTTAAAGATCTCCCTTTGTTCCTCATCGGTAAAATCAATAACACTCATTGCTTCTTTGATAATTTTGAAATTTGCTTTGTCATTAATACGAGCGACAGAACCCTTTTCCTAAAAAAACATATTGTATATAAAAAAAACTATAAGCTTCTTTTCAGGATGGTAAATCCTTTGACAAATTAAATACCCCATCACTCAAATAATAATAACTGTCCAAATTCCTTTTTAGCTGTAAATCCTTTAATTGTTCATCACTAGCTCCAGCTAAAAGCTGATAGAAGATGTGGAAATTTCTTTCACCATTATTTTGATGTACAACTCGAGACTTTTCGAGAAGATAGTTCAAAATATTTCCACCAATTGGAACTCCTGTGAAGTCAAACTGTACGTCCATGTATTTTCCGAAACGGGATGAATTATCATTGCGATTGGTCTTAGCATTTCCAAAAGCTTCCAAAACTGGATTACTCTTAAGAAGTTTGTCCTTAACACCTTCAATGGTCGTCTGATGACCAGAAGCAGCAGCAATGTATTGAAGTACTTTTTTTGAGGCTTCTGTTTTTCCCGAACCACTTTCACCTACAAAAAAAAAGAGAAACAATGATTCAAATATCAAACATCTATCTATGTAACACCCATTTAATTCGTTACATTTTATAATGTTTTTGGTCTTTGAGTGCTTTTGAAAGTTCTTGTTTTTTTTGAAAATTAAACAAATTCTACTAAAATACATATTTTCCTAAGTCAAATAAGTGCTTCAGGGAATCCTGCTGAACATGAAAAATTTTTTTAAATTCAAGAACCCTTATTTCATATTTTGACCATGTAGTTTTATGTAAAGTTTATTTAAATTTTCTATTTTTGTGTCAATGCTACAAATAATTTTAAAAAATCTTATCTTTACTTAAGATTGAAAAACATAAAAAACCTACCAACAAATTATTTCAAGTATATTATCTAGATGTCAATAATTCAATACAATAAACAAGAGCGATAATCAAACAGAATTATTTTTATTATAGTTATCACGAATTAAAGTTAATAATAATTATGCGATCTTATAACTGACATCGATAAGCACTTAAAATAATTATTGAATTAACTGAAAATAAGATAAGAGAGTAAAGGTTTTGGGAACTTATGGTGCGTCAATAGTATTATGAAATGGAATCAACTTGGAATTTTTGAAACTTTTATGGTATCGCTACATGACTCCGTATTTATAGGTAGTTCAAACCCTTGTGGATATAAGATATTTGAAAAGCGAACAAAAGCGAACAAAAGCAAACTTGTCTTCAGTTCTTGCAATAACGTTTTATTTATTTACTATTTTCGGCTCCAAAAGTTCGCATCTATCAATATCTTAATTTTTACCTATTAAGTATTTAATGTTATTAAATGTTTTTATACCTTTAAAACAAAAAAAGCTGTAATTTTTCAAAATAAAATAAATTATAAGCAATACAGTACCTGAGATAAGAACGCACTGTGCTTTATTCTCTTCGATGAGGGATCTGAATGCATTGTCTGTTACTGCAAACCTGTATAATATAATTTAAATAAAAACATTAAAAGAAAGAAGTATTTTTTTGGGAGTTTGGATTAAAATTAATGTAAGAACAAATTTAAATTAATGTTGGGTTAGTTGGGTCAAATGACAATTTGGTTGCATTTACACGAATGAAAAATTATTAGTGCTCCTGTCAAAAATATTTATAGACAATTTTTTTTTTATTGACAGAAACAATGATGATTTTTTAATCGTGTTAATGCAGTAGAATTCTTTGTAAAGGAGAATTTTTTTTTTTCCTGGATTTCAGTTCATATCACTTAAAGTTAATTCTTCTTTTTCGCGATAAAAGTATTCAAAAGCTTATAATTTCTGCAAATTAAATTTATCTAATATTCTATATTACAAGAAAAAACTTACACATGTGGAGGAGCTTCAAAGAAATGTCTGTTTCTATATTCCTTGATTTCATTTTCTGAATAAATTGGCAACTCTTTGTAAGGGTTCACTGAAACCAACACCTGTCCGATATATGTCTGAAATTAAAATAAAAGAATTTTTTTTTATTATTAAAAAAGTGTTAAATAAGTTAGTTAACAAGTTTTCAAGTGCATTTAAAGGTGCAAAACGTGATAAAAGCTTATTTATACAGACATCAACTACTATACACGCACACACACACTTAAAGAGTCACTTTTTCTTACACCGTTCATAGTCTATTTTTAAGATTTATAGACAAATTGTAGCGAATTTTCAAAGAGGCACGAAATAAGTTATAATTATCAATTGTTAACCAAAAAATTATAATTATATGAACTTACATAAATTAAGTTCTCTTGAAAACGTTTCCTTAAATTATCAATGAATGCGTCTTCACTTTGATAGTTTTCCAGCAAAACAGAATCCTGTACACCAACACGATCCCGATCGTGAAGTCCTTTCTCCATTGCGCCGTGTTTAGCGGGTAAATTTGTGCTGCAAATAGAAATAAAATAAATTATTAATTTATTTAAATAAATGTTAAGCTAATATTTAATTTCTTAACTCTAATTAATCATGATGTTAATGCAGCTTGTTATAAGTAAATACTTTAATTTATCCTTAAACACATAAATTTTGGAGATTTTTGTAATTAAATAGAATGACATTGACAGGTACATATATAGAATCATGTCTGAGGTCTTTTGTCAATAATTGATGATTTCTTATCTGAAAGTTATTTAGATTTACCTCAAGTGTAAATTTATACAAAAAATTCTCTAGTTTGAAATGGCAGTTACAAAAAGGGTATAATAGCACTATAAACACTTCACGCTTACTTACATGGCAGCATATTGCAATCAATGTCTATTAAGTGTTCACGATGATGAAGATTTTCTATAACATTGTTTTGGTGATGCAATGTTGAAAGTAATTAATAAAAGAGCACATAGAGAGAAAAGTAAAAGATAGAAAATTGCAGAGTTGTAATTAATGGGTCATAAAAACAGTTACATCATTATGAATGCACTCTTTGAAAGCGAGATCGTATATACATAGCTATGATTGTATAGGATTATTATAATATTGAAGATATATGATGGAATTTTGGAAGTTTTTTTTTTATTAAATTCGCTTTATTATGGAATATGAGTCAAACGACATTTAACTTCTTTTTTCATCAATCATCATGTGCTTTGTAAAAAGTTGACTCCTATAAATGAATGACACATGGTAACTTTATTTTCGAACAAAAGGGTTCTTCGGTAATAAATTTTAGGAATGAGAGAAAAGACTGAATGAAACATAAAATTAAATTGCGAAATTTTATATGTGTAGAAAGTAAAAAAAAAAAAAAACGCAAAAGAAAACAACAAAAACATGTCAAAAGAGAGGTTTTTTAGACCACCTTCTTTTTCTTATGCGCATAATAAAAAGAGTCATCCTCATCACTTACGTACGAGTCCCCAATTCTCTGATTCCGGGTCCGGATTGCATTAATTTTGGGCTCTCTTTTCATTTCTTAATGAAAAGTCAGCTCCAAGTATTGGAAGTATAGTAAGCGATTTTTATACTCAAACGTTCATTTCATGTTCATCAGATTATTAATATTTAAATATTTAATGATGATATACCTTAAACAGCCCTAACGTTCCAAACGCACAGCTGAGGGGTCAAAAGACAGAAAATTTACCATAGAAGTACAATGAGTAATTACTTTCACAATAAACCGTTCTAAACTGTTTAAAATTGGTTCAGAGCCAGAATAGCACTCATATGGCAATTGATTGGCGGTTACAATAGTTATTTTTTGATAATATAATTCCATGAAGGATGCATGCAGTTTGTTGCTCAGTTTCTAATTCGGATAGTTTAGTGTTTTTTTATTTATACAGAAGGAACAGAGATTTCATTTTTTAGTTTTTATATCAATCAGTTTATATGCATATAGAGAATAAGTGTCCCCATCGATGGAGGGACGGAAATAACAAGGTCATTAGAGTAAAAATCATGAGACTCATTTTTGCTTAAAGTTACGATTGCGGTTGAAAAATATTTTTTAAATGTGGTTTTATGCACTTTATCTCTCCTAATTTATTTTTAAATGATAAACTCTTGAAAGTCTAAAAATGATTTAAATATTTCAAAAATTCGATTAAAATTTAATCTACATGTTATTTTCAACTTAAGATATGTACATAAATGTGGTACCATATAATCTAATTAACTTTATATGCTTAAAGTTTTTATTTACAATTCTATGTCATATTTATGTACATTTAATTTTAAATGTTATATAAGAAACAGAAAATAACTTTTATTAGTTTAAATTCATTTTAAAAGCTCTTATGGAAAGTTATCACTAACATTAATAGTTGATGTTGTTAATTTTTTATTTAAGTTGTCTACTGATAATAATAGACATTAGAACTATATGACGTTAGTTGCTCGTTGAAAATCGTAGAAAATACCTTTACTTTGTTAGAATCTTAAAAATACACAACAAAACAAAAACTCATTTATATAAATTTCCAAAAAACAAACTTATGGTCAGTATGATATCTCTTCTTGTATGTATTTTACTTTTAGCACTATTATACGAGTATAAAAATCACTCACTAGAAAAAAGTTTTTCCCATCATGATTCATATTATATAAATTGTTTATTTATAGGGGTTCTTCAACAAAGGGCAATTACTATGAAACTGCAACTGATAATACATCATCTCAACAATTAAGATAGCTGCTACAATGAAAATATATGAACATATTATATTCTAGTTTGAAGAACAACTGTTTCAAAAAAAAGAAGAAAAGAACAATGAAAAATTAAATAAAATAAAATTAACGACTGTATATTCAGTAATATAAATGCAATCAAACTTCCATCTATCAAACAAAACCGCACTAAGACCTTCGACTGTGGCTTCGAAAACATGCGTTGTAAATCATATATCAGTCGTTGTTCTAATTTTACAAAATAAAATATTTACTTAAAGTTGTGGTGTAAACATAAATTAATTATGTTTATAGAGAGATATTTTATTCTCAAATTGCAATCAAATGACAGAACGTCAGACATACCAATTGAAAATGAAGTCTTTTTCAATCGGTTTATTTAAATTGAATATAAGTCCAAGAAATCTTTTATCATTAAAAAGATTAATTGATTGCTTGACAAATTGATAACACAGGTGCAATTATTTAAAGTTGTATATTATTTGACATCAATGCGGTAAAGTACAATACATGGGTATGTATGTTGATATTCAATAAGCTTTAAGCTGGGAAATTTGAAATTAATACATATATGTAGGTTCTTATCATGGAAACCGCCCGGATCGGGATATTCCGTTAGCTACTGCTTTTTATATTTGTGTTAGTAGACATATTATTTTAACACTGCGAAATTTAATCTTTATTGATATAGGAAAGTTTATTATTTTCTGATCGATTAGGATATACTAAATAATTTGCAATACTAGTTGCGAAATTAAAAACACGTTTCTGACGAATTTAAACGTGTTCTTTAAGATACGTTTCAGAGAAACATAAAATATTATCAAACGCGTATTAAATTTAATGATTAAGAAAAATTGTCGAAATTTTAAAAACTACGTGAAACGATATTCCAAAATATATTTCCATAACATGAATAGTAGAATTTCCGATTAAATGTATTTTTTTCGTATCTAAATTTCACATTTTAGTAATATTTTTATTTTTTTCAAAAAACGTCAAAGTACTATTTCCTTTATGTGATTTTTTTTGGTAAAAATCTGAAATGCGATATCAATTTAATGCTTTAGAAATTAGTGGTATGAATTTTAATCAAAATCGTTAGAGTAGTTTTTGAGAAAATTAAAAAAAAAAAGAAATAATTGTATAATGGAAGCTAACCATTCAAAATTACAACCAAATCCGCTTAGGCTATCTATGGACTAACAAAATTCATGCCCGTTATGACCCAATTGACTAACAGTGTTGAGTATCTAAATACACATGGTCACTTAAAAAAAATTCAAAGCAGAACCTACCTAAAACATTTATCAAAAAAAAATTCATTAAAACAATAAAATCAAATCTATAGATTGCGCAATATAACAGTAAATTAAATTTTAGCGTTTTGAAGGACTGTTTTAGATTTCAATGTAAAATATTATCATGCCCATTGAGTAGGTATTATGTATTCAAATGTATGTAGGTGCTATACACATTTTTTTCCTTCAATTTGCAATCTCGCTCCACTTCAATTTTGTTATCTTGAAAGCTTCAATGAGTTCTCCATATTAAAGCCTCATATAGAGAATAATATCCCTTATCAATATCTCTTTTAGCATTCCGGAATTTATTGAATTGTTTTCTGGTGATGTTTACATTTGGATATAATTTTGTCATAAATAGACTAATAATATAATTATTATTTTGTTTTGTAAGAATATTAAGAATATTATGTTTTTGTTTTCAATAAGTAATTTTCACTTCAATTTACAAATTTACATTTAAGTGTTATATTAAAGGTGTAATAAAAAAAATAACTATTAAAAAGTATGACTATAGAGCTCACGAACTTGATTTTAAATAGTAATAAGATTGTTAGGGATATATATTATTCTAGTCTGCGTATACCCATACAAATTAATTACTTACATCAGTTGATTTTCCATGTAAAAATGGTAAAATATCGAAAGGTTACAATTTTTTTAGAAGTGTCAATCACTTATGTTTTCTCATTTTTGCAAATAAAAATATTTTTATATTGAAAATCTTAAAAAAGTAGATAGGTTTCCAAAATAGGGGATCATTCTCGAGTCACATCACTACTGGGGTTTTAAAGCCCAACATTAACCTCAATCTGGTTTATAAACTATTTGACATAATTCTTCAATAATTTCAATGGCTATAATCCGTGAGCTTAGTAGTTTGGCCTATATTATTTCAGACTGAAAAATGTCTTTTGAAAATTTCATTTTAAACGAAGGTTTTATTGTTTTTTTTTTGTTATTGGATTAAAAATTCGCTATAAAAATCGAAAGAAATAATATTTGTTGATTTATGTGAAATGTACGAAAGATGTAAAAAAATCATGTAAAAATGATCTTAACTCATTTTATTAAAGTTCATCAGGGCCTCAAAACGTATTACAAAATAGTTTTTAGTTCCATAAAGTCACACTTGGAAATCATAATATTTATGTTCAAAATAAAATATTAAGATTTTTGAAGACACTTTAGTATTTTATGTTGAACTCAAATTGAAATGATTCACACTGAGACCCGTTTGCTGATACGAAAGTTAAACATTTAAGTTCCACTTAAAATTTTCGTTGCTACTTTTCTCCTCTACGTTTAAACTTTCAAATAAGCATTTATGCAGTTAAAATAATAAATTTCATTACAGCAAATGGGCTTAAGTCAAATAGACCTATGAGTTGTCAAATGAACACATAACACCACATACCTTGCCATTTTCCCGAAAAATTTAATTTTTTAAATTTATGTTTGTTTGAACGACAAAAGTTGTATTTAAACAATTAGTATTTGCTTGTTGCTATATATTTTTTTTGTTTTTAGGAAGACAACATCAAATGATAACAAAACGCACGATCATCTGTTACATCAGCAATTTCACATTTCACTTTGTCCGAACAATTTATTTACTTTTTTCTTCCCTTTCCTATGTTTTTTTTTTATTTTCCTTATATTTTTTTTTTTACAACCTGAGATAGGTTTTCCGAAAGACAAGAACACACACAAAAAAAAAATTATGAGATAAAAAAAAATTAAAAGAAAGTAAACAATCGAAGCAATAGAAAAACTGCCGCACTTGTTGCCAGCACAATTCCAAATGTGCAATTCAAGTCTCAATATTCGCACTTTGGGTGCCAATCGAACCACGATAAAATCGTTGTTGTCAGCATTATTGGAAGTAGCTGTTGTGTGTTTTTTGTTGTTGTTATTCGCACACGTAATCAGGTGGAGAAGAAATCAAATTGAATTTAAAAAAAAAATAAATTTCAAATATGATTTATTGATACGAATCATTTATTTTAAAGTTTTTGCTCTATAAAGTTAAAAACCAGAAGCTCAAAAATTATTTTAAATACACAAAAAAAAAAAACTACACGAATGAATAACACGTATACGCCGTGGATAACGTTTCCATGAATCGATAACTTATCGCTACTTCATCGATATATTTTTTTTTTTGTTCATTTGTTATCATCCAAAGCTCCCGACAGAATCCAATTTGTTATCAAACGTGATAAAAGTATCTTTTTTGTTTCATTTAATATAAAATTAAAGTGGGTATAATTTGGTTAAAGAGTTAAAAAACGATTACAAACTATAATACAATATAAGACAAGCAACAATAAATTATATTCTCTTTTACTGTACGCAATATAGACTGTTTTCTTTATGGTCCATTTATAAAAAAAAGCTTTTGTATTTAATCAATTTCTTATCAGTCTCAGGGTAAATTGTTGGTTATTTTTTTTTTGTTAATTGAAAGTTATTGTGTATATAATATTGATATAATAATAAAGCTATTTGGAATACTTTTGCACTATAAACTCATTATTAGGTCGAATAAATAAAAAAAATGAGAAACATAATTTACAAATGTTTCTTTAAGACGAGACAAGGTGGCGATTATAGCTTATTATATTATATTATATTATCATAATTATTGTTTTGTTTTTAAATAAATGTATACATAAAATACAAAAAAAAAAAATAGCTTTAATGACAGTGATTTTTGGCTAGTTATCAATCAATTCTTTATCACTAGATCAATTTATTCTTCCATAATATGTATATTTATATGGTTCCAAATTTGTAATGCTCTTGCAAAATTCATATATTTAAATGAGATTTATTTTCTCTTATTCTGTTTTAGTTTAATCTTAACTTTAAGTTTTTTTTTTAAATTTTATATTTTGCAATTTTAGCAATCTTTGAAATTATCGCATGGATAATACATACTCGTATAGTATATAATTATGACAAGACAAGGCAGGATCACATTTAATGGGGACACATCTAGATTAATTTGATTTTTACCCTTGAGGGTGGTGTATTAAATCTTCACTACGTTCACTTATTCGAAAAATGTTACACAAAATTATAAACCGGAATGTAACTTATCTTCTTAACGTTTGAAACTATTTATAAACAAACAATATAATTCTTTTTAAAATTAATAAAAACAAAATAAAAAACAAACAAATGCTACGCATTCCTTAAAGTAAAAGGCAATAATTAATTTTTCTTTTGAATTCTTTTGACGATAAGTCCCATTAAACAGCCACGATCGGACATATGAGACAAGATTTATTTGATTTCGTTAAATGGTCGTCATTATTAATAAAATTTTTGCAATTTTTAAACCCATATAGAAATAATATTTTTGTTCTTTTTTTAAAAATAAATTTAAATAACCGCTTCCAGCACAAATAGGATGAGGCTGTTTATTTGTAAAAATTGTTTTTTGATTTATCATTTTTATTTATTTCGGTTTTGAAAAAAATGTTAGCAGTTAGAAATGAATCGTTAACTCCATCAAGTTCATCTTTCTCTTCTTACAAATTTAAAGGAATGAGATTTTTTTTTAATGCTAGCACAGAAATGAAATAACAACAATGCAATGACAGAAAAATTAATTTGAAACCGTTCTCCATTACCCACGAAAAATAAATATATTTTTAAATTGATATCTGAATTTTCCAATGGAACAGAAAATCAATCTTATTTTTCTTTGTCAGCCCTTGCAGTCTTTACTTGAGCTTAAACGCTGTCAAAATAGAAAATAGATCTGTCAAAAAGGGGTAAGTATATAATTAAAAACAAATTTTAGTTGGAAATAATTTTAAATAAAATCAATATTATTGCGATTCACAACAAATAAAAATAGAATCGATATTAATTGCACCGTACACCTTGCTCAAACCGTAGCTCTATCTTTACCCACTATGTACATAATTGTGGAATTTGAAAACAATGTTTGATTTCAAATTCAATTATCAAGTCTTTCAGATTCCATCTCACAAAAGTATACCACAATAAATTAAAGTAAGTCAGCCTGTTTCTATGCAACAACAAACATATTAAATTATGTGAATTTCTTCGGAAGAATGTTATTCAAACGTAACGGCATATAACCGTTAATAATGCTAGTGCTATTGGAGGAAATTGACTAATGTATAACTGTACGACTACGCAATATTTATTGGAGGTGGACCAAACTAACTGAGATAGAAAAAAATCCTGAAATCTGGAACTTTTTTGTATAGTAAAAAATTATGTTTGGGTATCTAGCATGAGTATCTACTACATAAGTACGTTATGTATACATTATGTTCTTATGATGAGAGTATGATAATAATTTATAAGAAAATGTTTAGTCATGAGCTAAAAAAATGTGTAAATTTTTGTTTTCAATTCTTATTCTTCTTATCTTTAAACCATATTAACAAACATTATAAAAAAAAAAAAAAGACAGGAAATGTTCTCGCAGTTTGTTGATAAAAAACTATTTTTTTTTTCCAAATTCTTTGTGTTACAAGTTTTTTTTAGGCTAAATGACTAAGTTTACCTTCTTCCCTCATTATCATTCTGTTGCATTGTTATATAAATAACGCTGACATTGCTATACTCTTGATTTGCATATATCTTATCCTTGCGGGTTAAGTACATAAAAAAAAGTATCCATAGTCTAGATATACTCGTACATAACTAACGCTACACATAATATGTGCTATGTATGTAAAATATGTTCATTTCATTGCAAAAAACGTGATTAACTTTGTAATCTTATCATGTTTCTGTCGTTGTTTATTTATTAATTTAGCAAAACATTTCAATGCTCATCATATTTCCCCAATAAAGTGGATACAAAAAAAATAAACCCTTACGATGAATGAAATCACCTTTCGTAAGCAGAACCGATTCACCTCATAGTCAAACACCATTCCGTTCTTCGAAATTAGCCAATTTTTTCGCAACCTCAGTTGCAATTTTTTTAAGTTTAAAAAATATACACTCTTGATCACATGAATTAGTACTATTTCTATTGAATTTTCCTATAGATATACTCAAATGTCTTTTATTTAGTTGAGAAACTAGTGGAGCGACAGATTCAAGGCCTAACCTAAACAATCAAATGATCAAAACTATCATACTATTTTCCGTATCAGCATTGTGTTTAATTAAAATAACGGCTACCTACAAAAAACGATGTCTTTGTACGCCATAATTTAAGAATAAACTATTCATTAACATTTTGCAAAAGCAATGAACGTATTCAATAATCAGGAGTGTATTTTATTCTTTTTTTCTACACACCATCATGATAGGTCGTAATAAGCTTGTTGCACCTAATAATATATCCGTTTACTGTATTTATTTTATACTATCTGTGTATACAGAGCTATTGAATGGAAGGAATTTTCATGGAATAGCACTTTTTGAATTGATATCAAAACAGTTACAAAGTTTTAAAAAGAATATCACACCATCTTGATAATTGGAAAGGAATGAAGAAATGAAAGACTGACAACAGTTTTCTACACGCAACATAATGTATGTATTTTCTTTTGGTGAGAATGTGAAATGTTTGGTGGTAAAGTTAATAAATTTTGCGTGAGAATCATTTTAATACATCATCGGGAACTTATATTTTTTTCGCAAAGCAAAATAAATTTTAGTTAAAGTAAAGGTTCAAGGTACCTACTACTTTAAGTCCGCATAGAAGCCAAGTTAGCAAATTATCTTCGTCGGGAATGTCTAGACGAATTTAAAATATATTCTATAGACTTTATTAGATGAGAAAAACATACCGAGTGACGTATATAAAATATAAATAGTCATAAGCATAATAAATAAGAGACTTGGAGTCTCTTGTCTTGAGAATAGTTTCTTCAATTCACATTAACCGTGTGTTTGTATTGTCAATATTTAAGGAATTTTAATTTATAATTTGGCTTCATTTTGTTTTATAACGGCAACTTTTTGTTAGCTATTCATGTATCTTTTTCCACCATTGAGAAAAAGTCAAAATTATTGAACTTGAGATGGAAAGTAGTACATATTCATCAACCAGTTTCAAGGGTTATCCTTATCGGGTATTTTTTTTGTTATGAAATGTACATACTTATAACGATTCTAAAAATTAGTATCGAAAACTGTTATTGAGGTATCTTGAACTTAATATTAGTTTGGAAAATTTATTGTTTTTTCCCTCGAAATATTCCCTTCTCTTTTGAAAGCATAAACGTTCTCTTTAGCATTGGTTGGGCAAATGCAAACAACTATAGCACGATCTATCACCACATTATCGATTATCCATATACATAAGATTTACTAACACAGTCGGTTACAAGCAAGACTAAAATAGGGAATTGACCAAAAATATAATTAACAAGCTTTATATTTTTTTTTATATATTAGGTAACTGACGAGCGGTAAAGATGCAATTCTCAGTGCAAACTTCGTCAAAAGGGAGTCATAAGAAAGTCGCAAAAGATGTAAACGCTAGTAATTAAATAAGTTTGGTTCTTTGGTGGCAAGTGTTTCGAGTTGAAGAAGCACCCCGATATTACAGAGACTTTATCCTATATCCACTCCTTCCAGTCTCTTCTAAACTTGAGAATTTCTTTCTCAAAAGATTATTAGATATAGACAAACATCTTCACAGAAATATTACAAGTAATATATTGTTATATTAAAACCTTCAGTGCAAGGTCAAATAAGTGAAATTAACCAAATGTTCAAGTCTACGAAGATAAAATATGGCCAATTCACTTTTTAGTGAAATCTTGAATACCTATAGTACAAATACTTAAAATAATATCAAAACAACGATGATGCTATTTAAATTTTTTTTCAAGGTCCAACATTATTTTGTTTTTTTTTTTTTTCCAACTCAAATCACAATGATCTCCACTAAATCAAATTTAATGGGGTCTTTTTTTAAATAAAGCCTAAACCTACATTTTTATTTCCTATTGTTATTCGTTATATTCTTTATCACACTTTTACTTATTTCTTTTTCTTCCACTAATTTCCCTTTATGGTCAAATATTTTCTACGAAAAAATGTTGATAATATTTCAAAAAAGAAAAAATTATATGTATGGTAAAGAACTTACAGTTAAATACGAAAAAAGCTGTTGAAATATCTGAAAGAAAAAGAAAAAAAATTATTAATAAATAATTAATTAACCATATAAATATTTTCATTTTTGCAAAATTGTGAATATTTAAACTTGCATAATTGAAAAAAAAAAAAAAATAACAAAGCATGCTTGGTTAGCCAAATGCAAGTTAATTAATGCAAAAATGTTTCAGCAAAGTGGAGTAACACTTTCGATATTATCATGACCACCTACATTTATATGGATTGGTGGAATTTAATACTTCTAAATATTAATGAATGAATTCTAATTATAGTCAGACAAAACGAAACATATTGTAGATACCGTAATATGTGTACATATCCAGAATATATTTCTTATTTAACCCCTGTCAAAGTTTGAAACTGAAATTCCAGATGACAAGCATCACTGACTGTATAATGGATTTGTTTCAAATAAACTAAGGTGTGTGTGTAAATTAAACCAAGAAAGAACAAAGAGCATTGATTAAGTTTTTCTAGCGAAATTTATTTATAAAGTTTTTATATGCACACTTCGGCCCCGTCATCACTTGATGAGCGAAATGAAAATTTATCAAACGAAAACAAAAGTAAACCTCAAATTCATGGATGATGCGTGAAGCAAAACCAAAAATTTACCTACTCCCGAGATGTAGCCGCGAAATTGCACTTTTTTGACCTCAAGTTGTAGTTCTATTTTTGGAATAATGTAAAAAAAAATACACCATTTTTGCTGCACAAACAAATATAAACAATTTTTCTTTTTGATGAAAAACTATTTTAAGAATTTGGGACTAGAAGATTTTGTGTATCGTGTCATTTCACTGACAGGACAACCCATTCAAATTAAGTGCATACTTATTACTCTTTTATATGTACATATATATCTGAAAAAATATACAGAAAGTCCCAAGAGAATATTAAAGGTGCGAAATGAAACATTCAATAAAAAGTATAATATGACTTAATTTTTCAAAAAAAAAAAATTGACTTGCTAAATTCATAGACTCAAAATTTTAGACGGTTGAGTACGATGTTAAAGCATTTTTAGTATGATGCTAGGTTAAAAACAGGATGTTCTAGATTTTAAACGAGTAGTCATCGTGCTATCTTTTTAAAATTTTATTAAAGTTAAAATTACCAAATGTCTATTTTAACTTTTCAGTTTCATACTAACTTTAAATTTCACTTTGACAATTAAAAATGTGAAAATGGTAGGTATGTTTGCTTACTTTTTAGCACGAACTGTCAATTTTGTTGTCGTGTTCTGCTGAATTTTGTTAAAAAAATAGATTTAGTTTGATACAAAACAAAAAATGTTTATAACTATTGGACAATGGCTAGCTGGACAACTCTCCAAGAGAAAATTAATCGTGTAAAAGCTCATAAAAGGTATTTTTAATGCACTTAAATATTTTCAGTGAATCGATTTTATTAAACTAATATTTTAACTTTTCTGAAAACCCAAATATCTTATACAGACTTCTAAAAACTCAAGAAAACTCACTTTATATTCAAGCATATATATTTCTTTATTGTTAGTTATTTTTATTGTTACAATCAATATTTGGAATAATCTTTCCCTTGTTGGAATACCAATTCGGTGGTAATACATGCACTGAAGAAGCTGCTAAAGGCGCTGCTGGTTTTGGATTAATTAAAACGACTTCATGGTTTTCACTAGTTACAGCGCCAAGTTTACCAAACAAATTCCACAGATACTCGGTACCTTGATTGAGCAAATCTGTTGGTTTTGGATAATTCTGACCGGAAGTAGAACTAGTTTGTATTATTGTTGCAGATGGCTTCATGGGAGGTGAATTGTAGTAAGTTGGTGGTGGATAATAGGGATATGGTGGTGGAATTGCAGCGCCAGCAGCATAGGGTTGAGGCATTCCATGAGAATATGGCGGTGGATAATGGGGTGGATAATAGCCTGGATAAGGTTGGGGAAAATGGTGATAGTGTGGTGGCGGAGGTGGATGATGATGATGATCATGTTGGTGATGCGGTGGTGGTGGACGAGGTGGTGGTGGATGATGGTAATCATGCTCATGATCATGATGATGATCATGATCGTGGTATCCGTGATGGTCATGATTTCCATGATCATGATGTCCCACTCCTCCTGATGGTGCTTGGTCACGGATAACGACTATTTCACGATCAATATTTCCTTTGACACTCGGACTGCTGCTAAATATTTTTGAATTTTTATCTGGACTCGGTGTAGATTCAGAATGTTGGGTTCTTTGAGTTAAATCGGGTAATGATGTGATAAGTTTTTCTGTTACAGCATCTTCAACAATAGAAATCTTTGAACCTGTCACTGAAGAAGATTTGATAGATTTTTCTGAAGCAACTTCAGCTAGAACCAGCACTGCTGAAATGCAGCCTATAGGTAAATAGATTCAAATAAAAATTGTTTAAATATACAAAAAAAAATATTTCTTACCCAGAACAAAACAACCAACCAGCAGCTTCATTTTGATAGTTCTAATCGAAAATTCGAATCCCAATGACCTTTTATAAGGCGGCCCCGGCCGTGGCCGGTTAGTGAAACAGGTAAATGCCTACGCATGCATAGGAAATGAAACAAGTTTTTCCCTGCGGCAAAACCAAAGATCCCACATAATGCATCTGAAGTATATAATTTATCAGTGCATCCTATTATATACAATGATATAGAAGAAAAACCTTCGAACTTTCTCCAGTTTTTGGGATTTTCTACTTCTTCGGTTTGGTATTATATGTGGCGCTATTGTTCTAACAACATTAATTTTTTTGTATTTCTATGAAAAGGTGTATCTTTTGAATTTTGTTGTTGTTATCTATTCAGGTATAACAAGAACTCGCTTAATGAATGTACAAGCCTTTTCGGTTCAGTAGATGTTCTTTTTTCATTACCGAAGAATAAAAAAAGGTCTTTCAATCTTGTGGTTGGGTGTCATTATAGGTCTTAAATTATTTTATTGCTGTTCAAAGGGTTTTTTTTATTTTTAAAATTTCTATGAGTGGGTTTATGTTTGAGGCCCATTTATTGAATGAAAGTATAACACACAGTGATCAAACAAATATATGATATGACCATAGGAGTGAATATAAGTTTATTGTTATAATATAACGGTAAATAATGTAACTTCATTAAAATAAAACAAAATAAAAATTCAGTTGGTTCCTATGTTTTA
Organism: Epistrophe eligans; assembly: GCA_951394125.1. Taxonomy (NCBI): domain Eukaryota; kingdom Metazoa; phylum Arthropoda; class Insecta; order Diptera; family Syrphidae; genus Epistrophe; species Epistrophe eligans. The sequence continues at coordinate 12,802,165 of OX596031.1, read as the reverse complement.
TAAAAACAAAAAACTGCGTAACGGAACCTTTCTTTAAAAAGATGGAAGAACCGCACCCACCAATTTTTTACTTCCTCTATAGGGCTAATATTGGTTTCATGTAAGAAAAAAAGGTTATAATCAAAATTAACACTATGATGATGGAGTCATACCGTCCATCATAGGTCTGTGCGTTTAGTAAGTCTGTGCGACCCGGCGTTCACAGTTATTTGAGCGGAAATAAGGTTTTTGACGTTTTTTTTTTTAAACTGAAAATTGACCTATTTTTGAGTTATGCACTTATAGCTTTTTAATGTCTTAACAGATTTTATTACAATTTTGTAATTTGGGGGTTCTAAATATCTCAAACAATATTTCATTTAAAATTTTTGAAAATATGTATACTCTTTAAACATTTTTACGTAAGGATATAATTACATTATTGAACCATTAACATATGCATCTCTTACAGAGACTCTAGATGTTTAAACATTATTAAAGCTTTTTTACATTAATTGGGTTACCCATACCCATTTTGCTTCAGAACGCTCATGTCTAATGGCCATTAAACTGAATTTTTTATTATTCATTTTATTATCCTATTTTTTTTTTATTACTGTAACTATTTAAAGACTGTCTAGTCTAGATACATTTATAGTTAAAATAAACAAAAATGGTTAACAGAGTGTACGTGACAAATAATGCAAAAACAGATATATGTATGTATGGATGTATGCCTCCGCAAGTAGTTTTTATAAAACTCTTTGTGGCTATATATTTATAAGAAACCTTTATTTCACTTAACATTATTATCAATATAAATTAATAAAGATACAAACCTACGTTTAAATAACTGCAAAGTGAAGAACAATGCAATTGCATGCAATATATAATTGAATTTAATTTCTTTTGCTGTTGCCATTGCCACCCTGATAAGAACTTCAAAGGGATTGGTTTTAAGTGCATTGGTTGTTGCTTTTTGATATTTCCTTTTTACCATCAGGTCAATAATGCTCTGTAAATACTAAAACAGAATGCCTGCTTCCACAATCTATTAATGTTAATTGAAAGCGATTCGATAAAAATAAAATCTGGTCTAAACGAACATTCTCTATATTTGTTTTAATTACTTCAATTGAACTTTAAGCGAAAGCGAGACATTTATTCAATCTGAATCTACCCGCACAATTAATTCTTACGAGTATATAGTTATTCGTTGTTACAAATTGTAGGTACATACATATAGTGAGCAGTATGATGACCTAATTATTTTTTCGGCACAACTTTCGTTCTAAGTTTTATAACAAGCATGAAATCTTAAGCCGATTACTATAGGTATTAAACCCATGACAAAATAAGTTGTATACGTTATAAGCCACATACATATACCGGCAATTGGGTGTTGTATCTGAAATGATTTTTTATAGAATAAATTAATTAGCCGGTTATATGTTTTTTATATTTGTTTCTTCCTTTCACATAAATCATATGTCTGTGAATATAATATAGATACATATGTATGTACATATGTATAACCTCTTTTGTTCATTTTGTATAACATCAACAATATATCTCAAGTCTCAACTCATTCGCTGCTGATTGGGAAAATTAATTTCTCCTCCCACCAGCAGCCGCCCGCAAATTAATGTGTGATCATCGAACTTCGAAGGATAATTGGATTTTATCCGACTGTTTCATGTTCTTAATGTGTTCGTCATCTTGGGTCAATAACATATCATGTTGAAAGTCGAAAAGATCAAAATCGAATTTCATGTTCGGGCGATAAAATCACATGATGATGATCCAGAATTTTATTTATAGAGGGATGGCAAAGTGTTTTAGCTTTTAGGGTCAGTTCGTTCACAGCTGATCATCTTTATTCAAGGTTTATTGCAACTGGTATAAATTACCATGTAGTTAGCCAAAATTTTTATAAAGGAATCTATAATTTGAGTCCTTTATCATGAAAATCGCTAATCAGACGATTTTGGTTGATCAACGATATTTAATTAGAACCTATGAAAGTCATGGCACAAATTTAAGCCACTGTCAACAAACTGGCCCATAGTGTTTCAGATTAATTTAAGACTGTTATTAGTACGTTTATTGGCCTTTTCATATAATTTTTATAATTAACCTTGTATATTTGTAGAACGAACTAAGAAACTGTGGTGTATTTAAAGTAAATATTGGTTAATATATTGCCTGCCTATAGACCTTGACAAGTGATATATTCCAAGACTTATTAACGAATAAATAAATAATATTCTTCCCGACCTATAGATGTTGACTCTTTATAATGAATGAAATCCATTCATACGTATTTATGAGTCTGTGAAGAAAGATGCAAAATGCAGGTGTTAATTGCAAATACAACAAGTTTTTTTTTGTTTAAAACGTGTTTGGTTTACAGTCTGTCTCATTATATGCAGATTGCATCAGATGACTCACAATTTATATATAAGATGAATCAACAAATATTTATTTAAGAATTCATGGTAAACATTATGGTCTTTTTTTTTCAATAGGTATATTTTCAATATAAGTCATCAAATTTGCAATGAAGAAAATACAAGCAATGTAGCATTTTAACACATAAACAATTGATAATGCATGCGGTTAGTCCATTTTAAAGGAAAATGATAAGAAACTCACATTTTTCAATCATGAAGCATTTCAATAATATACAACGAGTAGTTATAATTAAACTAACAAAACATTTGGCACAACAGAAAATATCAACAAAACTATATAAAAAACAAAATGTGATATTTACAAAAGTGTAACGTCTTTGTGTCTGATATTTCTGTTTTGGAATTTATATGAGTAAAATTCTGATCCGACACATAAATTTTGATTTTGATGCAGGGTCATAAGTCCACATAGACAAAAGTATTAATTTACTGTTGCTTGAAGAATCCTCCACTAGTATCTCTTGTTGTGCCGTTCGGATTAAGTAGAAAATTGTAGGTCTCTTCCATTTCTGCCAATAACACGCCCACAGGAATAATTGAGAGTTGTAAGTCACTTATGGGCCCTGGTTATATACGAGCTGTAGCGCCACCCAATTTATTTATTTTTAAAGTTAAATCAGTGTCAGATTAACTTCAAATTTTAGCTGTCAAAAATCTATTGAAATCAAAATAACGACAATGTTAATGCTCTTTCACTATCAGAAGAAAGAGGACGACACTATATTAGGTTCTATGGAAAGAGTGATTTCCATACAATGTCACCATCTCTATTCAATAGTTATTTCATTTTTTGAACAGGAACTTTACATATAGGATTGATCATGTCAATTTGGCAGTTTATTCGTTACCTCAACTCGCCAAAGCAAAAAACATAAGTCTACGTCAGGCCAAGTTCAAGGTGAGCAAAAAAAAATTTATATTTATATATTTTACACATTTTATATAAATTAAATCGAAAAACTACCAAGCGACTTCAACTGCAAGACCATTTGACCCAGTCGCACATTTCATTCTCAACGTAACCCATACTTCTTGATGATTTCACAAATTTCATTCAAATTAATTTGTTTTTACAGATGAAAACATTAAAAGTTGACTCATTAACTCTTGTCGTTTAAATGCTAGTGTTTCTGTCTATAAATTAATTTATACTTTCTCTTTCAATCGGAAATGTAGCTTATTTAACCTAAAATTGAATATTCAGTAGTATAATTAAAGTAACTACGATTTTTTAAAAAAAATATTTAAAGTAACTCTTAAATTCTATAGAAATAATTAAATGGCAACAATTCTAAAGCAGACATATTTTGCAGTGAAATAACGATGATTCCATCATCTCCTGTCTTAATTTTAAGAAACAAAAAGAGCAAAATATTTTAGAATGCAAAACAATTTACATATATTTTTTTTCTTAAAACATTCAGTGCTAGCAAACGACTAGCAGTGATTATACTTAACCCTAATACGAAATGTCACTATGGCATTTTCTTGTTGATGGTAAGTCGGCTTCGTTCAGTGTGTCAAAAGCAATTAAATGCAAGTTGTTGCCGATGTGCGTTCGCTCAAGCTCATGGGGGAGCCGGTAATGCAACATGGCAAGACAGCTCTGACCGGAAAAATCTCATATTATGGATATAGGAAAAGTGTGAAATGTAACCAGTTTAATGTTTTAAGTTTGCTACCATGAGATATTGATATGGCGCAGCAACATGTTTGTATACAGACATACATATATGGTAAAATGTACCTATAGATAGTATACTATATACATACATTATTTTACTCTCCATCTCCATTAACAAACGCGTGCACTTTTACTTTGAACTTGAGACTCATTCATTATGTACTATATGTTGTGTTGTTCATTGCTTGCACAACTGGGTCATTGTCCAATGAATTTATTAATAACAATTTATTTATCGTTTTAATGAACTTAATATTGTGTTGTTGTAACAAATATATGTAAATATGATTCAGAAATGGAGTGCCCATCAGCCAAAAACCAATAAAAGTTATGAGTCATCGATTTTGTTTGTATTCGATAAATTCTGCGCAGAAGAGAAACCTCAAAGAATAATGACCTCATCGTTGGTGATTGGAACAAGCTGGCATACAAAATGTACTCTGGAGACCAAGATTGGTTTTGAGTATATTTTGTATTATTTTGTTCATAAAATTATGTTTATCTTTTTTGTGACGAGTTTCTATTTGGGTGTTGTATATAGAACTCGTTTTGAAAAAAAAAGAATGTTTAAGTAGATGACTAAGTTAGCAAGTTGGAAAAGTTGTTCTTGAAGGAGGATATAAGGAAGTAATAAGCTAATCAATCAAAATTTTTCAAGTGCGTACTACTTTAATAGAAATTTGAACAACATTAAAAATGATAAAAAATATAAAATAAACAAAATTAATACAAAACAATATTTATTTAAATTTATTTAGGGATTTTGTGTGATAACACAATTGCAGTTAGACTGACAAGCTTTCGCACCATTAATATTAAACAACAACACTTCGGTGAGCTACCATCACCAAGATTTTAGGGTTGGAGTTATAGCTATTTCACGACTGCCAGGCCGATCATCAGACTCCTTTATTTTAAATATTTGTATAATTATTAAATAATTTAAAAAAATATTTTTTTTAGCGGGCTTAAAAAATATAAATTGCTTGGCACATAAGCTGGTTCAGAATCAGGGACTAGTGACTTATAACTCTCAACCATTTCCGTGTGCGTTTTATTAGCAGGAATGGAAGTGACCTACAATTTTCTACCGCACCCGAACCGCTAAGGTGGATAAGCACTTTTTCATGACAAGAGATATTTTTGAAGGATTTGTCAATTCCTCGCAAGCGGCAGTAACCCGTGAAAAACATTTTGTTCATTTATTTTTTAAGAAGTAAAGGCTGGGAATCGAACCCAAGACCTTCATCGGCGTAACAGTCCTACACACTAACCATTACGTCATGATCTACTACCTTACAGGGTTACCACAAGTATTTTTAGGTATGCTTAAGTTTTTACTATACCTAAGTAGTTTATTTTTTGTACAAATTTGTTTAAATAATGTCGATTTATTTTAAATAAATTTGTATTTGCTAGGAAGGGAGATAATTAGGAATCGAATTTGAAAATATTCAACGAAATGATCATATTTGCCCTAATGAATCTAAATTTAACAAGAAATATTATTAGTTATGATGACACTTAGCACACCCATCAAGATTTCAAAAACCATCAAATCTGTTTTATTTATTTTATGTGTGATTGAGATGTTTCCAAGAGAATAATTATTTCCCCATATAGTTGTTAGCTGTTAAAAGCCCATGAATCGATTTTGTATCCATACAAATTAAACAGCAAACAAATCACTTCTGAAAAGCATAATAATAAAAAAAAGTCTTCAATCAATATTAAATAAAATATAGTGTAGGTTTATATTTTATCTTATACATACTTAAATAACGTATTTAGTTAAGCAAACCATTTAATTTGTAATATTTTCGCCAACCCAAATACATACATACCTATATACAGATACCTATACTTCATTGATTTAAAATTTTGCAAATCATTTTATATTAATCAACAACCATCAATTATTATCTTATGTGTGTTAAAGTTTATTTTGTTTAGGTATTAGCAGCTGTCGGAATTTTACTATAGTTCTTCCTATTTTGTATAATTTTTACTATATTTGTTAATTCTCTGCCAAAAAAGCACACGTAAACACGAATACCTACATCACGAAGACGAATACGAATAACTTACCTTACCTACTTATATCGTGAAATTTAATTCAGGTCAAATCAATCTTCTTTTTGTTATTATTTGTCTATTCCTTCTGTTTGTTTAGAATCGAAAAACGAGATTCGATTTTATTTTATATGTAATTTCTTCCTGAAGTATACAAAATAATACTTTAGTCATATAGAAAGAACAACAAGGGAACATTTGGCGGAAATTGCAAAATTATATCGTATAAATTAAATTTAGAAACAGTTGATAAAGTTATTTGACCTTGATTGAGTTGCATTTGGTAAAAATACTCTTCAAACTGTTTGTTCAAGAGTTATTAAGTTGTTAGCAATAAATGTTGAAGTTGATGTGTTGTGGGTTGAAATTAGTTTTCTTAAAAATGAATCTTAATATTTATATTAAGTTATAAATAATGATAAATGCCTTATAATAAATTATAGTATAAAGTTTGCAGTAGATACAAATTCATATAATCATTTTTAATTAATATTATTGTAAAATAGAAACAAATTTGATTAGAATTAACATTAAGTTTATAATTTAATGACTTCTTAAACTATAGAGCTGGTTTTATTCCTTAAATGAGCATAGTTTTCAATCTAAGTTGTAACTTTTCTGCCAAAAATATAATATTATATGTTCCTATATAGACGGTTGAATTTGGTCACAGGTCACATTTTAAAGGTAATATCATTAGAGTTTTCATTTTTGTTCAGTTCTGCACATCTGTCTGTCTGTCTGTGGTATTATGGTGGGATAATGCATGTTGAGTTGAGTTGAGCTGTGGGAACAGCCATTTTTAATTTTTTGACACTTTATTTATTCATTCATTTATTCATTTTGTTATCATAAAAACAATTGTTCCATTTGATGACTTAGATATAATTTGACGTTTCCATACAAAATATCTATAGCAAAATGATAGTTAGTGCCAGTAATACAGTTTTTATCGGGACTAAAATTAAATCCGGAAAATTATCTGGACTTAGCTAAGCACAAACGGATTTAAGTTGTTGTTATAACGGGTGATTTTTTAGCTGGTTTGGTTTTGGCAACACTGGTTTTGACAGCTGACGTGTGTTTAGTACCTTGTGTCACTGTCAAACAGCTTCAGTTTGGTTTGCAATTTAACCATGGATCGTCTTACAAATGAACAACGCTTGCAAATTATTGAATTTTACTATCAAAATTCGTGCTCGGTTCGAAATGTTCATCGCGCGCTGCTTCCATTTTATGGTCGGATCATTTTTGGTTGAATGGGTACGTAAATAAGCAAAATTGCCGCATTTGGAGTGAAGATCAGCCAGAAGCATTGCAACACCTACCGATGCATCCCGAAAAAGCCACTGTTTGGTGCGGTTTATGGGCCGGCGGCATTATTGGGCCATATTTCTTCAAAGATGATGCGAATCGCAGCGTTACTGTCAATGGTGAACGCTACCGAGCGATGATAACAAACTTTTTTTTGCCCGAAATGGAAGTTCTTGACTTGCATGATATGTGGTTTCAACAAGACGGTGCCACATGCCACACAGCACGCGAAACAATGGCGCAATTGCGAGGCGAGTTTGGTGAACAGTTAATTTCACGTTTCGGGCCGGTCAATTGGCCGCCTAGATCGTGCGATTTGACACCATTAGATTATTTTTTGTGGGGGTATGTCAAGGCTAATGTCTATAGGGACAAGCCCGCTTCGATTGACGCAATGGAAGCCAACATCCATGCATTCATTCGTGAGATACCGGCCGATATGTGTGAAAGAGTATGCCAAAATTGGACTCAGCGGATGGGCTACCTGAGACGCAGCCGCGGTCAACATTTGCATGAAATTATCTTTAAACATTAAATTGCAAGGTTCAAACTATCGATTCAAATAAATATTTCATTCATTTTTTCGAATTTTTTGTGTTTTTTTTTTTTTAAAGTTCTAAACCTCTTAAAAAATCACCCATTATTTACGTCTAAAATTCTTTGCTTCGATGTCGTTTTTTCGTCCTTGCAAAAAAACACACCTATGTATATCAATTCCTTGAATTCGCTGGTTCTGTATGACGACATATTGCGCCGTTCTTTATACCTACAGGGTGGCATAAAATTAATCACTGGTTACAAAAATTGTCACCGGTTGCAAAATGCTGGCAAGTGTTAATTCTACGTTGACATCTTATAATAAGCACAAGTTATTCGTCAACCAGACATGAATCACTATATACTCCTAAAAAAATGCGGAATAATTGTTTCGATTTCGATATTTGCCGCGATTTGCAAAACTGAAAACTTTAGCACCCGATGATTAATTTTGGGCCACCCTGTAGTATGTATAAATATAGTTAGACCTTTAAATTAAAACCTAAAAATTACTAAATTATCTTTATAGGGTAACTTCATCGTGTTTTTTTTATCATTATACGACTCCCTTCATCAAGGTGTTTTTATCTAAACTTATCTAAACCGATAGCAAATACATAAGTATTTTATTTTATAAATTGTCATTTCAAGTGAATTGAAATAATATAACTTTTATGCATTCTAAAAAAAGAAAACGTATTAAACCCACTTTGACGGTAGATAAGTTTAACATCTGCCGCATTGCCGCTCTATTAAAATGACATCATCCCTTCTTTATAATTTCCTTTTACTTTAAGACTTCAGTGAGGCAATTGATTGTCTTATAAGAAATAATAAAATATTACGAGTAAGTGATGTAGTTCATAAAAAACTCTATAAAGTATATATTTATTATAGAGAAAATGTCAAGCTTGAAGAAGAAGCACACCAGTTATGTTAATTTATATAAAATGCCCAAGTGTGTCGAAGGTACTTGCTTTTGTTTTCGTTTTTTTTTAATAAATTATTTTAATTAAATTTTTTATTTTAAATTATTAAATTATTCAAGAAAAAATAAACTTAAATTTTAATGAGAATTAACTCCTATAGAACAGCAAACCACTCCAAGTTACCAAGTTAACAAAATGGAATCGGTCTTGAACAAAGTTGAGGATCATAGTAAATTTGTACTTGTTGTTATAGTATTCTAACCAGATAAAACTTAAATCAGATGTGCTTTACTTTGAAACTCTTTGTCCAAAGGAACCAACCTATTGTCGTATTTTATTGAACATGCGAGAATTTTTGTGATGGATTTAGGTAGGTACAAACATTAAGACTAGGTGTTCGTTCGATTAAGAATAAAAAGTATTTTATATTTTTATAAATCACAAAATTGCCCTTGAAGTATAAACAAAAAAGATAAAATATTCAAGTTAATATAGTCAGATTATTGACTTGAAAAAAATAAAAGTGTACAAACACAAGAACTTTTACATAAGTAATAACAATAAGTATATAGACATTCGAATTTATCGTTTCTCTGGAAAGATTGTTGAACTTAACCCGCACGACTATACCTACCACTATTATGTTTACTTCAAGTTAAAACATTATACGGGAAACATAACCTGTGAATCATGTTTTTTTTTTTTGATTTAGCACCAATTGCTTTGCACGTCTTTTTCGGTTTTTATTTTTTACAACTATCACGTTTTTGTTTTGTTTTTTGGAAAAAAAAAACAACAACAAGAATAATTAAGTTAGGTACTCTACTCAGTCCGTGACAGTATAACGATGTGAACAGCACCTTTTACATCAATGAACTGTACCAGAGGTTATTTTAATAATTTCCAAGAAATTAAAAACTAGGCCAGCATTAAAAGCATGTAGCGTTAAATTATATAGAAAGCCGCGAGGTTTAAGTATTTTTCATGTTTATTGTTATAAAATTTTCCTGTTAAAACTACATAAGTTCAAGTTCTATTATTGTCAGCGATAATATATTTTTGGAATCTGTTCTTTAGTTTTTTTTTTCTCGACTTACAATGTTTGATAACTTATAAAGTGATAGATGATAAGTAAGTGATTGATAACATACCTAAGAAGAAGTTATTTAAACATGACAATAGGGCGATAGAAATTTGTTTTTTTTTTTTATACATAATGTGCATTCATACTTAAGTTTATAAGCAAAACATACCTATGTACATAAATAATAAAAATTAGCTTTCAATTCGTGTAGCGGAAAATGCTCAAAGTAAAAAAAAAAATGCCAAACAAGCAGCTCTGCTAAGTGTCAGTTTTTATTGTAAAAAAAAACGATTAACTCACTTAATAAAATCACTGAGTCTGAGTATCTGAAATTGTATCAGATTGGCACATAAAATGAATCACACCAGAATCAAGTGCAGATCTTGATCAACTTAAACCAGTTTGAGAGTATTTTTTGTTTGTTGTATAAATACCCAAGTGACAAATGCCACAGAAGGTACATTTATGTACACTGGGTCATTTGGTGCAAAAATCTGGGCACCATTTTTTGCATCGGTGGGTGACAATGTTCTGTGTAGTGTAAATCTTGTTTCATTCTTACTTACCATTTCATTACCCTAAATGCCGTGGTTAGGCTAGCGGCAATCTACACACTAACTTATAGGACGTATGGGAATTGGATTATATTTATATGAGATTAAATTTGACGTTTCAACTTTTTTTTCGTATAGATTCGGCTCAATGTCAAAAATTAAACTTTGGTTAAAATTTAACGCAACTTTAATCCAATTCAAAAGCTATAGCAATGGTAAAAAAAAACATTCAAATGGTCTTAGAAGGGAAAAGAAAAGAGACAACTTACATTATGCATACAAAATAAATAAACACAACGAAAAAAGAAATTGGTATATTACGTTGTTGTCACTCTGACCCATATTGATTTATTTTTATTTTATCTAAAAAATTCGTTATACCTACTAGGATCATCTAATTGCGAGTGTTTCACGTGCACTTATATTTATCCCTGTGTACAGGACTTCAACTTGCAAATATCTACTTTTTTGTTTTGACATTTAATAATAGGTAAGGTGTGTTTGATTGAAAATTTGCATGTGTAAATTGATTTTTTAAATTTTACCGCCAACGATAAAATATAACCAAGTCAGACTTATATTTTATTTTTTTGACTTTAAGTCAACTTCTAATGCCAAAATAAGCGCATGTCCAGCGCTAAGGTGTGCGCCTAACTATTCGTTTTTTTTTTGTATGTATATATAGGGCACGTTCCACTACTGTCCCACTGACTTGAAAGATATCGCGACAATATGGGATAAGAAACTGACAAGCAATACATAAACTTAGTGTGTATCTATGCCAGTCAGTCAAAGAACCTGAGGTGCATGCTTAAACATTATTTTTTTTGTTGTTCCATACTCAATTACTTAGGTAACAAAATACAGACAGTAATATTAATAGAATATTAATTAGGTAGAATTTTATTTGGCTACAAATAATCTGACGTTAAAATGTCAAGAGACACCAGAGAAAGCTATAAAACTTTAATGAAGTGAAATTAAATTTTTAATCAATTCTAATCTCTGCACACAGTTATTAATAACGAAGATTATTTAATGATCGAAAAAAGCATAGATTTAATGTTGTTGGACGTGACGGTAGGTATATAGGAAAAAGTTGTCGATTACTGGTAAACTTGTTTAATTTATAGTGCATGGGAAAGTTTGTCAAAAGAATTTCCCACCTGAATCGGGAAAATTAATATATAGTTTGTATAAGTACCTATCTGGATTTATAAAAAAAAAAAATATGAAAAAAAACTTAATTTTATTTTCACGGATTATATAGGTACCTATGTTTGTATCCCACATGTTAATACCCAAAATCTCATTACCATGTTCTTCTATATATTAAATTTCCAATTTTTGTTTAACAATTTTTTGTCAGTCCTGCTGGACTTGAACATATATCTGACACAAGTTCAGGTTTATAAGTAGACACAAGGTGACGTTACCACAAAAAAATATTATATCTAATAATAAAACTAAACGAAAACCACTAACAGCACATGTATGTAATTCAATATTGTCGTACCTATGTATGTACATATGTATGTACATACATATATTGAAAAAAAAACATAAATATAATATCATGAAAACAAAACAGGTGAGTTTTTTGTTTCAATTATAAACAATAGCGAAACATCATACTGACCTGACCATACAAGGCATTAAGTTTCATTATGGATTTCATTGAATTGATGTTTTTTTTATAACTGATTGAAGTTGAGGTAGTCTATTGTTTTTTTTTCATTTCATTTAGCTGTTTCAATATATCAATAGGTCATTTTTATTCTAGTAAATCTGAAGGGGAAATCGGACAGGGAGGAGGAGCAAATGGTCATTCAGAAATTTAACCTGAACCTGAACCCCTTAGTATTTTTGTTTTCTAAAAACAAGAGAAAATGCTTCTGAATTTGATTTCAGAATCTAAGCCAGTAAGGTCTCAGGATTGCGAACCAAAAACGTCAAACCATTAACCTACACATAAGTATCTATATATCAGACTTTTTGACTTCTCAATTTTCGATTGATAATAAAAAGTTGTCTAAAAAAATTATAAAAGTGGTTTTGATAAAGCAGGCAAAAAAACACAAAAATGGGAACTCTGTTCTGTTAATACTTTTGACATTTGACATAGAACTGAATGACAGATAGTTTTCCAAGATATATACTTTTTTTTTTCTGAGCGAAGAAGATTTTTAAATTCGTTGTCCGAAATATTCATATAAATAAAGACCATTTCTTATACGAATCAAGAACATTTCACCAATCTCTATTGTCACACCCAATGTCACTCAAAACTTTTTAGTAGGTACTATGTTGTTTTCACCGGAAATGTCTGCATACATTAATGTTGCCATACCTATTTTAAACGGGTTATAGCCACACCATCCGTGTCATCTTCTTGCACAACTAACAGCGTCAAATTTAATCATATTATATGGGTAATTAAATGCATAAAGATACTGTTGATATTTAAGTTTTCTTATCACGCAATGCAAACAGCAGTTATTTACAATGACAAAATGACAGACACACATTATATGAACGCATTCAACTTGAGGTTGAGGAAACATCAACTCAAGCGAATAGAGAGTGCATCAACCATGGGCATACAATAACAACAGTTTTTCCTTTGTTTCTATGAAATATAATAAGATTAATCAATTAAACGTAATAGGAGGTAAGTTAATGTTTTCTCTTGAGGACATTAACTTTAAAAATATTTATATACATAGGTTTTTTCTATGTGTGTGTGTATAGTATATACATATATAAATTTAATTTCGTTCTGAAATACTATCTTCTGCATAATTATTTTTCTTTCAATTACATCCCTATTTAAAAAACAAAAACAAACTTTAAAATTCTTATCCAAATAAACCATAACAGCAAGTGTGACCCAGTCATGTATTTTATTTTATTTAGATCCAGGTAGGTATAGGTGTTACCTTGTACTCAATTTAGCACATTTAATTTAATTGAAATTTCGATGTTTCATATTAACATTAAGAAGAAATTAATTTTGGTTCGGGCATTTATTATCAAAAAAAAACAGATGCAAATTTGATTGCAATTCGTAATCAAATGAAGATACTTGACATAGTTGTTTAAATTTCAGGTTTTTTTTCGCTGGTTTTCTCTAATAAAATATTTTCGGGTACAAAATTTTGTGTAGGTATATGTATGTATGTACATATGTAGGTGCCTATAAATTTTCAATAATATTTTTAGAAGGTAAGCTGCCGATTGAACTATATATATATGTAAGTACTAGTACATTTCAATGGTGTTTCTTATGTTTATAAAAAGAGGAATGTTTAATATCTGGGATGTCAAAGCTTTTTTTCTTGATAAAAGAGCTATTTTAAATTAATAATTTAACAGGTCAAATTGAAAAGTTGTCTTAGTTCAGGATATTCCTACATAGAATTTGAATTCACTTTAAGTAATTGCACTTTCTAGTTTGTATACCTATATAAATAATTTTCTAAAATAAAAACAAAACCCCAAGCTAATAAAAGTCAGTCAAAAACAATTTTGAATAACCTTGATAATATTTGTTATAACATTTGTTTAACTTAATTTTTCGATAATAATTTTTAATCAAATTTCAAGTTAATTGCGTTCATATATTCCATTAAAACACCATAAACATAAACACAATAAGTTTAAAGCAGAACCCTGTTCCCATGATCGCTAATTGATCTTATCACGAATTGACTTATCACATACATATACATACACACAAATAGATATGTATTTCAAGTGCAACTTGCAGCACAAAATGGGTAAATGCTTTAAAAATATTTGACAAGTAATAAATTGATCAAATAAAATAACTTAGGTTATTTTATATTTCCTTTATATTTAACGATAGCAAAAACAATAATTATATTATATTGCTTCTTATCATTTGTCACTTTCAAATGAAAATAACGCAAACTAATCAATCAGTCAATTTAATTCGCCGAACTGTCACATGATATATAATGTATGTACATAGGTAATTATATGGATTATTTATGTGGAATAATAAAACGACACAATTTTAATAAAAAAATAGAGTTGTTGCCCTAAACTTATACATATGTAGGTACATACATACATGTAGTAGGTATATGGTGCATTAATTGAGGTCATCAATATTTTAACAAATAGAATTATTTTAAACCAACTGGGTCAGCTAATTCAAAATACAGAAAGAACATGAAAATAATTATTTTAATAAAAATGCTTTCGCGCCTAAGAATGAAGTTTGTCACCCTAAACACTAGATGTTGATTTATGAGACAATTTTTTTTATGCTTGGCTTACATCAAAGCGATCAAATTACACTTTTTTCCGAAAAGTTCAAATGTCAGATTGAAATTGCTGTCAATTTTATGTGTGTGCCTTGGTTCATGCATGGTACATAGTGCGGCTTCTGTAATACAAGGTACATATGTATATGTATACTGCGATATACATACATGTACACATATTATGTAGATTGTATAGATATTACGTGGTATGACAATTCGATATACATATGAAGTCATTATGATAATAATTAATGATTGTAGACATCTTATTCTCTCGAATGATTGTATTACGACCAGAAGGCATGACATGATAAAAAAATACCATCATCACTGTCGATTAAAATGAACAAATGCAAGTAAAACCAATCGGTCAAGAGAAAACGTCGTGCGTCGCAATGATAACAATTATTACGATATTACACATTACACAATGCCAAAAGAAATCCTACTTGCAAAAAAAAAAAAGAATGCCAATACGAGTAGTTAACTTCAAAAGCAAATTAAAGCTTGGGTATATTTCAATGTAAACTATTACATGAATGAGTAAATCGAAAAATATTTCTTTATATCGAGATATACATAAATCGATCTGCCTCTGCTTTTATCAAATACAAAATCAGGAAATTGGTGAACATATTTGAATTATGTTTTATGTAACAATTCAATTATTATGAATGCCTGATCATTGATCAATAAAATGTTATGCAAGTCCCAAGTAAATGTAAACAATTTCAAATTATTTACAATGACGACGCACGGGCGCCAGTTAAGAAAATCATTTTTCATTAATTTTTTTCATGTCTTTATTTTTTGTATGATTTTAATTCTTTGAATGATACTTTTTAAATAAAAAATATTTGTCAAGCAATTAATTGAATGTAATCAAATAAAAACTTTTTAAGGAAAATTGCTGAAATGTAATATAATAAATACATGTAAATAATATGTAATAATATGTATGTTAGATCCAATACACAATATTATTATTGAAAATCGGTTTATTAATAATTGGTATTATGGCTTAATTAAGAAGAAAATGTGAAAAATTTAAACATAAACTTTTAGTTTAAAGTAATAAATATATATAAGTTTTTTGAATATTTTAGTTTCATACAAAACAATTTATAAAATTTGTGAATTCAAGAAAAAGTAAAACCGCCTACATATAATACAGTGTTGTATTTAAAAAAGAAAAAAAATTGACAGCTAAAAAATGTTTGGACATTTCTTATCTATAGTTTTGCTTTAAAAAAAATAAAACTGAAACTTTGCCGTTCTCTATCTTTGTAGGCTCACTAACCGCAGAGGGTTTAATCTCTGACAAATATTTTTCAAAATTTCAAGCTAATCACGTTAAATTTATAATTATGATTTAGACTTTAAGAAACAATGACATGCAAATTTAGACATATACCGACATATTATTCACTGGATACATCCAGATTAAAACTTGAATCCGGATGTAAATGTTTACAATGAACTTTACTTCTGCATTTAAGTTTTAATCTAGATGAAGCGAGTGAATAATATGGCCGTTACAGTCGTATTTATAATGCCATTCTAAAGCTTTGCTAACTTCAGCACACTGATGTGCAACTTTAAAATTTTATCTACACATCATTTCATAGATTATTAAACTTAGACACTGCAAACCTATTCTTAAGTGGGTACGTTCAATGAATAAATAATTGAAAAGTTATCTTGAAATGAATGAAATGTTCATTGAACGCATCCAAAAGTTCACGAAATTGACAGATTTCAGAGATGCCAGTGAGTATATGAGAATATATTTAGAATGCGTTCATAAATAATGAGATGTCCAAATATTTAAATTTGTGTTTTGAAAATTATTGTGAAGTAAGCGTTTTTTGAGTCAATTCCATATTTTAACTAAAGGCAATGTTTACTTAAGGAAATCTGTAGGTTAGCAGGAAACTTAACGTTAAATTCAAAATAGGTGGGGGGTGGTGGGTGAATGAACTGTAAATTGGAATCAGTTATGATGTTATAATGTTTAAAAAATAATTGTTCAACACGAATTTTGGCAAACTTTAATGATATAGTTGAGGTCATTTGATTTTGTGATCTTTTCATATTCTGGCACAAACTTGGGATCATCAAAAAAAATCAATAATTTTATTAACTGTGATGACAACATTGACCATTGAACAATAGCTATATTACTGGTTACTTTATTTTGCTTCTGTAAATTCATTTTTTCGTGCAATCTTATTGGGAAATAAAATTACTTCTTATGTAACTGTCGCCCAATGTAGGATTTACTTAAGAAGTTTATTTAGAACAAATTAAAAAAATCTTGGTTTCTTGTTTAGATATCGATAAATCATCAAATATTTTTTAAGAAATTGTGTTACGATAATTAACAGACTTACCTAAAAAGTTTTAAAAAATAGTTAGATATCCTTCAAGTTGGTAAACGTGAACAGGTTTACAAAATCACAGAATTCAATGTAGTTAGATCAAATTTGATCAATAATTATACACACACAAATATTGATCACTCTTCGGCAATGTAAACGAATATGTAATTTAAATGTAATGCATACACTCACTCACTCTCTCCACTGCAATGATAATGAATTATTATCAATTATTATTAAAATAACCAAACTTAAAAAAAAAACATTAGTTTATCAAACTTAGTTTCCTAAGAGGAAAATATAAAGCAAACAAAAAAATAAGCAAACAAAATATCAGCTGCACAGATCTAAACAAGATAAAAACACACACAACTAGATATGATGGTAAACAGAGATAAGTTAATTTTGAAACTCCGACTCTGTCATTTTCACTTTTACAACCGACAGCACATGCTTAAGATGAATTAAAATTCCGATATGACACTCGAGTTAGTCAGTAACTATTTATAGCAAAAGAGGTAGGTACATAATTAATTTCCAATTAATCATCCAATCCAGATCATAAGTTTTGTTTTTTTATTTCCTTTTAATTTTGAGCAAGTCTCTATTCCTTTTCTATTTAATAATCATCAGAAAAAATGTGCACACTGTCAGAAGAAAACCTGAATTCTCACCAGTCTTATTTGAAACAAATAAATTCATAGCTGCTGCTCCTGCTGTTGAATGACAACAACACCACAAAAGTTAGATTAAAAAACCTGACCCGCCAATATACAGCAAAAGCAACAGCAGCAAAAGATCGAAAGGCTCTTTCTCTTAAAATTAAAACAAAAAATAAATACAAAACAAAAGAAAGAAGCACCAAAGCACCACCAAAATGAAAACAAGAATACGTAAACGAGGCACGTAAATGATAAAACAACAAAATATATCAACAAAAAAAACCGGCCTAGCAGGCTCTGTCCTCTTTGAACTTCAAAAAGGAGAACAGCATGTGATGACTTGAAGACACGAATGCACATGAAATAAAAAATAAAATTAAGCACTAAGATCGTGAATCCTCTGTAAATGTAAAGGATCACTTTAGAGGTTGAATTGAGAGGTAGAATCGTATACGAGCAGTGTTAACTCTTTTCATAAACACCCTGTGTTATTCTATTGAAATTAAATGCGGCAAAAAACTATTTTTTTTAAATCCTTTTTTATCGAAAGTCCTTTTCACATTTTTTTTTTAAACCTACATATATATACATAAGCAAGTGGTATCTAGATATTTATTAATGACGATAATATTAATAAGTATACCTAGCCGGTATTTTTATTATTTTACGCGAATTTTAATTAGATATCTGTGCTTGTACACACGGCCTTATCACGAACGAATAATACACAAGCGCTCGATTTGAAAGACAAACGGTGACTGGCAAGGCAAGGCAACTGGCTGGTTAAACGATATTTTACAAACGAAGAAGTCTGCCAGCTCCAACGATGACAGAGCAGAGACCCAGCCTTTCCTAGTGCCTAACTAACAGTACAGGAACATCGGTTTGTTGACGTAAAAATAAAAAGACTCGATGTGCCCTACCATCGCCTTTGCCATGCAATTCACATAGAAGTGAATGACGAAAACTCGAAGACGATGTGAGGTCTACAGTGGAGCCAAACAGTGCTGTGAAAGTTTTATAGGCTTTTCAAACTACGGAAATCCTTAAAGGGTCTTAAGTTAAATTACATATTAATAGATTTTAAAAAAAATATTTGTATAGATACAATATTTTAGATCATTATTTTCGATAGAAACAAGATTGATTGGAATAACTTGTTATTTGAGGTTAAATCCGTAGTCCACCCTGCATTACAAGCGCCATCAAATTCGTATTCTAGTAAAATAAACAAACAATACACAATACGATTATTGTGTTCGTGCATTTACCACGAACATGGAAGGTTAATACATAGCAAGTAAGGAATTCAGGTATCACGAACATAGGTATACTGCATAAGCGTTGCGTATTTTTGTAATTGTTAATCGTTAGAGAAATTAGCTCTTTTGAAAAAGCATTTTACAAATTAGGAGGTTCATAATGTTCAGTTCAGAGTTTTTTTTCAATTCAATTGACAAAAATGAATCACGAGAAAGAACATCATTTAAGTTTTCCCAGTATTATTTAAGAAAGAAAAATCCTTTGATAAACAAGGATAGTTAAAAACTCAAAAATCCCACAAACTCAACATCCATCGAAAGTTAAAATAAAAATGGGGATTTCGTTCGAGAGAGACATTAATTAAGAAGAAATATTTTTTAAGATTAAAATTATTAAAATCCGTTTGGTTGAAAATTCTTTAAAAAAATTAGCAAACTGTTTTTTTTCTATTGATGGGTTTTGACAAGAGGATTTTTAAAGTTACCAAAGAGAGCTATTGAGAGGTGTATCAGTCAACACCGCTTATTAGAACTGCAACCATGACAAATATAGGCTTTATTTTCATGTAAATATAATAAATGCGAAATGTGAGTTCAGAGTTCATTTCTAAATGAAATCAAGAAGCGAAAAAAAAATCTCAAAACATCAATCCAAACAACCAATGAAAATTATAAAATGATTCGGAATAAAGGTGTTCGTGAGAGAATTAAGATTGACATTATGTAGCGAATTTTAAGAACAAATAATCCACTTGAATCTATTTTGCCCTCAACGCCCTTTGTACAATGGCAATGACGTCATAAAGTTCACTTTACCTAGATTCCTTTTTATTCATTTCCCATCCATCTGTATTGAGCTTTCGCGCAACAAAAGTAAGAACCAAAACCTATACTTTAAATTCCATAGAGACTCTCGTCCTCACCCCACAAAATGCAGCCTTATTTCCAGGATGGGAATGTATTAAGCAAGCCTAATCCAACTATAGTTCTATGGGTCATGAAGAAAGATGATTTCTTTATGACTCCACTTGGTGTTTGGCACAATTGCCAAATCTTAAATGACAAACTGGAAGTGGAACTTAATACTGTATGTAAATTCAGATCGCAGTCGATAGGATGTAAGGTTGGGATTGGGATGGGCAGAAATTTTAAACTGGGTCACAAAATCTGTATCATCTTAAAAAAAAAACTAGGTCCAGTGCGCTTGTTAGTTGTGAACAGTAAAAAGGGATGATTGCAACATTTGATGTCAAGGTTAGTATGTTGCGGTTACCAATAAAATCATCTGTTACCGATTAGATAATGCGACTCTAGAGGCTGGAACTTGTGTGTGCGCAGGAATTTTGTTTATTATAAATGACAAAGAAACATAAATAAATATCAACCATTTTTATTTTTGTTTCATTGACAGGACATGTTACGGTTAGAGAGCAGGTGAAATGAAACAAGATATTCTTAAACAAACATCTGTGTGTTTGTTTGTGTTTTTTTTTAATCACAAGGTGCATAGCATATTTACATGTGCTTATGCATTATATTTACGTATACTTAAGGATATATGAGATGAATTTTAAACTTTATTATCTATGTATGTAAAATTGTACATACATATGTTCATATGTAAAAATTATGAGATATCATTTGAAGTAGGTATACAGTTTTTTTTACTGGCGATGTATAGGTAGGTACTATAATGGCAAGTTATGGATTCCTAAAAAAATTGAACTACAGATTATGATATAACTTCATATTACGATGACAGGAATAGATGATCCCTCGATTCCGGTATAACAGAACCTGTCATACAAAACTCTATAGCCTTTAACGAAAATTAAAATTTTCGCAACGTGACCACAGATTAAACAAAATTTAGTTAGTCATATTCGCGCACAATTTTAAACTATTTAGTACGATGTTAAAGCTTTTTTCCCATACTAAAAATGCTTTAACATTGTACTAAATCGTTTAAAATTGAAGAGTTGTTGTTATTTTCACCTGCCATAAGAACTGTTTTTGAATTTCGCATATATCTCTTAAAGCGGTTCAACAGTTTTTGGTAATTTTTTTTATGGAAATCATTGTATAGGTATAATGAAATTAAAAAGTCGTTAAGTAATTTAAAAAAAAAAGTATCAATTTCTTTTAACTTCCTAGCGGTTCTTAAAACAATCTTGAAGCTTCGAAAAAATAAATCTGATGATAATCAGATACTTTTTATACAACAGTTAAAAACTCTTAAAAGTTAATCTTGTTTAAAAAAAACAGATCCCACTACCTATTTATTTTCAATAAATCTAAAAATTAAGATATAATTTTTGAATTTATCATTATTGGCAATATAAAGATGCTGATAAAAATTCTATATATCTATGTTATATTACATTTAAAAAGTTTAAAAAAGAGACTATTTTCTTAAGTATTCTTATATTACTTAATACTTTAAATTGGTGTAACTTCCAACATTTAATCCTTTACATTTTTAAAAAGTTTTATGTGTAAAAATTATTTTTTACTTTACTTTAATCGGAAACCAAACGCTGAAAGTAAGTTATTTTAAAATGAAATGGAAATCACATTGGAACAAAAAAAAAGTGTTTTAAGTTTAATTTTATATTTTTCTTGTTAAGTAGAGACGAAATGAAACAAACCCTTGATAAAATTGGAAAAAAGTCAACAAAACGTCGGGAAAAAATGAAGAACTCTTTTTATTTGCATTTGTAAACCACTAATTTGTAAGCCTGTCAATCAACTTTATTTAATATTAAAATACTCACAAATGCCTGTTTACAGAGTCGTTTTACTGAAAGTTAGACAAGTAGATTTAAGTGTGCGAAGAAATGGTAAGAATAGATTCCATCTCAAAATATTTCTCGTTTCTACGCTGTAAAAAAACTGTATAAGTCAACACACACCCTTATGTTTCCCAAAGTCTTAATAGCCTCCCATTATAAGAAATTCATCCTATACGTAACCATCTGTCACAAACATTTTCGAACATGTATATTCTTTATCTCTTTTTCACACACAAAAAGTGTCCCAAGAAAAAAAGAGTCGACGATACTTCTTTCCAGCTGATTTGTTGAACTCTTCTCAGCTGTTCTCTTGTTTTTCGACCAGCTGGACAAAAAAGCTCATTCAACAATATCGGCATATCCCCTTCCACAATCAAGAAAAAAATTTGGCCATCCACATCCATCATTTGCGTTTAGTTGCCGGTGTTAGTAAAGTGTTTTCTTGTTTAATCATCTAAATTTAAAAATTCTTATCGTTAATTCAATCAATTACCATAATTATTTCACAATTCAAGTCAAATAAACAAACGAAGTAAGTGTAATTTGAACTAATCCAAATTATTGATAATTAATTCATTCTCATTGTAATATTTAAAAGTTAAAATATCAAAAGCTCAGTCTACTGCTGCTGCTTCTTATCTTCGAAAAAGCTGATTATTTTTTGACATTTCGCAACTTTGCTTTTTTCCACCAAGTAAGAGACGTCAGGCCAGGCCAGAGAGTGGATTTTTTTGTTCGTTTTCACAAAAGGGCGACGTTTTTCAACTCCCATCAAAAAAGAAAAAGATTTCCTCCAATTTTTGTGTTGCAAAAGTACCAACAAAACCAATTTGTTCAGTTTTTTGTTTGTTTCAAAAATAATTCAAAACAATTGTGGTTTTCGAGTCGAAAAGTGTGAAAAAAATATATTAACTAAACGCCTGGCGACGACGAACGACCACTTCTCAAAAAAAAAAAATTCCCCTCACGAAGACCAAGACATTTATTTTCTTTTTGTCTAACAATAATTTTTAATAAATAAAAGAAAAAACAACGTTTTCGAACTTTTTATTTCATTGTTTAAAAAAAATTCCTTCTCTTGAACACATTTTAGTGTATGTGCCCGTGAAAACGAATTTGGGAAAACCATCATTATCATCAGAGGTGTTTGGATAAGCCAGAAAAAATCCGAAAAGTAAGTGTTTTTCTTTTGAAATTGTGAAAGAAACAGTGAAAGAGGGGGGTCTGAGTTGGGTTGGCTAGGGGTAAGGATGAGAACAAAATTATGGTGGAAAATTTGTTTTGCAGAAAATCAATTAATTTTTTTTTAAATATTGAGTGTCGATTGTGGTGGAAACAAAGAAAATTTCCTGCCTAAAGTCGTCGAGGTCGTCAACTTAGACGACAACGGCGACGAAGACCGACATCTCTTCTCCAATATTGCTGTGGAGCAGAGGAGGAGAGATAGAGGAAAACCACAGGCAGGAACGACAAACGAACAAACATTTTGTTCCGATTTTTTATTTTTTTTTTTCTTCAATTTTTTGCACCGAGACTGCGTTGTCACAAGTCAATTGCAATTTGTACTCTTTTTTTCACTTTTTTTTGTTGCTGTTCCTCCTGCCTTCATCATGAGAAATGCACTTGGAAACAGCAGCGGAGCTGGCTCTGGCTGATGTACGAAAAATGAAATATTGTTGCCAACCTGCCAGTGATTGCCTTTGCTAGCGTCTTCCGTCGCACCCGTTTTCTCTTGTTCTGTTCGTATCCCCAAGAAGGGAATGCTGCGGCTATATAGAAAGAAGAAAAAAGAAGCCCCACAAAATTAACAGAAACAGATTGTCGTATGTTTGAAGATTTATACAGTGAGTCAGTGGACTGACTGAAATTATTCTTGTCGTGTTTTTCCTTTTATTAATTTCTTTTTTGTTTGCTGTTAAAAAAAAATCGTTTAATATCGAGTTGTCTTTTTGTTATCCTTATTATATATCTATTTTGAATATTTTATTTTTAACAGAATTCCCAAAATTCCTGAAATTAATAATGTTATTCTTAAAAAAATTGTTTCAATCTTTACAATCCTTCTTAGTCTTACTTGTCATGTAAAAAAAAGTTAAGGTCTGTTTGGTAACGTGAAATTTATTGCGAATTTGCACAAATTTTCATATTTGCTGTCAAAACCCATAGGATAAAATAAAAACTTAGTTTTTGTTTTTCAGAGAATAAAATAGACATCTTCAAATGTTTTTGTTTAATCAGAGAAATAACCGTTTTTATTTCGTCATTTTCAAACGGGAATATCTCGAAAACCCGAGTTGATGATGGAAACTGATCACAAATTTGAGTTCAGCGCCCGAAAGTATGCTGAGCAAAGTTAAAAAGTTAACTGGTACTGGTCCAAGACATAATCGGAAGAAGTCGAATTTCATAAGGACAATCAATCATTCAACATCTCTGCGACTGTCTCAATGGCCTCTTACAAATAAGAAATCACATACATAGGACATAGGCAACACGCATGCATTTTTGAATTTAAAATAAAAAAAATATTCTATTTATAATGTTCTTAACTCCCCTGACTTTTTATGTTTGCTTGTGCTTGTGCTGTTCTTTTTATTGTTTCATTAAACACTGATTAGAACTACCACAAGCGTGTTTCGTAAAACAATGTAATTCGTTAAAAGTGAATTATTTTTTACATTTATGCATTTACATTTTTTATAAGATGTACCTACAAAGTTTTTGCCCTCTTCCTTAAAAAACCACCCAACGAATCGTGAATCGTTTGCAAAAAAGTCTTTTTAACTCCCCCCAATTTTTAACTTTGTTATGCAATTACTTGATCTTGAGCAATCTCTGGAAATATTTGTTTTCAAAATGTTTACATTTCACTACCCACAATGCTTATCAATATGGTTCTAAATTGGATGAAAAAAAAAGAGGTCAACAATAATATTCTTGGTCAAAATATGGTTGCCGAAAATATTTGAAATGTTAAACATAAAATAAATGTGCAATTGAGTCACACGAACTTGTTTGTTAGGGTTACTTTCTTAGATTGTTCAAAATTAGAATTTCTACGAATTTTAGTCCAAAGTCGTTCGGGTACTCAAAAAGTCCAATTTTTTTTAAACAAATAAACGATTTAAATACATTTTTGAATTTTATATAATTTCATCAAATTCTTTTACAAAATTTTTGACACCCAATCTCAATTAAGAATATTGTTGCTGGATGCAACCTAACAAGTTTGAGAAAATCGTTCTGGCCTATTCAAAGATTAGCAGATTTAGTTTCGAATTTTATTTTTAAACAAATTTTTATTGACTCAGTTTTTTTTTGTGAATACCTTACTTGCATTTATGTAACCAACAATATCGCAAGTTAAAAAAAAAAACACAACAAACAAACACAACTTTAACTTCCATTTAGAATTCTTTCACTATCAGTCCAGATTCAGTGTTGTCGACCAGTCGAGTGGAATATTTTCCCGAAATCTCTACGAATGCAAACAATAAACATTCAAAAGAAATACAGAAAAACAAAAAAACAAATATAAATTAAATTCTAATTCTTTCAGTACGTCTCGCTTCCACCGCATGTTTTCAAAGAAGCCTTGGTAATGGAACGATGACAGCATTTCAAATTCACAATAACAAAGTTACTCATTTTTTTGGTGTAACTATTATTTTTGCCGGTTGCAACTCTGAGAAGTTAATTAATACGGGATCTAACTTGTTCTACTACACAGAGACACAGTCCGAGTGATGCATTTTGTGTACTTTATTCAACTAGATGACTCATTATTATTTTTTTTTATATAAAAACAGCAAAAATAAAATTAAAATAAAGACAAAAACAGAAATTCATTCGCACCACCACATAGTATGAATACGAATTCATTTGTCTCCGAAACGTTTCTTCTTTTTTTTTAATTGTTTTGTTTTGTTCAGTTACATTTTACATATAATCACCATCACTGTTAAAAGTAAAAAAAAAAAATTATTGAAATCATTTAAGAGTCGTAATCGGAGCAGTTTTGAAATTTAAAAAAATAAACAAAAACAACACACTAGTAATTTAATTTGTCTTATCATGCCTCTGAAAGTCTGACTAATACACTGTTTACGCACGCCGCCGTTGTTGGGTTGAGTTGAAAAAATAGTTTAAAAGTCATGAATTTCATCCAGTTTTAGCTGGCTTGTGATATATGAGGCAAGAGGTTAAGGTTAGCTCTGATAAGAAATTAGACCTGTTGGAGCACATTTTTTTTAATAAAAAATATTTTTGTAATCGGTTGAATTGTTGACAATGACGTTGTTTCATTTGTTGGTTCAGGTTCACTGTGTTATCATTAGAACTGTTTATTGAAATAAATAAATAATTACAATAATTGTAGAAAGTGATAGTATAGTGGTTTCAATACTGTATTACATTTTGTTGAAAAAAAAACTATAATGTTTTGTATTTAAATTTGTTGGAAATAGCTTTTGCCTAAATCAAGGGGGTTCGAAAATCGTTTTTAGACAAAAAATTTTTGACTTACATATAATATGTATATTATGTATGAGTACATATACATACGTACTTTTAAATCTGAGGAAAAAAATATTTTGAATTCGCTTATTCAAATTTTTGACAATTAACAAATTTTGATGTGTCAATAATTAGTGTGAAATTGAATCAATTTTTGTTTTTCTCAGATAAAAATTTTCAATAACGAATGCAACAAAATAATTCTTATTCTACGCAGAAATCGATTCCACATTTCTGAAAATGTTAAAATCTTTGATATCTCTATCTTTGAAAAAAAAGTAAAACACACTTTGAGTTCATCAATGTCAACTCATTTTTCTGACTAATGGTGTGTGTTAATGAGTTGATTCTTCACTCCGCCAACAACAAAATGTTCTTGGCAAAGTAAATTATCATAAATGGGTCTGTTTTCTTATGCATACTAATGTAATTTTTTAATCTTGATCGAAAAGCCCTTTATTTTCTCTAAAAAAGAAATTTAATCTTTTAAATTTTTTGTTTAATCTCGATCCATACGAAGCCTTTAAGCTTAGCCTGTGCAGCTTTTTCCATTATTCAAAATAAAGTCGTTAAAATTTTTCAAAAAGTCATTGAGGAATAATATTTTAACCAATAAACCTTTTTCTAGATCATCACAAACAAAAAAAAAATCAGAAAAGCCACCCGAGCTGTAAGTAACCCACCACGAACTGACATCATCTGTATTCATAAACTATAACAGTAACAGTAGCAGAAGTAATCATGGCTCGAAATTTAAACAATCCGGCTTTGCACAGGGATTATGGAGCAACATCATCAACGAGCACCTCGGCCATCACAAGTATACCCGATGT
Source organism: Epistrophe eligans (assembly GCA_951394125.1). Classification (NCBI taxonomy): domain Eukaryota; kingdom Metazoa; phylum Arthropoda; class Insecta; order Diptera; family Syrphidae; genus Epistrophe; species Epistrophe eligans. The sequence continues at coordinate 12,774,800 of OX596031.1, read as the reverse complement.
CAACTTTTCCGGCTTCAGCCCTACAGAATTCATGTCGCTGAGCGATAATATCGGTTACAATATAAATTCTGTGACCTCAAGTTGGAAGCAATTGGATAAAGCTCTTAATGTCATTGGAACTCCAAAGGACACTCAGGCGTCTCGTGAAAAATTGCATCTCCTTCAATTACAGACGAACATAAGAATCCAAACGACCAGCAAGGATCTGCACCGTTTGACATCGGTAGTAAGACATGCTGACAAACAACAAAAGCTCAAACAAGAAAAGTTGACCAACGAATTTCGTCAAGTGGTAGAAAAATATTCGGAGAGTCAGAAGAAAATAGCAACCGCCATGAAGCAAGTTGTTTTGCTATCGGTGCAACCCCAGCAGGATGAAGAATCGGCAATTGACAACGAGGATATTCTAATTCAGCGACAGAAGAACGCCGAAGCAAAATTGCTATTCGAGCAGAATATGTTGCTAGATCAGGAGAAGAGAATTAAAGAAATAGAGGCTGATGTATTGGATGTTAATTCAATATTTCGAGTATTAAATAGTTTAGTGCAAGAACAAGGGGATCAAGTTGGTAAGTTAAATAAATCGTCCGCTTTTTAAACCGAAATATAATTGTTGATGTTTTTTTGTAGATATTGTAGAAAGAAGTATTGATATGACCAATGCTGCGGTGATAGACGGCGCTGCTGAACTAAGGAAAGCCGCAGAATATCGAGCAAGTTATCGTCGAAAAATTTTAATACTACTAGCGATCGCTGTGATAATAGGTTTAATTGTGACTGGAATTATTGTAGGAAAGTTAAACAGTTAAATTAATATAAATATATATATAACAAAATAACAACAACAAAAATGAGCATATGTTTTACTTTCTTAATTATTATTATTATTAAACAAACAAAAAAAATAAGAAAATGAAACAAACAAAAAATTATTACACACATTCTTAGTAAGTCTTTATACATATACCATGCATATATATATTATATAACTCTAATTAATTATTCATTATATTATTAAAAAAGTAAAAAAAAAATCAAACACAGAAAGAAAATGTTTTCATATTCACTTTCATTTCTATTTAAATATTGTTAAATAATCTCTACATCAATTGTTTAAAAAATAAAACCCTAAAAATGTGTCGTAAAACATACAACAATTTGATAGGCGTTTGTTATTCGTTATTAGTTATAATTATTATTATTATTATTATTACAAGTCATTTTTTGTTTTAACAAAATTTTAAATATGTATTGTTAAAAGTGTGCCAATGTGTGTGCACTATTTTCTTTTTAATTAATTTTCATGTAAAAAACTCAAATTCAGAGTAACAGAAGAACGCCATTAATTCATTTAAAATGATTTATTTTGCTTTTACAGAAAAATATATAGAAGTAAAAATACCTAAATATATACATACATATATATTTTTAGTATGGTTTTTATTTGTGTTAAAAAAAATATTATATAAAAGCAAAATTAAAAAAGAAAACGAAACGAAATTAATCACATACATATATTAGGAAAATAAATTAAAAAGAAATTTTATTTTTTTATACATAAACCACTTTGCATTTTCTTTAATTCATTGGGTACATAATAAATTTCTTATCTTTTTTTTGTAATTAAATTCTTTGACGGCCGGTTCACGCATGAGACGTGCATTTGTGGAATTTCAAGTGTATTTAGACAGAAGTTCAATAGGGAATAAAAATGTCGAGTGTTTTCTTATAACAATCGTGCATTATAAAGCATTCGCTCCATCAATTAATATTTAATGTTTCAATGAAACTCTGGCCGAGTAAAGTTGCTGGTTGGGTTTCAAACATTTTAATAAATAGAAATCTCTAGGGAAATTTTATTTCCCAGAAAATGTTTCTGCTATCGCGAATCTCCACAGGTATAGATGTTGCCCGATATAAAAAACCATTCAAATTACAGTTAAACTCCCTTAAAAAATTCCCCATACCAATTCACGTTCCCAATTTTATAAGGACGAAAATATTCCGATATTATAAATTATATTTCCGATAACTCCCATTAGTAAATACAAACTTTGTCTAACTTACTGTTGATGTTACATAAGAGATGATTTGATGACGCTTCGCGTCACATTAAGAAGAAGAATACAATTGAAGTTGACAAACTTCCAATATGTTTGTAATTTTTAACTTAAGTGACAGCAATTTTTAAAGTTTTCTATTAATGAATAATTTAACTAATTGTATCAAATCGAAAATGTTCCAATCTTTCAAAAAAGATTAAATTCATTGTACCTACATAATAATAATAATCGATTAAAAACAAAATTACAAATAAAAAAAAAACACCCAAGAATTTCTTCATCTTGAACGCAAACTTTTATGTAAATAAAAATTCGATTATTAAAAAAAAATTGATTTCATTTCAGCGTTTCAAAAAGTCGGAACACTGCAACTATACTGAATTAAATATATTATAATAGTTTGAGATATAGAAGCTCTTTTCTTATAAACTAAATTTTCAACTGTAAAATATCGATTGTCTGTCATCATTTAGTACAGAATCTAAAATTGCAAAAGCTTCAAAAAAATAAATATGTAGGTACTCATGCTCATAGTGAATGGATCCTCAAGGATCTTCTCAGGATTCCTGTGAAATTTTAATTAACTTATAAAATCTAGTTAAAAGTTGAACTTGTGGTTAAATTTCTTATCTTTTACAAAAACTAATCAGTATTAATTATATTTATTATTTTAAAAAAAATTTAAATGAATTGGAATGATTTTAGCTCTGTTTTTGTGTCATTTACTTGATATTGCAGGTGAACTATTACTTTACTATTTAACAACAAAATTACCCTTAAGTAATTTTCAATTTTTTTTGAGATAATTTGCATTTGAGGGAGCTTTTCGAGAGGTATCGTATATTCGGGAAAAAAATAGCTTAGGGTACACAAAAATATTGGAATTTGATAGCTGATAAATAGAAAACAGTCAAAAATAGAGTATTGAATTTAAAACAATTCCCTTCAAATTAAATTATTAAACCTTTATTTATCTATTGTATTAAGAAAAACTACTGTGTAAGACATGTTTTAAAGAAGTCATGGACCGAATTCTTTTTTTAATTGAGTGGTTAATAGCTAGAGTATGTTATGCTTATGCGTACTCCGAACTTTGTTCCTATTACATATGTGTCAATACTTGCCTTTTTTATTATTCAACTTAAATTTTCCTTTTCAATGAATTCACGAATATTTAAGCGACATAGAACTAAAAGCGACACTTTATATAATAATAATAATAATAATAATAAGTATAATTTTTCAAAATGTCATCCTCTCATCCAGCCCATTTAAAATATTCATTATTATGCATACCTATTCAACTTCGCAATATAACACCAAAACGATGTTTCCTTTTACCGGAAACAAAAAAATATCAAATAATTTAAATTGTTCATTAACCATCATCAGCCATCTTAAAAAATAAAAAAAACTTGACTAACAATGAAACGAAACAATTTTTGAAATTATTATAATTGTATTATTATTTTTTTTAATAAAATTTAAGTACACTTTTAAATACAAAAATTATAGGTACTATAATTATGTATTATAAAATATATTACCTACTCGAAAAAAATATAAAAATATCTTAACAAAATCAATTCAAACAAAAATGGCATGTGATAAAACATTTAAAAATATAAAGTTTAAAAACATAATTATGTAAATTAGGTATTTGTTTGTTTCAGTTAAAAGATAAAAAGTAATAACAAATTAAAAAGAAAAGAATACAAAATAGTACACATAAAGTTATAATATATACGAACCAAACTAACTTTCACTTGAAAACAGTTTAGATAAATTAATAAATAAAAACAAAAGAACTAATATGAGATAGGAGAAAATTTTTATTTAATTTCCAATGCGAAGATCTTTTAAGTAAAATATTAAGAATTTTTGAAAATCATGTTAAATGACAATTATCACAATAAACAAAAAAAAAGACAGTTATGAAATACAACAAACAAAAGAAATCTATATTAATACGAGTAAATACAAAACAAAAATGGAAAATCCCAATAAAATAAAATTGAACTTGGGTTGTCACCTATTTGGCGATGTTTTAAAAGAAAATAAATGAAGAAATTTGCATAGAAACTAAAATCATGTTATTGTATTTCTGATATGTAAGAAGAATCATAACATCTTCGCCTTTACAACCGGGATTCTGTTCCTGACCTTCAAGGATTCCCTCCACCTAAACTCGATCGTCATCCGACGAAAATCACGTACTGTTCACATACAATTAGGAATGTGTAACCACTCAAATCCCAGATCCATAAAAATGTTAATATTAATAAAGGACACTAGTTTAGAAGTTATGGATAAAGTATTATAAATGATGCAACTTTTAATTCGAATTATTAGATTTAAATGGAACAATAATCGTTCTAATATCAAACAGTTTTTAAAAAACTTTACATTCTTATCAAACAAATTCAACCATAAGTTCCATTATAATATTGGTTTTTCGATTTCTATAATTCCTTGAGTTTTCTTGTTTACTTTTATTTCTAAAAATCCTCTTCTGCACTAACTTAAATGGAAAAAAACGAAACTTCTCTTTAAGCCAAAAAATCCAGATTGTGAAAAGTATTTTTTTATTGCATAATTTTATATTTTTTGTACACTTAAACGTAATTTATATTCATTACTTTGATAAAACGGTTCATTGAAAAATCACATCACACCTCACTCGGGGCAGCACTACTTGTACTCGGCAGTGATTTGTGATGCTTCGCTACTGCTTCTTGTGCTTTGCTCAAGTTAATATTTCCTTCAGTAGCTCTTCCTCTTAGTTCATGTTCCACAGATTTATTAACATTCTTTGTAATGACTTGTTTAATTTTCTGGTTTTCATTGAATTTGTTTTTCTTTGGTTGAATTGGAGCATCTGCAAGAAAAATATTTAGATTTTGTTTTGCTCGTGTTGAGTTTGTAAATTATACTTACTTGAACGCCTTGTAAACGCTGGCGAGTTCTTTTGTTTTTGCTTCTTTTGTATAGCTGCTGGCATTTTTGCCTTTTTAAATTTACCTTGGGCCATAATTTAGAAAAATATATTTTCTATTTTTGTAAAGAAATAAGAAATTAATCAAGCACGTTAAATTTTTCTTGTTGTTTTGATTTTGACATAAAAACTTCAAAAATTGTTTCTGGCGTTGCCGTCTATGTGTAATTTTGGACGGGTTCAAGGCATTACGTTTTACAACTGAATTTTCAGATTTCTATATTTATGTCGTTGAAGGTAAAAGATCTGAAATCGAAATAAAATACAACTTTAAATATATTGATCAACAAAATATAGCATTTACATCTCAATAAAAATATTTGAAAAACAATGAAAAAATAATTTATGACATAGAAGCAGACACTTTTAATGAAATTAATAAAATCTGTTGCTGATTTAGTTACATTTAACATATATGTAAGTTGTATTTCATTTACCCTCAAATTTGAACCAGATTGGATTTGCTTACGAAAATACATATGTAGGTATATAACAAAAAAACAGAAGATTCAACTTTGTTTTGAATTTGGATTTCCAAATCCATTTTGAACATACATTCCCAATTTCCAAAAATTGGCATCAGTAGTGAAGATGTTTAATTTACGAATATCTATTATTAATCCACCCAATTCAGATGTAAAACGTAAAGCTTTGAACGCGCCCATTGTATTATATTGCACATCTCTAGTATATTTTGACATTTAATTTTAAACTTCAAAATTGGCACTTGTCGTTGTCATAACAAATTTTATGGCATATTGGAAAAATCGCATATTTGTTGAGTTTATTTATATTTCTAATTAATGAATAAGAAATTTAAATGGGTAGCATTGCTTGGAAGAATTCTAGTAATCAATTTACTGCAAACATATTAGATGAGATCTTAAAGTAATGTATGTAGATGGACATAAATACTGGCTGGCGTACAAAACTGGCTCTGTAAGGTAGATTCATGATTTTCTTTTTTTTCGTATTGTTTATTTCTTTTAGTATTAAATTAACAGTCTTTAATTTAGAATTGTACAATTTTATACAATGCAAGTTCATAATGCCAAAAATAATGAAAATACTTTTTGTATAGCTACTACCGCTGCCACCGACACAAGAGCACCAAGTGTCCCGGCCGTTTAACCAGTGAAAATGGGAAAACAAAAATCATTGTTGAGCATGATCATGCACCTGCCCCAAATCAATTATCAGTCGATGCGTTCCGCAAAGTACTTACTCAAAGGGCCACCGACGAAACGACTGACTTGAATGTGATATACTGTGATGAAGCTACCAATCGACACGCTGACGCCGCTCTACTGTATCCGTTTACATCGGCGGAAAGTGCAATGCGGAAAGCACGGCGAAAACAACTACCCAAGGAATCGGCAACAAAAATCGCCGATATAGTTAGTATTCTTGATGGGGGAAAAGATTTCCTTCAGGTAAACAGTGGTTCGCAGAAGGAACGCATCTATCAGAAGACAATCAGTTTGCCCGATGCAACATGCATGATATTTATGCATCGAAAAACTTTTGAACTGCTACCTCGGATTGACGAAATCCATATGGACGGGTCATTTGAGTTTGTTTGCCCAAATCAGCCGGATTATTATCTCCTTACGTTTCATGCTGTCAATGGACATTTGGTAAGTTATATCATTTTTTTAGAGGAATTTTTATAAATCTATTTGCTTCATTTAGACAGCTCCCATAATTTATTGTATGATAACGGCAAAAACAAAATCAGCTTATGCGGCTATATTTTCTTATATCCGACAAGAGCTAAAGGTCACTCCTAATATCATAGTCTCCGACTTTGATAACGTCGTCCAATCGGAGTTGGCCTTTACTTTTCCCGAGGCGATTATTAAAGGTTCTTGGTACCAGTATACCGATGCAGTTCTCAACAAAATGAAGCAGCTTGGATTGCAGCGTGAAACTGCAAAGGGAGTAGGAGCCAGTGCCCTGCGAATGTTGCTGGTCCTACCTTTACTCCCTCCTGAATATATGGTCCCCGGTTTAGAAGCACTTCGTAAATGGATGCGAGAGAAAAGTATTTTCTCAACCGGGCTTTCGAACCTTTGCGATTATGTAGAAAACACTTGGTTGCGAGCTGTCGGAACAGAGAAGATGTCTATATTCGGAACGAATCGTATCGCTTCGAATCACATTAAGGTATTTAACAAAGATCTAACCGATCGAATAGGGCAAAATCCAGTAATTTGGACGATCCTGGATTCTATCCGCCAGCTGGCTACAAAGTTATATGTGAACCTAAAACGAAAACATGGTAAATTTCCGAAGTCAAAGAATTTGACTTCAGCCATGAGACAGAAACGAAGCGAAATGGTCGCTGAGAAAATTGTTGAAAGCGCCACGCAATTGTGGATAAAAACTCCAGTTCATCTGAGAAATCCACTACAATTTTTGCAACTCAGCAGTCATTGTATTACTGATTCAATGTACCTGGCAAATTTGTCGAACATCAAAGACCGCAATTACACCATGGCAACGTATCCAAAAACTGGTAACGTTTTAAACACCACAGTTGCTCAATCCCCTGGTCTAAAGACTTGGGCAATGATAGATTCTAGTACACTACAGCTTGCAAATTCAAATTCAGAAAAGATTGTCACAAACTCCCAACCTGAATCGAATTCACCTGCATCTGAATTCATCCCAACATCACATATTCCACAGGATTCCTATAATTGTGGCGATATTGTGATAAGCGATGATGGTGCAGGAAATATTTATCCTAGCTGTTTTGCTCAATGTTCGAGCATGGAAAGCTGTCCGAGAGATGGAAACAGTAATGAACAAGTATTGCAAACACAAAAATCATCTAATCAACCAGCAATAGAATCATCGAGAGAATGTACGGAAAGAGAAATCTCAACTGCTCATAGAAGCATGATAAAGCCGATAGATCTTGCAAGTCCACCACCGTTAGTCTTTTTGCCGCATGTTAAAAAGATGAAAAACAAGAGAATATTACCTGTGCTCTCAGAGCCTCCACCATTGGTATTGATAAGTTCCAAAAGACAGAAGATAAACTAAAAACAGTGTCCAATGTTTAATTTATCTAACTGCATACTAGTATCGCGTTTTTTTTTCAAATTTAAACTGACTAAAAATTGTAGAATTTATATTTTGGCGTCGTTTAAATATTGTTTAAGTGTAAAATAGTTTTCTTAAAAACGTTTTTTAAATATTATACAAAATTATTTTATTTAAAAACCGCTTCCACGATTTTAAAAATTTTGTTTTAATAAATTTAGATGATGTCGAAAAATTTTTAAATTGCTTTTGCTTTATTTATTTTATTGAATTTCAACTATTTTTCAGGTAAAGTTTCGTTTGGACATCTGAACTACGCCATTTTTTTTTTCTACTACTTTAAAAGCCTTTGATTGGCAGATCTGAGTTTTTTTTTTCTATTTGAAGGAGAAAAAAGATCGTATTTGACCTTCGCACACATTAAATTTAGAAAAGAAACTCTAGAGTGCCAGCATGTAATTTAATACATCCGAGTTTAGACGATACAATCGAGCATAGGCAATTCCTATTGAATCGAAAACAGTTGACCGAGTTAAATTAGGAACTCCCTATACTCGATTGTATCGTGATCTGACATTGTTGGGATTGTAATTTCAGATGTTGATATTTTGGGATTTTGCTAGACAATGAAAAATATACAAAAACCCAAACGCTCTCACATAAAAATTTGCGATTAATATTGATCAAAATAATTACCACTTCTAAATGTTGTCATTTAACATAAATTTTCTATGCAAACAAATAAACATGAATCAATATATTTATTGATAATATTAAAGTTTTATTGATCTGTTTTTATGGTTTTTTTTTTTTTAATATACATGATGTTGCTTTACATATATTGTAAAATGTATATGCCAATAAAATTAAACATTAAAGTGAAAATGAAAATTTTGTAAATTCTCTATTCTATTTTGTGTTAGTTGAATTACAATTTTGTATGAATTTTAAAGGTAATATTTAAAAATTGTATCTTCTTTTGCCATTTTAATTAATGTATTTTTGTTATTCATAAATATTAACCTTATTTCAACAAAAATAAAATATGTATATGTTGGTTTATTTGGCATATGAATATGTTTATAATTTATTATAAATATTGTTTTATTTATAAATTGTTATGTTGTACAATAACTTCATTTTTAAATACAAATAGATAAAAACTATGGCCACATAAATTTCCATTATTGTTCTGTTCAGTAGGTAAAAAACTATAAAAGTCGGTATAAAAAAATAACAATTAATCCCATCTATTGTCTATAGATTCCATTAATTAATATAAACAATACAAAATCATATGCCTGAGTTTATTAGTTCATTCTTTTATTATTTTAAATCAAATGTAAGTCTGAATTTGGGAGAGTCTGTAAATAAAAATCCAATAAAAATTTCGTATTTTTTAGAGATTGAAAAGATCTTTAGAGATTCTTTTGAACAGTAATGTTCTGAGATAAAAAAAAACATCTTAAAATGTGAAACCAAACACTAAGTTCAGTTGGCTAATGAACAACAATACTCGTACTCCAACAATAAGAAGCCTCGAATAGTCGTTCTACGTTTCCAATACATATTAATTATAGCTTTTTTTGTATATATAAAACCATACTTGTAGGAAATACTTCAAACAAAATTGTAGTTTTCAATAATATAATCAGGCCTATCATAAATTCCATCGTAATCGGGAACTTTTCCGAATCCCTAAAAAAACTATCACCGAATTCGTTCGTAATGACAATTTGTATGAGGTTGTCCACTACGATGGAATCTGTGATAGTTTTTTTCGGAATTCGTAACAAGTTTCCGATTACGATGGAATTCGTGATAGGGCTGAATACTTACATTTATTAAAACAAATGAGAATTTTTGAATAATCCAGTCATTTAGTATAGCCCAGTAAGTTTAGTATAAATAGTAATAGTGAAACCCTTCTTCGGTCGGTACCATTACCATTATGGCTAATCGATGGAGAAAAATCCTTTCAGTTCAATCTAGTCTTCCCTATTAGCCCAGGTAAAATGTTCGTTTAATGTGGCTTAAATTCAAGTAAAGATTTTTGAATCCAATTATCTTTATTTGTTATAAGAAATAACTGTCTGCGAAGTTTATTGCCAAATAGTATTTTCATTAAGTTATTCAAAATAAACTGTCGATAATTTTCGGCAAAAAAGTACAGCAATTTAATACAAATAACTGTTTTGAGTTTTGACACTTTTCTTTTCTTTTACATTATCAAAAAAAACTTTAAGTACAATGAAATAAAATGCTGAAACCAAAACAAAGTCCTTCGTGGAATAATAAATTCCCCTTGTTTTATAAAAAATAGCTATTTACATCGTGAATTACAAATAGAATGATTAAGAAGTGGTTAGAAAATAAGCTGTATTTTACAATCAGCGATTGCACCGACAGTCATACCAACTATATATAAGATAAAGTCCGAAGACTAATAAGGACAAAGCCTCATTAGCTGAAAGTCTTAAAAAAAAGCTATGGGAAAGAAAGCAAAATAAGTGGTGGTCATACAAAAGAAAGTGGCCAGTACTGATCATTTCAACGAAAAGTTTTTTTTAGTTTCTTCTAGTTGTTTTGATTGGAATATAAAAATCTTCAACAAAACAGTTAAGTGAATTAGAAGTTATAGAAAAGAGATCAGTTCAAACAATTCTAGTCTAGTACCCGACGATTTTGAATTTTTTTGTGAAGGTTATAACAACTTTAACTCATAAGAGGTGCGTACCATTAATTAGAAACTCTGTGATTTTCTGTCCAAAACTACACATTTTAGTTTTTTTAAAATGAATTTTGACATTTGTGAATTTTACGACAGAAAGTCATAAATTTTTTAAAACAAAGAAACGCACAAAATATAAAATACATTATCCAAAGCAATGCTCTATCATTTCCCTTAAATGTTAAACCTAAATGGTCAAGATATAGGTTTGCAAAGCGAGCTATTATTGACTTTATTTAATATTTTCTGCACAAAGCAAAACAAAATATATACCTACAAACATCCATGATAAATTGAACCTCAGAAAGTAAAAAACAACTCCCAAACACAATCAATCTATAACCGACACTTAAGCAGACAAATCAACCGGTGTTAACAATTATTAAATTGGTGCGTGGAAGAATAGTACAATCAACATTGCAAGCGCTATCCATTTAGTTGTACCATGCGTCGGATCTATCCAAATTACATTGCATTGCCAATCAGTTTTTTACAAAGTGGCTTTCATTTTATAAACCAATTTATTCCAAAATGACTGGATTTTCCTTCAGAATATTTAACTTTTCACTTTATAAAAAAAAAACAAAAATGTGTTTAAATTCATTGTTTATATGTTTATATGTATATATTTTTTATTTTGTGTATGAAAAAAAAAAACAAACAAAGATGAATACATTTTATAAATGATAGTTGGTCTTGGTCCTACATAATTAATATTACTCCTTCATGTTGTATTTCATAATACAGAATAAAATAAAACTGAAATAAATTTTAATAAAATATAGAAAAATATTTGTATTTTTTTTTTTTTGAAAGGGAATATTTTATTTTTGTTTCTATACAAATACATACTTATATAATTTTAAACAAACAAAAATATTTTAATTATAATTATTATTTTTAATAATAGGAAAACATAAACACACGTATAATAGTTTTGTTAAAAAAGCATATTCTACCTTCGTGTACGATGTATGTATGTACGTGCGTTAATTTAATGTTGTTTTAATTATTTTATTATTAATTGTTTAGTGTATCCTTTTTATTTATCTTGACATTTATAACATTTTGTTTTTTTTTTCTGAATTTTATTATAATTTTTCTTTTTTTTCTTTTATTCTAAACATTCAGTATAACTGGGGAAAGAACTTATTTTTCTTTCTTCGCCTGATAATTAAATATTCTTCATCTTTCTCTAAATCTCTAGATTTCAACATATTAAAATTATTTCTGATCTGTTTGGTAGCTGTGGGGGAAAAAGAGAAAATTTATAAAAAAAAATAATAATCATCAATTTTTTTTTTTAAGTTTGGTATGTTGAGTGAAAGTTGAGCTTGAGTAGATTAGAATTGAGATTTAAAAAATATTTTAGAATTGTTACTAAGATTTTGTTTTTTTTTTTTTTTTTTGAATTTGTTTTTTAACAAAAATTTTAACGGCCAAAAGGATTGACTTGCCGAATAGAAAAAGAATTAGAAGAAGAAAATTTTATTTCTTTTGGAAATTCATTGGTCTACTTCAAAACTAATAATGATTTCAATCAAATTTAAGTTTTTTTTTTTTTGATCGCAAAATAAATAAACATACATTTTTTTGCTTGTTTTTTAAACTAAAGTTCTACGAATAATAGGTAATAAGAATGATTGCAAATAATTTCTATTCGGGTTTTAATTCTCTCCGAATGAATATTTCAATAAAGATAAGAAAAAAAACCTTTAGAAATATATATATATAGGTAATAATATATAAATAATATACTTTGTATGTTTGTTTTTTTTTTTTAAATATATATTTCAAATCTAAATCTATATTTAATTATAACTTAAAAATAAAAACTATTAATTTTATAATTAATTAACCTGTACAAACTTCCGAGTGATCATCCCACGCTGTTACCTGTAAGAAAGGAGAACGTTAATTTTATGTGGTGTTTTGAATTGAATTGGTGTTTTTTTTTTACAAATTTCTATTACTTTCTTTGTATGTATTCTATTTCTATTACAGAAAGTTGGAGAAAAGTAAATTAATCGATGAAAGTTAAGATGCGTTTGCTGGGCCATAACCAGAAAACAAATTACATATTTAGAAATGAAAAGAAGAATTTCGCCTAACCTTAAAATTTTATTTGGAACCCCACAGATTTGATGTGGGAGAAAAAATTCTTTGTTATTCCTAAGAACATACATAGAATATTCCTACAATGACAGGTTAGACAAATATATTTTTTTCATAACCATTTCAATGTAAGTGAAAGTTTAGCTATAAAGGAAACTTATTTTTATAAAAAAAAAAACACCAAGTTATTTATATATTGTTTATTAAACTCACCTGACACTCTCGACTGCAATACCATTGATTACCACAACCGGCACACACAAATTGAGCTTCATGCTTCTTGCATCCTTGACAAACAGGAACTTCATTCTCATTGAACTCTTGGCCAATGGCATGCGGTGCGATTCGCTGAAGTTCTTCACTTCCCATAGTCATTAAATCACCTTCATCAATAACCAGTCGATCTACACTGTCTTCGGCGTCGTCATCATTATTAGGAGCAGATGGCGCTACAAACGATGACTAATCGCAAAACAGACAAAAAAGAAAAGAAAACAAATAAAAGAAAATACAAAAGCGATAGAGAAAAGCAAAAAAAAAAAGAAAAGCAAAGTGATCCCGCATTAAAATGCAATAAGTTTAAACAAAAATAAAAGGCTAATTTCTTGAAAAAATTCTTACAAGTTTAAGAAAATGCTCTTCCTTGGCACTATTGTTGGCATTAACAGCAGCAGCAGCTCTTGTTAGTACATCCTTGATTTGTTGTTGTTGTAACTGCTGTTGTAATATCGACTGTTGATGCATGGAATTCAATACCGGTGTAATTGTAATTTCACTATTGTGACCAACCACCTTGGATAAGTTCACCCCAAATCCCGGCATTGAGTGGTGAGCATTGTTGGTGTTGATGTTGCTCCCGCCATCACCGCCAAGTCCTACTGAAGAATTGTGGTGACTCTGAATGGGTCCAGATCCAGTTCCACTAGGAGAGATGCGTTCTGGGGCTGTCAATAGCCTGGCGAGAGTTGGCGAGAAATTACTTATGTAATTTGCTGATGCTTGATTAGCAGCAGATTTGGTATTGACGGATTCACTCGGCCGAGAGAACTAAAATAATAAAAGGATTTTTGATTAAAAAAATACATTAAAAAACTGGCTTTCAAGCAAAACTCACCTTTGTAAGAATGCCATGAAGAAGAGATCCAGTAGGTTGATCTTGTCCCCCGGAGGCATTTAGTGGCGTCGAGACTGGATGTAGTGTTACTTCTGGATATGGAGGATTCTGTTGTTGTCCGCCAGCCGATCGAACAGCTCCTTGAGATTTCGAGAATGGTGCTAAAACATCTTTAAAAGAATTCACACTATTATGATTTGTGGTAACTTGATTTGTGTTGCTCATGCTTTGCGAAGATGAATCATTGCTTGACGGGCGGGAATTCTATAAAAGAGAAGAGAAAAAAAAACATTCTTTACATGCCTCGCTCCGATTAGTAATCCCATTCCCACCGTATCAGATTTCAAAGCGTTCGCCAGAATCGTATTGGAATCCGATAAGTTGGAATTGTTATTAGTCTTTACTCTTCGGCCTCGGCGTGGCACCACTTCTGGGTGCTGCTGTCTGAAATCTGCAATAATGCTGCGCACATCTTTGAACGGTCCCTGTCGACCAACCATTGCTGCTGCTTGGCTGTTGCTTGCTGCACTACCACCGTTATGTAATACACTGTGATTGTGATGTCCATTCATCATATCGACAAGTTGCTGGACACTATCTGTTGCTGTTAAGTAACTGTTTAGAATTGGCTGATTGCTAGCGTTCGGTTGTGCTGATGTTGGACCATTTGTTGAAAGGTTCTGTTGTTGTTGTTGTTGATGTTGATGTTGACTGCTGTTAGAAGCAGAAGTTGACGTGTTGGGCGATGCTGTGTTGGGCTTCGGAAGGATATTTCTAGAAACAAGAAGGCTGTTTTTTCAGAAAAACAGTAGGAGGTGCAGGTTAATTTTTACAAGACAAAAAATTAATGTGGCGATGAGTTAAATTATAAGTGGGATGAAATAAAAAAAAAAATAATAATAGAAAATGAAATAAAAAAAAAAAAAAACAATCATATTTATTATAGTTTTCGTTTTACTAAAACGACGAGTAAGCGACAAGGTCCCAGAAATGACAATTGGCGTTTAAGTAAAATTAAGCTTCAACATTTTTTCCACTCTTTTTTACCCTTCCCATGTATATGATGATAGTCGTTTAACTGAAACGCCAAGTACCGCTTCTAGAGCCGACTCGTTTCACTATCGTTTTAGAAAAACGAAAACCGCACAGGTAAATATTTTTTTGAAAATGGGTTAATGGGTTAATGGGTTTGTTGTGGATTTAAGGAGGTCGTTCAATAAGCAAACGAATAAATACGCATAACTGTGCAAAAACGGATGTCTATAAAATATACCCCAATTCAATATACATCTTTTTACTTTGAATTTTACTGGAAAAGAATTCGGCTATCTACGTAGCTACGTAGCTACTGAAGCTTATCGTTTTTCAAGAATTTTGAGAGCCCATACGTACATGGGTTGTTGAACTTCATTAAATTCCTTGGAATTTTCCTAGCCAGAGCTAAGAAAATACGTAATTCCAACCTTTTTTTAACAAAAATTAATTTCTAGCAACAAATTAATGAAATCGATCGGAAAAAAATAAGAAAAGTTTATCAAGATACATAAGTTGATTTTTAAATCCTTAATAAACTATAGACGTAAACATTTTTAAAGAATTCGCACATTGCTTCCGGCTTTTAAGTAGGTTCAAAAAACGTCCTTTTTCTTCAGCAGAATCTAGTTTGTTCACCTTTAATGGTTTTGATTCTTAATAATTGAGATTAAGTATTAGTAGTCATTAAAAAAAAATGTTAAATAAAAAAAAGAATTATGTACCTATTATAAATTACCGTAAATTACAAAATAAAAATGTGATCGCCACTGGGTTATTTTTGTCGCTAATATTCTAAACTAATTAATAATGGCAAACAGGTGAAGGGTGTTAAAATCTCTCCTCTAACTATTCAACATTCTAGCATTCCAAAAAAATAAAAAAATTAACAAGCATGTGGGGGGGGAGGGGAAAGCAACTTCAAAACTAAAAAAAAAGCTACTCACCGATGCAGTCTCAATGTGTTAGCCTTTTCTTTAACCAAATCTGAACTTTTCATATTTGCTCTATTTTGTAATATTAACTGGGCAGTTGTCGGTGTTGTTGAAGATGAACTACTAACTGCTGTGAAGTTACAAATATTGCTGCTTAACGAGCTAATAGCAGCTGCGATTGGTGTCGATGACAGTGGGATATTTTGTTTGGCTGCTGGTGTACTTTTGGCTAGAATTATTGCAGACTCATTGCCCACATAATCTTCATCCAGTCCCGCTGAACGTCCAGCTTCACCAACTTTAGTTGACATTATTTCTAGACATTGCTTTCGCCTTGTTAACCGGAAGCAAATCTCTTCCTTGACCTTTTTTAGGTGCAACATATTATTCCATTCGACTTCTTTGGCTTTAATCATTTCATTAAGTGTATGAATCTCGGATACCATTTGATCGATATGTCTCTGTATAGTATCGATAGAGTCGTTGGATGTTTTCTCGATATATTCATTGAGAATGCGATCATGGGCGGGGTAGGCGTTTTGTAGTTCTTCACGAAGTTTCTTTGTTGGATGTATGTATTCTTCGTCATCGTCTTGGTTTACTTCTACTGTACCG
Organism: Epistrophe eligans; assembly: GCA_951394125.1. Taxonomy (NCBI): domain Eukaryota; kingdom Metazoa; phylum Arthropoda; class Insecta; order Diptera; family Syrphidae; genus Epistrophe; species Epistrophe eligans. The sequence continues at coordinate 12,758,149 of OX596031.1, read as the reverse complement.
GCAGCAGGTTTGGATGTCTTCGATCTTTCAACAGCAAAAACAGACGATGACCGACGACGTTTATTTGCGCCTGCACCAACTGGCGCTGGATTCGATGACGCCGTTTCTTCTTTCTCTGGGACATCTTCAATTGTTACTTTTGAAGCAACGGAAATTTCTTCCGCCGCTACCGTTGGAGATGTAGTTTCTTTGTCCGGCTTCTCTTCTTTAATATCAACTTTCAAAGATGTCGCTGATGAAATGGCCAAATCTTGTGCCTTTATTGTGCTCTCGTTGGGCTCGTGTTCACTTGTATCCATATCTTCTGGTGATGCAGTACTTGCAGCACTTGCATCCTTGACTTCTGTTTCGACTTTCGTCACCACTTCTTCGTTATCCTTTTTAAGCGCATCATTACTCTGAAGGTTTTCTTTGTTTTGTTCACACTTCAAACGATCCACTACTGTCGTCTTGACCTCTTCTACTTCCTCGGTGGATTTTTGTATACTATCACGAACTTTATCGGTTTGTTGCATTTTTATAGGTATTGTTTCTTCTTCGACGCGTTCTTCTTTTTCTTTTATATTATCAGGTGGTTTCTTAAGATCGAACTCTAATTTTCGTTGGTCATCACTTTGATACTTATGTGGTATTATTTTATCTTGGGTTTTTTCTGGCGAAGAATCTAAATCAATGACACATTCTTCTTTAGTTGATTTTGTCACTTGAGTTCTTGATGCTGGGCCTGGTCTTGATTCTACACGAGATACGATTGGAGTTGAGGTGGATGCTTTAATTGCAGTCCTTTGACCAATCAATGTTACTGCTGGAGAAGAAATTTTTAAATGCAACAGTCCACCCGATTGATCACTTCGCATTGCTGCTTCGCTAAAATTGCGAGGTTTTTGTTTTGGTAGAATTAGTTTGTATGCTTCTCGCTTCTTTTTATTATATAACCTAAAAGACATATAAACAAAAATTGTACAGAGTTAAAAATGGTTTTATTAGAAATATCAACTAAAAATTAATGATAAAATTCAGATTACAACATGACATTGGCATTAAGTTTGCGAATGGTAAACAAATTTTATTTGAAATTGGTTTGGTAAATATATGTGTGTATATATATCTAAGTAATTGTCATATATTCATTGAACAAACAACAACAAATGTTGGATTTGAAACATACTTCATTTTGAGAACTAACTTTTCTTATAGATTTTGGTGTGCCTAATTACTAAAATGAATAGGTAAGCAAAAATTATTATTTTATTATTTGTTCAAAAACAACGCAGTTGAACAAAATTCAAAACCAGAATAAACTTTTGCGAGAGTTTTTGTTATCTTGAATTTGAATCCAGAATTTAGTTTCGGTTTTCGAGATATTCTTACCTAAAAATAAAATTTAAAAAAAAAACATTTTTACCAGATATCTGTGGTTATGTTTTATGATTAAATAAATTGTCCTCGAAAAATTTGTAACTTAACATCTTATTACTTTTCCGTTTTAAAAGTACTTTGAAATTTTTTCCCATATTTTTATTAAATTCAGAGAACAAAATTTATGAGATTTGCATATTATATACCAAGTCACTAAGGAGTTAAATAGGGTCAGTTTTAGAATTAAAATTGCTTTAAGATTTCTCAAAAATTAAAGAAAGGATTAGAAAGATTCAAAATGATTTTGGGAGCTAAAGATTAAAGTTCAACACACATTTTTGTTAACTTTTTGGGTAAAGTTTATCGTAAACCAGAAATAATAATTATTAAAAACTTTGGGAAAATCAAAGCTTGGTTCTTGATAATAAATTTTGTTTTACTGTGTAATTTAATTCTCACTAAAAATATACTAATTAATTAACAATAATTAATAACAATTAATAAATCCAGTGTCCATCTACAACAGATGTTTTTTACTATAAACGAATGAAATAAATAAACTTCTGGAAAACAAAACGGATTCTACAAATGGGTGGCGGCAATTAACAATGGTAAGCAACCATTTCAAATACTCGTGACCCCACCACAGATTTCACATAATTAATTTGCATCCGTTTTCTCTTGTTAAATATGTTTGGTTTTACAAAAAATAATACAGGAAAGAATTTTTCTCCTTTTACAGAGTTTGAATTGATAGGTATCTTTATAGAAATTCATACTTAATATATTTATATACATATGTACACTGGAATGGAATAAAATACCATATTCAACTCTTAGTCTCGTGGTAGAGTGTTATTTTGAATGTACGTAGGTAGGTATATGCATTTTCAAACCACTTGAAACTTTTTTTTCAGCAAGGTTTTTTAACCCTTAAAAAATAAAAAAAAAAAGAAACGGTTTGGGTGAGGCTACAAATTATAGCTCGAGCAATTAAAAATAATTGCACATTTATTTAGGGTGAAAATCTAAAAATCTTCAAATGGTCAGAATCGTAACTTAGAACACAACTTTTTCATACCTCATCTGCTATCAACGAACACAGCATTTTTTGTTGGATTGAAATGAGTCTGTTTATATCTGTGAGTGAATGGTAGATCAAATCTTCCAAACATGAAAGAGATCTTTCTTGTAAAGGTTTGATCCACAGAATTGTTATTTTTTGAATAAAACATGAAAAACAAAAAAATATATGTGAGTTCGAGCTTAAAATGTATTTCTATTCTATGAACCCCCAAGCTTCAAACGGATGCTAGCGAATCGGTCATAAAATTGAATTCTCGATCTGACTCGATTTTAATGTCTGTTAACTGTTCAATTTAAATTTTGTCGCTTATGATAAAATGGCGGTAAGGGCTCGATATAAGAAAAGTACGAAAAAAGAAGAAGAAATTTATCGATACGAAATTGACATTTTTTCGACGAGAACTGAGGCTATTTACGGACAGTTAAACTAAAGAAAAACACAAAAAGGTTGGACTAAACATATCTACATAGGTACAATTAAAGAATTGTGCTAAATTCAACATATACAAAAAAACAAAAAGATTTATTTTGTTTTCTTTTCCGATTTCTGCAATTTAAAAAAAAATCCAATTTTAAGATTTATTTGCAAACATCTTTTTTTAATTAACTAAATTTGTCGGTTTTCGAAAGGATAACAAATCAAGTAATTTGTAGCATTGCCGTTTCTATATTATGTATTTATGTATACATACATATACCTACATCTTTGTGGAAAATAAAGCTAAAACAGAATTATCAACCAAATCCTTCAATGTACATACATATGTAGGTACATAATTATTTGAAAAAAGATTTTCGCCTAACCCCTCAAAGAAAAACTTCAATAAAATAAGGAAAAAGAAGACGTCCCTGAAAAAATCTGAATGCCACAATTCTCGTCGCCTCCACCTGCCGCGCCGCCGATACCGTGCGTCGTCGTCGTCGTACTCTTCAATAACATAACAAAAATGATAAATAATTGTACCTTCGAGTACTTAACGATATATTTATTTACGTTATAAGCACATACAACAAAAATATTTTAAAGGCCATTCGTCAAATAAAAAAGAAAAAAAAAATGTTGAAAAAAAACTCACTCTCGACTCTCTCGGTGTCTATATTGAGAAATTGGCGAAGGTGTGCTTGCTGATTAATATATTCACTAGCAGCACCTCATCCTCTCCCTTTTCAATTCTTTCGTTAATGTCGTGCGGTCTTTTTATATATGATGCAGTAGAGTCTTCGTTCTGTTACACTGCGCTATTCCATCAAAATTATAGTAGGTACATATATCTAATGTCTAATAAAGCTTTTTTTGTGATTATACGTGATACGTCTCTTTTATAACACTTCACCGGTCGGTCGCCACTTCACTTTGGAGTCTCCCTCATTTGCATATCCAACAATCCAACAACAATAACCAAAACAACAACAAAAAGTTGGATTGTTAATGTAAATATGTACTTCTCAAAACCTGCTGCTGGATGGAGTTGCATAATACCACCAAATACTTTCAAGAGAAGATGTGAGTTTAAGTTTGTATATGTATTTGTGTGGTTTTTCTGTCGAAGGGTGATGATGGGGATGAACACTGAACATCGATGGTCGACTCGACACTATATTCTCCGCAAAGATACTCCTGATTGCAAAACGCCCACCACCGGCAAAATCGGACGCTTCTGGTTGTGAGGTAATGGAAGTTTTTTTTTTCTCATGCAGGGGGATTAAAGTCCGCACTTTACTTCGAAGTTTCGAACAGAAAAACCGAAAAGGGTGCAATGCAAGCAAAAAAAATGGCCTTAATCCGTTTCGGTATGCACTTTCGCTTTCATTACAAGAATTTACATTTTTTTTTGTTTTGTCTTTGCTTTTGCTTTTGTTTATTTTTTTTTTTATATATATTTTTGGCCAATCCCGGATGGCTTGTATAAAATGAAAAGCAAACAAATTTAGCCGATTTACAATTTTTCCGTGCAACTGTAACGCGTTCAATGCCACTCCGATGCAGACTGGCAGCGTCGACCGAAGGTGAATTCTCCTTCGTTTCGCCGTCCAGCGATCTGTTGCAAATTGGATACATTTTCTATAGAGAGATGGAGCATGAAGAATTATAGAGAGCTAGAGCCCACAGTCACAAGTCACAACTCACAATACAACCGAGTTAAAGCTTTAAAATAATTATTTTTTGTTTACTTTGAAATCGAGAGAGAAATAGAGAAAATGAATGGAAAATTGAGAATATCGAGAGGAAAATGGAAAATTTTCAAGACATGCGTTTTTGATCTTAAAGCAACTCTCGAGACAAAAAGCTTCTTTTTTTTTCAATAAAATTGCATTGAATATGGACATCATCAAGAGGCTAGAAGCAGAGCCACCTCGCCGCTCTCATTGAGTCTTGAGACTATGGGTGGTGATTTTTATTTATACTTTTTTTTTTTTGTTGTCTTTGCAAGGTGAACAAAATGTTTTTAGTTGGATATATGGATGCGGTACACGGGTGTGCGGATGCACTTTTAAGTTGACTGAGTGTCGATGGCATTTTTATTTTGTCATTGACAAGTGCATTTGTGGAGGCTTTTTTGTTTCTTGTGAATTTTTTTTTTTTTTGGGAACAAGGCTATTGGATATGAATTTTCTTCTTTTGTATTTTTAGGAGGGGTGCCATATACCAACATACATATAAACTAGGTTTTTGTTTGAAGGTAATGGTTTTATTATAAATGGTAGACTAATGAAAGTTGAAAAGATGTCCTTTTATTGGCTTTTTTTTAATGATGACTCAGTCATAAACTTTTTTCTATAATTATATTCAGACATTTTTACCTTTCCGAAGATACTCTAACTACATCGAAACAATCTCTTGATGATTTAATGGTTTGACCGAGTAGTACACGGATGTGAGAATCCCAGTTCACTTTTGAAACAGATTTAAATGTTTTCCAAAGATGTTCATGTTTGAATTGTTTAGGTGTCTATGATTAACAAACAGAAGACATCCATCCACACTTTCACTTTTATAGGTGTACATATATAAAATATATCTAACTGAAATCCTGAGTAAGGAATGTACGAATAATAAAGGACATTTTATCTTTATAAAATATCACAAATCTATTCCTATTCTCAGAAATATGTATATGTATAAAGAAAACTTCCCTCTCCAATTTCCGACGAATGAATGGTTCTGTGAACGGCCATCAGTTCGGATTAATTTTCAAGTACAGTAATTCTTTTTTAGCCATACTTCAAGAATGTGCAATAATTGGTTAGCTATATGTTTCCCTAACATTGTATAGTAAGAAATTCAAAGCAATGGTATCTCGCCTTTTTAAGAAAATAAAAAGTTTTAAATACATAAAGTCCCGAAGTGCCAAAAAACCAAAAATCTCAGAAATTCAAAATTACCAATCCCGAAAACATATAAATCCGAAAATGTAAAATTCGCAAAAACCCATTGTCCCAAAAACTCGAAAGGCCAAAATCCCGTTAGTAAAATAGAATAAAAATATATTATAATGTTAAGTAATTTGAAAAGCGAGAAACTCTTTAACCTCGTCTTCTATGTGGAACTTTAATTGACTTAAAAGTCAATAATAATTAAATTTTAAAACATTAAATACAGAAGTGTGTAGAACCGATTTTTGGGTTTTTTTTTTGATAGATTTTAGTTCTTCGCGGTTATGGGTTTTTGGGATTTCGTCTTTTCGGGACTTTGAATCCCAACCAAAACCTTAGGGATGAGAAATTATATTTACAGTATTACTAGTTAACACTGAGAATCTTTGCCTGGAAATATAGGCACACCGGGTTTTTTTTTTAAATTCATTATTTTGATTTTGAGCTGAGATTAACATTTTGATGCTCTCGCCCCCTGGATTTCGTTAGACTGATTTAAAATCGTACATAACGAATTTAAGTAATAAAAACATAATATATAAACCAACTAAATAAAACGTGTTCATTGAAATGGATACATCACATGTCTGCCCTAGTTTGCTGCAATTATTTTGTTAACCATATATATCTATATCGGGTTGAGTTTTCCGTTCTATTCAATTTACTATACCTATACAAAATTACATTGCAATGTTTTCTGTTATTCTGCAACCTTCCTGGTATCTGCCGTTGACTATTTTATATTTTATATGTAGCCCAATTTGAATAGTCGGGGTAGTTAAAGCTTTTGATTCAATTTATACTATGGTCGGCTTATTTAGAAAAAAAAAAAACACACAAAAAACAATAACATAGAAAACAAAAGCAAAGAGAAAAAAAAATGGTCATTGCACTTTTCGTTCGTGCTAATATAAAAATGTATGTCACTGATTTATAAATGCACAGTTTATATCTATGTCGGGAGGTCTGAGATTCAAGGATTTTTTGTTGTCTAATCTACATACATACATAGATATGCCAAACATAAATCATGCACAGAAAATATAGCAAGTTAGGTACACTCATACTGTAAATGGGTCCGCCGCCGCCGCATGAATCATTGTTTACAAATATAGAAATTGAGGATGCTGTGCGTGTTTAGTGGATATCTACTGCAATGTTGATGAAAATGTATTAGACTATACAAAATATTCTCGCCCAGTCACCTAGGGACTTTATGTGCATACCTAAATAAATCTAAGGGATTTTTTTGTATAGAACTCGTTATAAAAAAGAAGTTCAGTATTCCAGATGGACAGGTTTTACATGAAATTTTTACTTGACTATTCTTAAGATATCCATAAATTCAGGTTAATTTATAGCAAACAAATGTTTCGTATATAAAATGTAAAAAACTTTGCAAAAAATAAAGGAATCGGAAATGACGTTTATTATTGTATGATAGTTTTTAGAATACTGGGCCCCTATTCCGGTTATATGATAAAATGAAATGATAAATTTTTTATCACGAGAGTTTTCATACGACTTTTTCATTTTATCATTTCATTTTACCCAAAAAGTTGATTCTGGTTTCACCTATGATAAAATCAGCTGATTTTGTTCTGAATGTGTGCTGAATGTGGCTGAATGAAAAAAAAAGTCATTTGACAGAGCGAGTCTTTGCATTTGTCTGTAATTTTTTAAACAAAAAATAAATTCAATTCTAAATTTAAAGAAGAATAATTGAAATGAGTTCAATTTTAATACATATTTCATTTAATGAAGAGCGCAGAAGATCTGAAAGGTTTGTGCAAGTAAAATAAAATATGTGGGTAATGTAATAAGTTTTTTTCTTTTTAATTTCCAGATTTAGAATGAGAATATTGCGTAGAAATTTGAGAGACACGAAGAATCCATTCGAAGTTCTTTCGGAAGAAGGTTTTATGGATCTTTATCGTTTTCCCAAGCATCTTTGCCGGGAATTAATCGACAAAGTGTCTCCACTATTAAAGAAGCCAAGTCGAATACATGGCTTGCCCCCACATATAAAATTATTGGCAGCCTTAACATTCTTCGCTAGCGGCAGCTATCAGCGATATGTTGGGCAGGACTTACTTCTGACGCTATCACAAACTTCTGTCAGCCGTTGTGTCAATGAAGTTGCAGAAGCACTTAATGCAATCGCAGACCAGTTTATTAAATTTCCATCCAATGAAGAACTCGCAAGTGTGAAACAGAAGTTTTTTGAAGTAGCTTCTTTTCCGGGAGTAATTGGACTAATAGATGGAACCCACATTAAGATTACTTCTCCTAAGAAAGACATTGAACATGTGTACTATTGCAGGAAAGGGGGACACTCAAAAAATGTACAAATTGTTTGTGACAGTAATTTCATAATACTGAACATTAATGCACGATTTGGTGGATCTTCACACGATGCATATATTTGGCGACGTTCAATTTTAAAACGATTCTTGGAGGAAAAATATCAGGCAGGAGAAAGAAATTATTGGTTGCTTGGAGACAGTGGATATCCTTTGCAACCATGGCTGATGACACCTATTTTAACACCCACAAGTGAGGCTGACCGAAGGTACAATGTGTCGCATAAGAGTACTCGAAATATTGTAGAGAGGTGTATTGGAATTTTAAAAGGCAGGTTCCGGTGCCTATTAAAAGATAGAGTATTGCATTATACTCCTGAAAAAGCTGGAAAAATAATAAATGCATGTGCAGTGCTTCACAATATTTTAATGAAGGCTCGAGTTCCTTTGCCTGAATATGTTGAAGAGATAGATGACAGTGCACCGAACTCAAATTCAACAATTCTTAACTCACTTTTATCTGAAGGTAAAAGAATTCAAACATCAATAGTGAATCAATATTTTCATTCAAATTGAAGTAGGAACAAAAATGTAAGATATTTGCTATAGATTTATATTTGTGACCAATTTTTTAAGATTTAAATTTTTAAAATGTTTCTTCGGGCTTTTTTGGTAAATTGAATTATGCAATTAAAAACAAATACATAAATATATAAATATGTAATAAAACAGTATGGTGTTTTTTTTAATTGTTAAATATTGTCAAATATAGATCATTTGTTCTGGTGAAGTTGAATTTTATTGTTTTTTATCACACTTTAAGTTGTTCCAAGAAATATGGCCTTAAATCATAGTTATGTAATTACTTTTGGCCAGTGAATTTTCGAAAAATGGTTTTAAACTAAAAAGTAATGGCACGATATTTAAGAAGGGTTCATTTAGAATCTGGAAACGTATAAACCATTTTTGTAGGTTCACTAGTTTCCAAGGGATAGGATGGTTTGTGATCCCATTTTGGGATCCGAAAACGTTTATATGTTTCCAGATTTTAAATAAATCCTCATATTATGTTCCGTCATTAGTTTGAATTATTTTTACATTTTTAAAAGTTTACCATCAAAAAGAAACAATATACCACACGGCTTAAGCATAAATAAAAAGGTACTACAACTTTATTTCAAAATTCATGTCTTTCCTTTATTTGTTGTAAAACCTCTGAAATATTTTTTTAACATTTGTACCTTTTCTTTTTCAAGAATTAATGTTTCTTTTTGTATTTGTAATTTTTCTTGCTCAATCTGTATTTTTTGCCGTTTTAACTCTAGTTTTGTGTTTTCCATTTCATAGTATTTTTCCAAATCTAGTTCTTTAAAATTATTCCGTTGACGCTTCTTGGTTCTTTTGTTGGTTGTAGCAGCTTGAACGGGAGGAATTTGGACTGGTGGTGCAGGTGCTTCTTCAGCGATTTGAAAATTATTTGCTGGTTCTTCACAATCTGTTCCAATAGGATTAATCGGTACCTCTTCTTGTAAAAACACGATATCCTGCAACTTACCAAATATTGTTTTAGCATTAAAAAAGTTAAAAGTTATTTTATAGAAAATTGAAGTTGCTTGGAAACAAACCTCATATAGGTCGCCTGGAACACCTAATTCTCTCACCCCTGTATCACCATCAACCGCCTGAGGGGTTAAAATGGTTAAAATTCTCTTTTCTATTTCAGAGAGTGGTTTTAAAATTTTAGTTCCATTGATTCCACTTCTTAGAAAGCTGTCGTTGATTTGCGAATTTCTTTCCTTTGTATATTGCCTTTAAATCCTTACCTATCGTGGGCTAAATCCAAATGATTTTCCAAGAAATCAAGTAAATAACTTTTTTGCTCCTCACTAGCTCTTTTACCACGGTTAATTTTTTCAGTCATGTTTTAAATTGTATTTCACAGTAAAATAATTCGATGATAAATAACTTTTCATATGATAAATTTTTGACAAATGTTTCCATGTTTACACAGATCAAGAATCGCAAAATCGAATTTATCGATGAAAAGTTTTATCGTCGCTTTTATCACAGAACCGGAATAGGGGCCCTGATCAGGTATAAATTATGAAGTCGGATGCGCATTAAAAAATAATAGGAATAGTATAGTTGTTTGCGCGTATTCTGACTGTCCGCCACTCAATGCTCGATTCAGGGCAACGCGAACTCAATCCTTTGCGCGGATAGTCACAATGCGCGCGAACAGCTCTAAACGTATTGTGTTTCCTTCACAAACGAATGCAACCTAATATTTTATAATATTGGTTTTTGTGCCTTCTTTTGTGGAGGCCTTTAAATTTTAATTGTCAACTGACATTTGTAATTTGTCTTTTGACCCATTCGACAATTAAATAACTTTTTCTTTAAAGAAAATTATTTTATCCTTGTGAAACTTAAAAAACAGTCAAACATCCTACATTTGTAAACTTTTAAATTTTAAAATAAATAAAACCCTTAAATAACGAAGGAAATTTGTCGTTGATTCTGGAGGACTTGCTATTTCGTTGCTGTTGTTGTCGGTGGTGCTGCTTCTTCTGTGCAGCCTTCCGTTCTGGTAAGTTTTGCCACTTTCTTTGGCCAGATTCTGTGACAAACAATAGTCCCATTCCTGAACGGGTGGAGCGATATACAATTCCATCAACATGTTGTTTTTATTAATAGGAAATTTTAATTAGCAAATTAACTTCTATTCCATGATTAAGTAAACTCAGTTTAGGGTTTTTTTCACCCCAATGACAGAATACGCTGAATGTCAGACTTTATTTTGACATTTTGATAAAAAAAAATGTCAAAATTGAGAAAGGGGTGTACAGGAAAATGAGATCACGGAGGTCTCATCAATCTCAGTTACATTACATGAAAATTATTCCTCAGCAAAATTTATCAGTTTGCTGTCAAAACTCTAAAGAAAAAAATCTTGGATTCGCTTGCTCACCTTCGGTATATGTAGCTCATTCATCGAATTGTTAATCCGGTGTAATAGTTTTATTAAGACTACTTATTACTCGGTGGGGGCAGGTAAATTAATAAAAAATTTAATTATGGGTTTTGTCTCATCTTATTTTGTATTATGCTTCTGCCAAATCGTGCATTTCTTAATAAACGTAAGACGTAGGTATGCGAATCTCAGCAATAATTTTTTTTCGTTTGACCTAGATTTTTTAAATTTGATGAATTAATTCTAGTTTTACTATTTATTTTTGTTTATCCTCATAATTTATATTTTTTTTTAAACAAACATGAATAGAAAGGCAATTTTAAATTGTTTTTTTTTTCAAATAAAAGCACACAATTGTAGAAAAGCTGCAAGTATGCCAACTGTGTGATACCCTCAGTTCAGACTCCAGAAAATATCAACATAATACTCCCTTATTTCCGGGAAAAAAAAGCTCATGCCCATAATTGCTGGTTTTGTACAAGGGATAGCCTTTGAAGTTATGTGCTCTATACTTGATAAGCAGGGCATTTAAGAGGATATGAAAGAAATTGTGATTTTCAAACCATAAATTTTCATTTCTTTATTTTAGGCAAAAATAACCGAATACTTACTTAGGTACGTGTTACAAAATGGGATTTTTTTAAAAGTTAAAAATCATTTCGTAAAAAAATATATAAATAATTAAAAATTTCTAAATATTTCTTATTTAAAAAATAAGTTTATATTATTATGTGCATACCAACATTATTGTTTAATATATTTATCATCCCGCTAGAAAAATAAATCTTTACCTATACTATAACTATAAGATAAATTTAATTTTATGTAAAGGGTTTTTTTCAATTTTCTCTTTATTTATTTGATTGAGGATGCCAAACATATTCCAGAAAGCTTAAAACTAATTTTGCTACCTAATTTTAAATTTATATGACATCGCCCTTTATTGTCCTTTCCTGTTTTTAATTATTATACACACATATGTACATATTTATCTTCAAAAGCTTCCATTTTATCTAATCGATTTATCAATAACAAGGATATTTCTACAACTTATCAGTTATTTTTTTTTCTTTAAAGTTAATTTAAATTAAGTATTAATTTTAAATGTTTAAAAGCGCAAATTTAATTTATAATGTAATCAAATTTCCTTGTCATAAATCTGGTTTTATCTAAACAAACCGTGAGAAAAGAAATCATCATCTCTATAGAAGCAAAAGAAAGAAAAAAAAAAGCAAATGCTCATAAAATAAGCGAATAAAAAGCTCCCCACATCCACATCCCCATAATTATCATCATGGAAGAAACACAACAGCAAAAAAAAAAAAAAAAAACCCAAACTCATTCATTTTTAAGATAACAAATAAAAACTGCGGGAGAATCAAATAGACAAAAATGGCGAGAAGAGAGCAAGTTGTTGCCGTTGTCGCTGCTGCTGCTGCTGCTGTTGATGAAGTGAAGATAGAGAGTAAACGATTCCTACAACAACAATAACAACAACAAAAAGTTGAGAAAAATAAAATGCAAAAAGTTCATTGGACTTTTCCGACAATAATCATTGCACATTATTTTTTCTTTATGTATGCGTATAAATAATGGTAGTTGTATCGGTGTGGGTTTGGAATCTCATTGGTTGTTTATTTTTTGGTTTTGCTTTTTTCTAAATTCATATTGGTATTTACTTTTAGCTTATTATTTTGCCAAATAGTTTTTCTTTGAATTTGTTTGTTTGTTTTTTTTTTTGTTTATTTTTTTTTTGGTATTGCAAAATAAAATTTAGTAGGTGAACTGTGTTGCAAAAGCTGTCTGCAGCAAAGATCTCCAACAAAGATTATCTATTCTGCTGCAAGAGAAACTACCTATAGAAAAAACTTAATGTATGTTGGAGAAGGTTTTTTGTTTTTTTGTTTATATATACAATACAGTTCGCTTGATTAGACATATGCTTATAAAATTATCTGTTCTCAACTTTTTTTTTCGTATAGGAATAATAGAATTCGATAAAATATCAGTTTTCTGTATTTTATTTTAATTTACAATTTTCCACTTTACTGCTTGGGTAAAAGTAGATAGGCGTTTAAACCAAACTCACTTTGAAAAAAAAAAATTATGTACCTATTCCAAATCATTGTCTGCATGTCACCCAGTAAAATTATACTTGGACTTCGAAAAAATTCCGACAAAGCTGAATTTTGGTAGTACCCCAATTGTGAACCACGTTTTGTGTAAAATTTAATTTTTGTAAATATCTCTTTGTCTGATGATCTGTTTAGCAGTCTTGAAATAGCTATAACTTCAGCAGAAGCTCACCCAAGTGATTGTTGTTACATCTTCAATATCTTTGGAGGAAAAAATTTGAGTTTATAGAATTATTGAAAATTTGAACGAATTGCAACTAGAACCTTTAAGCTGTAAGTTTGAAAAAAAACAACAAATATTTACACGATTTAATCTTAATATTAAATAAAAGTATGGAGGAATTTTTGACACAAAACACATGCTCTTTATACAACTCCTTCGTCTTTGTCGCTCGCTTCTCACTTATAGAAAGAATAACAATATCAATTGACGTTTTAAACAAGTTCACGGCTGTGTTCGATAGATGTAGTACAAACATGCAAATTTAAACACAACCGTGAACTAATCGAATCGAGGGATCAAATTGGAATGTGACTCTTTCTAAATCGATTTTGAGAAATGAGGTGCCAAAAGAAGCGGAATTACCTGCTGATTTGACGAATTATAATTTTATTTAAAAAAAAATTAGTTATTTGTTCAAAAACTGCATTTTGATTGTTAAATATTATTCCAAACAAAATGAACACTTTAACTTTCCCATTGTTTAATATTTTGGCATTTGACATTAGGTGGGTTCAATTTATTTGGTCCGTTTATTTTAAAATAATTTGTGCGCCTTTTATTTTAACGTAATTGCTTAAATTCTTGAACGGGTAAGACTAGTTTATTGAATTTGTTATGAGTGTATCTAATCAGATGAATCCGCATTGTATCATTGTTTCTTTTGTGTGGAGCATTTGAAGGCAAACATATAACACAGTTCGATGAACTCTTTCGCATAGAGTTTAATGATCAACCATAGTTAAATGTAAGACACAAAAAAAAAATGAAAGGTACAAAACTAGTGGCTATAGGTATAAAGTTGTGTAATCTCTTCCGAAATGCAACCTTTTTGAAGTAAAATTTGCATTTTTCAAATTAAAAATGTATTTTTTTCAGATCGATAGGTATATTAGAAAGGAATTCCCTAATTTATTTAAAAAAAAAGAAAGAAGAGTATAATTCTAAATTGAGGAAATTTGTTATCTTTAACCTCTATTATTGAATCAGTTATGTAAATATTGTCCAAGTGACGTAAACAGATACTTTTTATAACAAAAAAAAAAAAAAAAACCTAATCGAAGGTTAAACTCGATATTTTTATGTGTAAATAAAAATAAAAAAGTCAGTAGAAGAAAATGATAAACCTTCGCATTTGTATCTTTTTTGTTGTTGTTAATTTACGAATGGCATTGAACAGATGAACATAACCTAAAAAAGAGTCAACGCAATGACCTCGGATACCTATACTCTACTAGCAGCAGTAGCGTACTGGCTATGTGAGGTGAGGTTGATTTTTATTTTATTTTATTTTTTTTTTAAGAAGGCTCTCTCGCATAATAGATTATTATTTTTTTTTATTATTTAATTTATTTCGAAAATCCATATCTGTTCAGCTCATCTGAGTCATAGGAGTTGAAACAAAGCTACTGTTGCAGTTATAGACTGTGCAAGTGCATATGCATTTAATTTTTAAGCAGTGTAGGTATCCCAGCTAATGTATTTATTTATTTAGTTTTTTTTTAATTTTTGTAACAATATATGTATACCTATTAAGCCTGTCCTTCAAGTTGACAGTTATTAAATGAAGCATTAAATTTCACACACAAACATTATTGGATTATAGTTGATTTGGATGGACATGGACATCTTTTTTCAAGGAGAAGGAAAGAAAAAAAAATTTAAAGATTCTACATCTATACAAACATAATACGTATGTATGTACCTTCATCATTATGATACTTTATATGAAGCAATTTTATTCAAGGCAAACAACGATGACGGCAGGCGTCAAAGGTCGATGTTGGGTTTATTTAAATTAATACAAGGTTATTGAACCAGCAGCTCTATAGAAATACTGTGACTTGTGATAGTTTTTATTGAAACTAGGCCAACAGATATCACATAAAGGCGTGACTATTATATACAAAATATAAAACTTCTTATTTGTTTGAGAGACTTTTTGAAAAAAAAAAAAAATAAAAAATAAAAATAACTTTTGTTCATGAAATGTTCAAGGTGATCGTTAAGTTAGATGAAGGCTAATTAGTAGGTATAGGAAGGAATGTAAGGCCGCTGTTAAGTTCTTAAAATTAATACATTATTGCTTTGCAATGTTTGAAAAAATTATTCTCTAAAATGCATTTTCTACTTAGGTTATGAAAATTGGTTGTTTTTTTATATTTTTTTTATAAATTCGAATATATTCTTATAAATAAGTATTATTTAAAATAATCGTATTAAGTAGCTTCCTGAGCTTAAAATAGACTTTTAACTTACTCTCCCATTTAACTACAAAAATAAAGTTAGAAAAAGAGAGAGAACTGTGAAGCCAAAAAATGTTTATCTAGAAATTTTGAACATTTCATGTCATAAAAATGGTTGGAAGAATTCCCAAAAATCGGTGTTATAGTTTACGCTGCCTAAACATTTTTCTTGCCGAATAATATGATATTGGGAAGCGATGGGTAATTATTCTTGAGGAACAATAAAATGCAAGGTCTGTGATGCATACAAACAGACTTCACATTTTGCCAGTGCTGTCGAAGACAGATTAAAGTTTTTGTTACTTTTTCGTAAAAAAGGCTCCACAAATGGAAAAATTTTAAAATACCCTGGAATTTTTAATTTTCACTCCCTAAAGAAAACCAAGGCCTTCACTACTATTTAAAAATGATCAAAACAGTTCTGTAGTTCTGTAGTTTGCATCATAAATTCCCCTAAATTGGATATGTACCTAAAAAATAGCAACAATAAGCCTTTGACTTAAACTACAAAAAAAAGCTTATAGCTTTTTAATCTTATTTTGATTAAATCTAAACGACTGAACCGATTTTGATTAAATTTCCAGGTATAATAAGAAATAGTTATAGAAGAAATGGTCAATGAAATTTCTATTTTCTAATTTCTTAAACAAAGTTCATCTGACTGCTAACGTCGTCGGTCATTTAGAAACGTGTGTTCTTAGAAAATTGTTTTTCCTGTAAAAGAAAACAAAAGAAAAAGCAGCCAATACTTTGTTTTTTTTTTTTGAACCTAAGGGAATTGGACGACAAAAATGAGGTCGGGCTTTAAAATTGGACATGTTAAATGCAACAACAACTTATCCCCTGACTTTACTAAGCCCAGATAGTTTTTGGGGCTTACTGTGTAACAGGTGCAAATTTCACTAATCTCCACCAAAATTGAACTTTTTTCTCTACCTTCGAACTAAACTTCTCTTTTCCGAAGCTTTTTTTAATGGACTGAATTCTAATTCAACTTTTGAACTTATATGTACATACATTCGGTCATATTTACGAGATATTTCCGTTTCGTAATAAAAGCTTTTTTTAAGTTACGAAAAACGCAAGGTTATTTTTTCAACAAAATTTGTAACTAATATTCTTCAAAATTAAGTATTTTTTAATGACTATCAGTGTAGGTACTTTAAAAAAATATTATAACAACAACAAATCATTGAAATATCTTTTTTGTGGCAAAAACATAAAATACAAAACTAAGGAGCCTGCAGTATCTATCATATTACATTTGTTTTCAACATAAAATTACCTTACGGATTTTTATTTTTTTTTTGTCGCTTTAGCACCATTGTGGAAGGCTGTTTTGTTAAAGTTTCGCATGCCAAATGTTTACAATGGTCTAGAAAAGCAGGTTTAAAATCCACAAATTAATATTTCTGGCCTGTGGGCTATGACTCAGCACCAAAAGGTATTCGTCGAAAATAGAAGAAAAACTAGGTTTTGACATACAAATTTGTAAAAGTTTGGATTTTGCATCTTATTGTCCCTCAGTTTAAATTACATTAAGTAAAAATTGTAAAATTCCCCTCCCCGGGGTTTATACCCATTTTCCTCTATTTAATTTTTAAAATCGATTCAAAATTGTGTTAGCAAAAATTATTTTACTTTTAATGTTTGTTGTCTTAAGTAGGACTCACTGTTATTAGAGCTTGAAATAAGAGAGACCGGCTAGGTTTCCAAACACCCGTTTCTTCATATTTTGACCTTAGTATTTCTTGGAATACCTTAATTGAAGAAGAATTTATAAATCTTCAAAAGTCATAAGACACTCCTTTAACATCAACTCACAATTATTAAAATCTTATAAAAATATAAATCCAGCCATCATTTTTTAAATTGTCAATAACAGTCATAAATGAAATCGTCAATAAACTAATCAACTATTTCAAAAGATCAATTAAGTTTACTTCTTTCATAACCGTATACCTATACCTAACCTTCTTATCTAAGCTAAGAAGTGTCAACTTCATTAAAAAATAAAAGTTACATCTCATTGAATATGCCTTTAAAGAAGAAATCCAAATACCTATAGTATCTCTAAGAGTATAACCAATGACAAATACCAAGGAACTAACTAAACAAATGATGAATGATCTAAAGCCGATCACACATAGAATTTCGTGTCTGATATACCTACCTACCTACACTCAACGACTATACAAATATTATACACAAATACACTTACCGTTTATCTAATGCAAATCCAATATATTTAATCTCTACACAAAACCAAGTTAAATAATAATAATAAAAAAAAACAAATGCAAAAACGTTCCAAGACTTCGTGAATCGCACAAATATTATATGGAATGTAAAACTATTATTGACCACCTTCGGCGGCGGGTTGGAAGACAGCGGCAAAAATCTATTGCAAGTCTATGCGAGGTACGAGGTCTACGTTGCTGAATATCAGCCAGCCAGCGCAGCGCAGCGATTGGAGGAAAGGAAAGAGCTTCTATTATAGGAGAAGCTATGCATATAGCAGCATATACACCAAAATTACACATGGTATAACAACAACAAAGCAAACTGACGAACGAACAAACGCAATGCAACGAATGAAGCAACTTTATAAGCATTTTGTTCAACTCAAGATTCGAGGTTAATGGACTTTTACCCTCTGGATGACTCGCCATGCACGATTCGGGTGCAATATGAAGGTCATTTATTTTAATGCAACACCACTGTGCCAGAGCGAGTTAGGTGCACAGACAACCGTAGGTACATCTACATATACATATATTATATAGCGAGCAAGTAGTGACGTTTTTTTTTCTAACAAAACAAAATGAACGGATGCAATTGGCATGTGCAAAAGTAATATCAAACCATTGCCACCATTGTGCTGCTTGGTTTGGTAGTGTAATGGCTGATAGGAGAGTCAGTCAACATAATCATAGGTATAGAGAATTAGATATATTTATTCTGTCAACTGTCACTGATAAATGTCTGACAGATTGCAATCAAATGTTGACAGGATCGTTTGACACACTTGTCAGGTAATTGCGTTACTTAAATATGAATATGAAAAGAAAAAGTTCAGAGCTAAAGTCTGTTAAGATTGTTTCAAGGATATATACGGAAATCAAATTGCTTGAAAAATATAAGGATACCAAAGCGCCCTTTCCAGCTTAGTAACTAAGTTACCTACATACATTAGTTTGCTAAAGTAATATTGTGTCAATAATAAAAAAAAATGTACTTCCCCCGTCATTGGCGAAGTTCAGCATATCGAATAAGGAATTTCTCCAGGATCATAGATTTGAAACAAACGCATCGTAATAGTTCTGTTTCTTTATTGTTTGGGAAAAAAGCTTGAACTCGAGATTTTGTATGTTGTTTTTGTAATGTTTGACCAGAAATGAAGAGTAAGGAAACGAATTTGGGGGGTTTTCTGATTTTTTTCTGGGTAAACGTCACATTTGACAACAGAAATTATCAGTAGTTTGACAAGCAAGAAAAGGCAGTAGGTAAATTAGGCGTGTTCATGAAAATGAAATCTAAGAAATTTCAGCTATCTCAGTTACATAAACAGGTTTCCTCAGCGAAAATTCTCTGTTTTGCTGTCAAAACTCTGAGGAAAAAAAATCTTGGATTCGCTTGCTCATCTTTTGAGTGAAAAAAATCTCTGAGATCCCATTTTTGTGAACACGCCAAATGTTTAGGTAGATTCTTGCTGAAATAAATTTACAAAAAAACACAAATACATTTTGCGTAGATTTGGGATACCACAGGATCCCGCCGCGGGTGAGTAAAGAAACAGACCTTATGTCGCATTCAGAGAAAATAAACAAAACATGCTTTGGCGAGGGATTAAATATAACAAAAGCTCCCTAAATTTGGAATAAATGACAGATGACACTTGGGTCGTGTCAAACTATCATAATATTTTTTTTGTGTTCATAATCGAAAGACTTTATGGTCTAACAGGGATACTGAACGCATAATTCAGGATGAAATTGATGAATCAATTCAATAGGTTGTTATATGCAACTTGTGAAAAAAACTCAACCTGGCCGGCTTTCCGAATTGTCACCGTTGCATTCTTTGGACTCGTGAAAAGCTAGAAGATGATCCACTGTTTTCGGCTAAAATTGTATCCGAAATTGAAATTGATCCAAAAACCTTTAAGTAAAACAAAAAAATCGACAAAAAGTAGGCGTGGCAAAAAGATTTTTAAAGAATAATATTATTACAAATCACATTATCCAAAACTTCTTAAAGAAAAACTTTGGTGAAATACCACTTTTTCCAAACCAAAGGTGCAAAGTTCAATAGACAAACACAAGGAATAAAAGATAAGCTAAAGTGGGTGAATTCTTGGGAAGAATGTAAATATGTACATAATATATATACGTTTCAGGAATCATCACTCCTTCATATACATATACATTCTCCTTCTTCCTCTATTTTCTAAAGAGGGTTGGGTCGTCGAACATAACGCACGAATAGATATAAAGATACATAGTATAGAAAAAGAAGGTGATTCTTTTTTTTTTGTATGTGTATGTATGTATGTAGGAAGTAGAAAAGTTCAAAGATCCTTGTATAACCTAATACGAGTATAGGACATCCACTTCATTGTATGTTGACAGAAAAATGAGGGCGTTGGGTGACAAAAGCATTTACCTATATTTATACTTATACACATACAAACATGGGTTTATGTCAGATGTGTCAAGGAACTCATCTGCAAAGCTTAGTTCTTTTATCCTTTTGACAGTATGTTTTTTTTTTAATTTCTTTCCTTTCTGCAAATTTTATTATAAGTCTAACAAAGTTCAATCAACAACAACTGGAAGCTTATATGAGCAAGAAATTTTATGGTTATGCGATAGTTGTTCTTGTTTGGTCATCTTATTTAATGATGTTGAAAAGGGAGACATTCTTCTATTATGACAGGTTAGGTTATTGATTGGCATAAGCAAACAAGGGTATATAGTAACTAACTAATATTAAAATGAATCGATAAGATAGAAAGTGACCAAAGGTTTTATGAACTGGTTTAACAGCTTCTTAAACAAGGTTTTATTCATATATTTGATGGAATTGTGCCATTCAGACGAATTAACACATATTTTGCAATATTATTTAAGCAAAAATAATCTAATTAATCTTTGATAGAAAAAGTTTTTATCAAGAAGAATGTGATGAATGGAATTATTTAATACTTCACTAAACTTGTTTATTTAATTTTATATTTTTGTTATTAGTCGATAATTAAATCCTTACTTTATTCTCAATTTTAATCAATCTTGACATTACGATGAAAGCGAACTCGAAAAAAGTGTATCTCACAATTCTGTCTGTCTGTCCCTTCAGCTGCAGCCTAAACAGTTGGGTAGATTTTCTTTAAATTTGGTGTCTTAGCGTTTTTTTGGGCATTGCCCTGATAGGTTTTTTTTTCATTTTTTTTTTTTTACACAAAAATAACAGTATCTACCTGCGATAAAAATTTTTTTTTTACCAAATTATGAAAGTCTTCTTTTTCTCAAAAACGAGTACACGACTTTTTTTTAACAAAAAATTCTGAAATTTTTTTTTACAAAAAAAAAATAAAAAAATGGTTATAAATGGTACCTCCCATAGAACCATTTTTTTGATTTTGGATTTTCTCAAAAACGGCTAAACTGATGTTGACTAATTATTTTTATAGAAAGTCTTTCAAAAAGTTTTAAAAGTATTGTAGGTATACCAAAATTTTCAAAAATCTTTTTTTGACTTTTAAAAAAAAGTTTTGTTTTTTTTTGAGAACTTAATAATTGATTTGGTCGATTTTTATTTAACTTGGCATTTAGCAATTTTTTAACATTATCTAGCAGATTTAAATAAAAATTATTGTTATGACCAAAAATAACGGTACCTCCCATACAAGTGTTTAAAAAACCGGTAAGAAAAATTTCATTTTTTTCAAAAATGGCTCCTCCGATTTTGATTAAAATCTTTATGTGAACTAATATTAGTACAATCTACTATTTTATTGAAAAAAAAATTGTCTATCGAATAAAAATGGTAACTCTTATAGAACCATTTTTTTTGGTTTTTGACTATCTCATT
Organism: Epistrophe eligans; assembly: GCA_951394125.1. Taxonomy (NCBI): domain Eukaryota; kingdom Metazoa; phylum Arthropoda; class Insecta; order Diptera; family Syrphidae; genus Epistrophe; species Epistrophe eligans. Next base: position 12,736,358 of record OX596031.1, on the reverse strand, counting down.
ACTTGTTGAACCGATTTTAATGAAATTTTTTACACAAGAGCATCTGATAAGTTTGAATAATATTGCAAATCTAAATTTTCAAAAAAAAAAAATTTGGATTAAAAATTTCAAAATTATTTTTTTGAAAATTCGATATTTCGAAAATGCGTAATGTTTTTTTTTTCAAAATTGATTTTTTTCCACAATATTCGATGACAAAAGTTTTTCAACTTTAAATTAACATAATAGACTAAGCACCGACTAGAAGGAGTCTCATGTTCGGACTGGCAGCCGTGAAATAGCTCCTCCCGAACATATTGTTTAAAGATAGTCTTGAAGTGGTTTGGGAACCGAAATCATGTTCCAATACTTAACCCAAAGATGTATTGTTCTTTATAATTTCCCAGGAACTTTACTAAAATCTAGCCGCTAAAATAGTTAGTACCTATATCTGTAGGTATGCATATTCAAACCCTTATCACCCGACACACACCTAAAGAATTGCTACAAGATGCAACCTCCAATAATATAAATAACATGAAAACCTTTCGCTGACACCTCCTAAGAAGTTTGGTTTTTTCGGCTTTATTTAAACAAAAAAAATAGAAACGGTTCTTGTTAAAAACAAAAACGTATCAGATATTAGGCTTGTTTTATTGGAAAAAATATAGGTAGCGCATTAAAATTCCCCTTGATAAACTGCAGTAGATACCATTTATTCAATCAAAAATCTTTTATAAAAAAAATACCCGAATTATTTCTTTAAAGTCATACTATTTTTTCTGCCCTTTTTAGTATTAACAATGTATGCGACCTACTTCATCCCGTAAACGGTACGTACCTAAGTATATAAATTTGGAATATATATGTATGTATGTACATATACATATATATAAATTTACTTTCTTACATAAATATGTCAAATAAATAAAAAAGAAAAGAGCATAAGGCAAAAACCAATCAAAACAAAATTATGCCCCTTTAAATACATTTTGTGAGTGTTGCAACTTCCAACGCATATGTTGTAAATAAATTATCAAATCATACAAATAGAAAAACATATAACTAATCTATTTTTTGTTTTTTTTTTTTTTGTCAGAAACAAGCGACGCGAAAAGAAATAATCTAAACATCAGCATCCATCGATAAATGGAAGCAAAGAAAGATCTAACGATAAAGAGAGGAGCATACAAATGGACTATTATGTGGTTGTGGTGTCCGGTAGAACGCCACACAGCCACAGCCATTTCCACGACCAGTGCTGCGTTAAGCTTTCAAACACCCGCAGCTAGATAAACGAGTGAAAATGCTATAAAGCTTTAACGCGACATCAAAACGCCACCAAACGCGTTTAGATTATTTTTTTTATTTATTTGTTGTTGCAGGTTTTTTGCATCGAGAGTCATTGAACGATAGACAACGAGTCAAAGTCTCTAGCGTCATTTTTTAGTTGCATGAAAATGCACGTTCTATGTATTTTGCACGATGAACTCAACTCCTCCTCCACCACCACGAACACCCCAACGACCGTTTCGTTGCCTTATCGAGTTCGAGTCGTCGTCTTCTTTTATTCTCTTTACTTACAGAAGAGTTGTGTGCCTGATGTGCTTGCGCTACTACAACAACACTATAATACTCCTTTCCTTTGGCACAAGCAGTTTCACAAGTCAATCCGAACCCGAAGTCGTCCGTCGCAGTCGTCGTTGTCGTCATCGTCCAATTGCTCATCTCCGGGTCACTGAACTCAAAATAGCAAGCAATGGCAGCAGCAGCAGTTTTCCATAAATTTTCTGCTAACTTCAGTATTTTTTTTTTGTTCGTATTTTGCTGTTGAGTGCACAGCAATTGTGCAATTTTTCTATATATTTATATTTAAATATTTTTATTTTAAAATTTCTTTTGATAGGTTTTCAGTTTTTACTCACATCAACTTTGAATGGTGCAAAAAACAATCTATATGTACATATTCGGTTTTATATAACAACAAAAACAAAAAGCCCACTTAATGGAAGCAAAATATAATGAATAGAAAATAAATTATTTCATATGAACTTACATAGAACTTAAAATGCATTTCCCGAGCTTTTTAACATTTATGAGGCAATGAGAATGAGAGTTCATCGCATTTGAAAAAAAAAATAAATACAAAAAGGGAAGAAAATTGTTTCTCAATTGCTTTGCTCACTAAATTTGCCCATCGTTTTCAAAACATGAAGGGATGAAAAGGATGTACATATACATAACTACTTTATTCGGTTGTGTAATTTATCTACGAGTTAATAATAATGATCATAGATTATATCATCTTTAGAAAATTAAGTATAATTTGAGTTAATCTTGTGATTATTCTATTTTCCTTAGATAAATAATTGAAATAAATAAAGGCATGGTACATAATCAACTTGATATTCATACAAACAATTATTTTACTTAATCATTTAAGTGAATTAAGGAGTTAAACTCTGCTTAAGGTTTATTTGTTCTGCATTCTTGTTATCATAGATAAATAGAAGTTATCTACAGACTTCAAAAGAAATAAAAAAATTATGTATGGAAAATAAGAAAAATTGCTAATTTGGTGAATTCTGTTACGTCTAATCTCAGCCTAAAGATGTCACCACACACCATTACGTAAAGCTGTCATTTTGTATTTTAATGTTAATGTCAATTTATCTGTCATCCTTAATTTGCAATTCATGTTTCATTTTTATAAGTCATGACAGAAGTAATATTTAGGCAGTTCAGGTTTCTCAGGCTCACTGAGATCTCAGAAATCTGAACGTAATTCCTCAGTGAGATTCCTCACTTTTGCTGCCAAAAAGCTGAGACTTATATTTTTTGGATTCGTTTGTTCAATTATTTTTTGTCGCAGTTGATCAAATTATAAAAAAGAGATGGAGAGTGTTTTTGACTTCTAGCGGAGAAATTTTGTTCAAATTTCTCTTTATCCTCAGTGAAGCTGACATAAGTTTGCTCAGTGAGGTCTCAGAAACGTGAACTGGCTAATTGTTAAATAAGTGTGAAATAAAAAATTTTAATTCAAAGCTCGAGCTAACATCATCATCGGCTGCATTTTTTTTTTTTACACTTTTGGTTAAAAGATTTCACAATTCCACTTCGGCGGAAACAGTGGTCGGGGAAATGCTTTTAAATCTCGAATTTTGTTAAAGTCTCAAGCTTGTCCGAGAAGAACACCGAAATCTAAGCAAAAAAAGAATGGTTCCCTGGGGCAAACATGGCAAACACACTTTAAATATACATATAGAAACTGCTAATAAGTTTAAATAAAATTGCATACCGTAAACCGGGGTTACTTTGCACCGATTTTTTGAGTTTTTTCGAACAATCTCAAAAATATCATAAAAAATAGTGTCAAATGATTATTCTCTCTTAGAACTCTTGTACTTAGGGCATAAAGGAATGTATCTATTTGCGAATACTTATTTAAAAACCCATTTTAAATCAATTTTTACTTTGTTGAAAAGTGGTGCAAAGTTGTCCAAGGAAAGGGGTTACTTTGCTCCGCCTGAAACTTTCTATGATTGTGCTTGTATTTGAAATGCTGGAGCAAAGATATTCATACACTTTATGAACATTGCTCCAAAGATCGTTTCTGTGAAAAAATTAACTAAATGCAACCCATACTTTTTTTTTACAAAAAAAAACAGAACAGCGTTTATTTTTCTTAGTAAAATACAATTTTTTTAGCGTTATAAATAAAGAAAAAAAGGATTTTTATCAGGTAATTCAGTAGCAATAAATAAGAAAACATAAAACGTATTTAAATTCATTAAAAAAAAAACAAAACTTAATAAAAAATTAGGTATAACGTTTAGTCAAATATAGACTTTAGTTCTGGAACAGAGAATGTCCCTCTTTTAGAAATTGGTTTTGGTGGCATAATACAACCTAAAATGTCTGACCATGAATAGATTAGCTCATCTCTTACTACTGGTCATTTCCAAAGCTTCAGTGATTTCTGCATGGAGTTAATTCTTACAGCATTTTCATCAAACGAGACAATTTGTCCTGGGTATATTTGTCCTTCATACAAAAACACGACAAACTTTCCCACTTGTCGGACAACTTCTTGGAAACAGATATTGCGTTGTGACTCGCCTCGCTCCAGTGCAAAGTTGCCCCAAAATGACGAAAAATTGCATGAATTCACAAAACAAAAAAAACAAAATTATATTTCTAGATCAAGAAGGTTAATTTTATAAAAAATTAAAAGTAAAACGGACATTTAAACAGGTACATTAATACTTACTTTGTATATATGGATACACACACCTTGGCACTTCAAATTTTCCACCACATAAAAAAACACAATTAAGTCTTCCCTTTTCAGAATACCGTGGTTGACTGAAAATTAAGCGTAGACATGCAGCTTTACATCGTTTTGCCCACACATACACAGTGTGTTATGTTACAGTTAGACCGTTGAGCAAAACTCAACGCGTCTGAGCATGAAACAAATATTAAACTCTTTATGACAATGGCGCAAAGTTACACCCGCTGGCGCAAACTAACCCCGTCTTACGGTATCAAAAAAACATTTTTCAGATAAAAAAAAAATTCAAGACTACATATTTTTTGAAAATTCGATATTTGAAAAATATTTCAATGATTTCTTTTTTTGAAATTGAATTTTGAAATGTGTAAATGTTTTTTATATTGCAATAGTAAAACTACAAATAAATTAAAAACTTCATAAGACGTTTTTATTTTATTTGTAATTTTTAAAACTCGTGTCGTAATTGAATCGCCTAATTTTGTACGTAAATCCAATTTTTTAAATAATTAATTGAAAAAAAAAAGTTTTAATGGTTTAAAAATATTGTCCCCATAAATTATAAATTTTTTTCTTAAACAGTTGTCTAGCTAAGATTAGTCGTATTTATTAGATTTTTGTCTACTTAGACTAACTATTTTCAAATTGGTGGAAATATGCTTTATTTAATAAAAATAAATATCACATTATTCATGGTTAAGACAATCTACTCCTGTGTCTAAGTTAGGCAGCTATAACCTATAAGACAACAATAAACAAGGTTTTGGAACACATTTTCCAAAGTTGGACAGTTGTCTAAAGTTAGACATGAATTTTCCATTTCGTTATTAATAAACGCATTCTAACAGTTGTCTTAAAATGTCCTCAAATTTTCAATAACATGCTTGTAATCTTGAATTAATTAATGAATTTGAGTGAACTTTTGGGTATGTTCAATGAATATTGCATTCATATCAAGAAAACATGTTAATGAGAAACTAGAAACTTGCCTAACTTTTTTGCATTGAAATTTCCCACTTTAGAATATGTCTGGAAACCAAGTTTGTTTAATAATAAGGTTTTTAAGATGGACAGCTTAACTTTTGAGTTAGACATATGTACATAGTTTGGAATGGGTTTAATGGTACGACTGTAGAGAATAGAGATACACAGTCGTATTTATTAGATTTCCTTAAAACACTCTTGGACAGTTGTCCAGCTAGACATTGTCTTAATAGCTGGACATCTCCTTATTTATAAACGCATTCCAACAGTGGCCTACAAATGTTCTCAAACACTCACTCACATCCCTGTAATCTGTCAATTTTGTGAGCATTTGGATACGTTCAATGAACATTTCGTTCATTTGAAGATTATTTGCCTATGTTTCAAGTACAAATGCATATTTTCATATTCCTTGTAAATGAACCTGTATTGTCTTTTTCATAACTAAAGCCACTGGTAAAATTTCATTGTTCAATTTGTTTACGATTATGATGTTACAAAATTATTTTTTTTTTTTTATTTTTCAAATATGCATTTAACCAACCCCTGATCTAATGTGCAAGGTGCAATTCAAAGTTCAACTAACAGACATAAATCTAAACTAAAATCTCTCACAAAGTTGGTGTATTCACTTTACAGTTTACAGATACACCACCAAGCACCTCAGCATATTCTACATGCATTGTTAAATTCAACAAAAAAAAAAAAAAAAAAAAGGGGGCCACGCCACACAAAGTGCAATAACGTTGTGTTTAATTAGATTTTGAAACCAAGCGCTTGATAAATAATAAAATTCATTTCGGTTCAGGCAACGACCACCACACCAATTAGTATTTTATTATTGAATATCTTCAATATATAGATGATGGCAGGGAGAGGGGGAAGAGGTGAATGGGCTTCCCAAATAGTTTCTTTATAATATTCGTGATATTTGCCATTTATTGAGATTTTTCATCTCTAGTCAAGGTTGCATCATTGTTTGGCGGCATGAACGTCAGCAACGACACAACTATATAGACTCTGCTGCTGCGGTTCGATTCCGCTGCATTAGAAACAAAAAAACGAAGCTTTTCGGTTGTAATATACAATATCAATATTTATACTTATATCTACATACATACATATAAGTAGTGCTGCTATACATACTTGTATATTCTAGACTGACGAGGTCATTGGAATTAATATAGATGCACTAACCTTGGAAATTTATTAGCAACAACAGCAACTGCTTTGAACAATACAAAAAAAAAAACTATAAGCTCGTGCAAATGATATTCTTTGGAACAGAACACGCAAAATATTGGAAGACTAGGGGATAAATAAATATTATAATTTTTATCATATACACTAAAAAATATTATTTACAAAGGTTTGAATGAAACATCAGTAGGTATATCTACTTCTGCTTCTTTTTCGTATTCAGAGTCTAAAATTAAACAAAATGCATTAAAAATAAAATGTAAATATGTTCTTGAGAATTTCAAAAATAAATAGCGGTAACGCTTGACACTTGAAAGATGTAATAAACCAATTTTAATTGATTCGATTCGCTCGAATCGGAATAGCAGAACATGTATGGAAAATACTTTTTGATCAAAGGTCTATTTTGTTAGAAATATATTTTTTGAATTAAACGAATTTCCATTCCATTTTTCAAAAACTTGATGTTATTGAACGATATTTCGGATCATTCTTTTTTCAAAATACCTAATCTAAGATTGCTATAATAAAATCATGTACAGATAAAATTTAAACGAATTATTTAAGATTTTTCAGTTTTAGTTTGTATATGTAGCTATTTTTTATGTTTTTCAAAAACAGTCTTAGTATTATTCAAATAAATTTATAATTCTATTCTTAAATAAAAAAATCGACTGCGGAAATGTTCAATAAGGCAAATATAGCAAGTGACTTTACGATGATAGCGAAGTCGAAAAAAGTAGGTCTCGCAATTCTGTCCCGTCTTTTCGGCTGCAGCCTAAACGGGTGGATGGATTTTCTTTAAACTTGGTACCTAGCGGTTTTTGGTCATTCCCCCAACACATTTTTTTTTCATTTTATTTTTTAGACCAAAAATAATGGTACCTGTCCTGCAATTTTTTACCAAATTATGAAAGTCTCATTTTTCTCAAAAACGTGCACACAACTCTTTTTTTTAAAACAAATTCTGTATTTTTTTTTACAAAAAGGGCTACCATTTTTAAAAAAAAATCGGAAAAATGGTTATAAATATTTTTGATTTTCTTAAAAACGGCTCAATTGATTTTGACCAGTTTTTATAGAAAATTTTGATTAAAATTCTTGTGTGAGCTAATATCAGTACGATATGCATACTGTTAGACAAAAAATTATCTATCGTTTAAAAATTTTGTTAGTTTTCGACATCTTATTATCTGTTGAACCGATTTAAATGAGTTTTTTTAAAGAAGAGCATCTGCTAAGTTTAAATAATATAGCGTACAAAATTTTTCAAAAAATCTAGTTTTGGATTTAAAAAAAAAAAAATCAAAATTTTATATATTAATGAAAATTATTTTTTTTAAGCCGCTTCAACGATTTTTAATTTGTTTTTTCTCATAAATTGAGATTTGTGCAAGAAATCAGACGGTGTATATCGCGCGTTGGTGTCAAAATAATTTCAGAAGTTGTTTAATTAATTTATTTCTAATGATATTAGTTTTTTAACAATTTTTCAGTGTAAATATCACGCATATTTTAAAACCATAATGTGGTCGCACATAAGAGTAATATCGTGCGATTAAGTCGTGCATTTTATTTTGAATGATCTGCACATTTTTTTCGAAGTGTCATGTTTCCAAGAACTGCAGGCATTTGCATTTATTTTGCTTCTTACTGTTGCATCTGTTATTAGAGATTTAAATCTCTATAAATTGTAAAAAAAATACGACTATATGTCGGTTGGTTCCTTTGAAAGGGGATTACTTGGATGAACCGTTAATAAGATTAATACAAAATTTTTTTTTGCGAATATCTCGCAAACGTTTCTTTTTTTTTAAAGTGTCATTTTCGTTTTTAGCGACTCAAAATTAGTGCAAAAAATATTTCTTTTTATTCTATTCCCGTCTGTAGAAAACTTAGCTAACTCTAAATTAAATTCAAAGAGTAAAATCATAAATACAAAAAAGCAAATAGCCCCAAACCACACATAGTAAAATTAAAAAGTGAAATGTTTACATTATTCCGGATTCCTCTTAAAAAAAAAAAGAAGAAGCCTTGACCGAATATATATTTTTTTTATTTTCAGCGTCCTGCTGTGGGGCCTCGCCGACCAGACCAAACGAATTCATTTATAACATAATACACACAAATTGCCAAGCAGTTAAGTTGATCTCTTAATAATTATACTTTTTGCGGTTGTAAGGATCTTCGAATGAACTATAAAAAGGTTACATAATACTTCAATTTTCGAGTTCAACCTGCCACTTAATTTATCGATGTCTGCCGTGCTACGTTAAGTTAAACACAATCCAATCATATTCTCGTAAACAAACAATAATAACTGCCTCCTCGATCATTTCACAAAAATGCACTCCGAGCATACAGTCATTCCATTGAAAGTATACACGATATCTTCTCATTGCACAAAGTGTCGTCATAATCAGAAGATTAAATGCTGTGCACACCTTATTACGCATATTACCTGACAAAGTATTCAGTATCTCCTCCTTAACCACTGCTATGATCGTCTCAAGCGTCGTCGTTGCTGTCGTCGTAGTTGTCAGACGAAGAAAGATCACTTGAAGGTAAGTGTGAAGCTGAAGCATCATCAAAAAGCAACCAACCAGTCTCAATGTGATCCCCTGCGTGCATAGAGCCCGACCCCGGCGACTCACCGAACGACTTCTTCGAAGTACATATACATACATACATACATACATAAATAAATATAAAAATGTGCGAAAGCGACCTCGTTTTTTAAATGATTAGTGTATATAGAAGGTACCAACGACCTATCCTTGACCCATATCGCATGACAAGGCTGATGTGACTTCGAAACAAAAGCCCACACGTATGTACATACATATTTGTAGCTACATGAGTTGAGAGACTGCAGCACAAAACACACCCTATGACGTGCATTGATGGCCAGCGTCTCACGATCTCTCCGAGTGGTTGTATGTAGCTTGTATAATATAATATAAATACAGAAATGGTCAGTCGGTAGAGGTGCAAAGTGCATTATGCGAGTCTCGAGAATTGTAGAGAAATTATTTGATTTATTTTAAATGGAAATATAAAGCTTCAAGGTTACTACGAATTACTTTGCGATGCTATTGTGGTACCAAGGTTCGAACTACAGTAACAGCAGTGGTGTGGAAATCGAGGAGTTAATTTTTAGCTTTTGCATTTGCTCTTTATTTTACTTTTCATTGTTGTTTTTTTTCGTTTTAATTTTATTTTAAAATTGAAAAGGCCCTGAATTGTTTCTTCTTTTTGTCTTCGTTTATGGATAAAAATTTTTTACAATTTTTTTTATATTTTATTGTGTAAAAAGGGCATCGCATGGTAGAAGTGATTGAAACAAATTGGGAAGTTAGAGTTGCCCTTTAATTCTCTTAATTCAAAGAGAATGAAATTACACAAAGAATAGTATTGTACAACATGGAGGTTTACAAATAAATACGAAAGTACGTTTTGAAAAGAAAGAAGTTTGATTTTTGAGTCAGGGTTTTTATTTGTCTTTACTGTTGTTAAGGAATTCAATTTAATATAGTTTAATAAATTTTAGGACACCAATATGTTATGGAATGTGCCTAAATACGAGACAAAATTGGTGAAAACTACTGAAAATATTGCTTTAGTGCTGGCAATATTGTGGCTTTTGGCTCTTGTACCATTGCAAATGTTGCTTTAAAATTAATTTTTTTTTTCGAATTTCGTTGATCAATGAAATCAGTGAGTTTGATTTTGTTTTGTTTTATAGAAATTCTCAATCGTATTTATTAGATTATTTGTCTACTTAGACACTGTCTAACTATTTTCAAATTCGTGGAAATATGCTTTATAAAAAATAAATATCACTGTTGGCAACACCCTTACAAAATAGTACTAGAGGTAGGCACCTTCCAAAGTACTTATACGTAAAAGGCCGCCATGTTGCATTTCCGGCCCTTTTGCTTTTTCGACAAGCAGCTAAGCGTGACAAACACAGCCAAGAAAACTTAAGACTAAAGACTACAAAATTAAACTTAAAGCTTAAAATTTATTCAAACTAAAAGTATATATAAAGAAGAAAAAAATTACTGCAAGTTACATTATTTGTTTAAAGAATGAATTATTTTACCTATTTATTGTTAAACTAATTTTTATATTGAATAATAAAGGCTGTAACTACGCCATTAGGATAGATTTTTCCTCTCCTCAGCGTGGGAGTTACGAAAAGTTTGTTTCAAAACGTAGGCATCCATTTGTATGTTTGTTTTTCGGAACAGGGAAATTCGTTACGCAGCTCGTCTTTGAAGGGTCTGGTATTGCACCGGTTTCAGAGCAAATATGACCCAAATAGACGACCTCTATACACAAAAAGTTGCATTTCTCGGTGTTAAGTTTAAGTTTATAATCTCTGAACTTTGAAAAAATGCGTACCAACTTATCACAATTTGAGTTTGTTTGTACCATAAATAACAACGTCATCCAAATAGAAAAAACAGTCTATTCCCTGAAGACCCGTTAATATATAGTTCATTATTCTTTGGAAGGTCGCTGGAGCACCCGTTAAACCAAAAGGCATTCGATTGAATTCATAATGCCCCAACCCTGTGCTGAAAGCAGTGAAATCACATTATTCACGATTCAGACAATCTACTCTTGTGCCTAAGTTAGGCAGCTATAAGACAAACTAGGTTTTTGAACACATTTTCCAAAGTTAGACAGTTGTCTGAAGATAGACAACGTTTATAAATAAGACCATCTGTTTCTAGCCTTTTTTTGAAAGGTAAATTTACATTCTAACCTAAAAAAAACTATCTCTAGACGATGTTCGAAACCCAAGCTAAGTTTAAATATTGCAAAATTTGTTTGATTTTCGAATGTACATATGTATTTTTGATTTTTGTCAATACAATTTTTTGCTCAGTTTTTTACTCTTTTACTGAATTTTAAACTTATAACAAGAGTCTTCCGAAATCATATTTTTACTCTGAGATGCTTTTTTTACATTAAAAAAAATGTGTATCGTTTAACGAGCTGATTTCGGAGAATACTCAAAATTTAAGGCAACGTAACGTGGTGATGTGAAGTAATTTCAAGTAGGCTTTCGAATAGGATAGGATGGGATAGGTAGACAGTAAAAAATGCAACGAGTTGTGGCCAATTTCCGACCAAAACAATCGAAGTAAAGCTAACCGTAATCATTTTTTTTAAAGCTACGATAAGATTGATATTGATATGTTAAACTCCTTCTGTAAATATGGATATTCAACGACATTACCTACTTCATAAAAAAAAAAAAAAACAAACAACAAATACAAATGTATGAACTTGAATGTAAATTAATTTGTTGCGTTACTTATTTACTTTCTGAAGGTGATTTTAAAAACCTTGAATTTTTTGTTTCCACGAGACGAAACATATTTTTTTTAATTCAATACATGGATATCTTGATATCCGAAAGCTTAAATGTTTTAGGAAGTTCAAAGACACATAAAGGAAACATACAACAAAAAAACACAACTCACCAATTTAATGACTTCTTCTTGGCGATTCTGCCATAGTTGATCCTTCTTGTAAGAACGCTTATCTGATGCGCTTCCCTTTGTCGTGCCTCAGCAACTGGTGACTCGGAACGTGGACGTTTCTTTGCAGGTGATAAATTCTTAACTGCCGATGTGACAACAGCATTCATCAGATCATCGTCATCGTATTCATCTTCGTCCTCGTCGTCTTCCTCCTCATCGTCATCATAATCCAATTCAATGTCTTCAAAGTTTCCAACTTCTGGTGCTTCTGGTACTGGTTGCTGTTGACGGGTCTGTAACAAAAGCGGTTGCTGTTGCGGTGGCTTTTGAGTTTCTTTGGGAATCGCCCTAGGAACTGGTTCGTCTTCGTCCGATGATCCGATTACAACAGCTCCCAAACTGTCATCTTTCATTTCAATCATATCATCGTCCTCGTCGTCATCGTCTTCATCATACTCATCGTCTACATCTTCCGGTTTTAGGACTTCTCGAGATGATTTAGCTTCCGTTTTCTCGTTCTCCTCCTCACCATACAAGTACTCATCATCATCCTCCTCATCATCGTCGTTCAGGGCTTCATTGCTGACTCCTTCGACATCATCATCTTCATCGTCTGGATCTTCGGAATCATCAGCGTCATCCATTGCAAAACCATCATCATCATCGTCATCATCATCGTCGTCCAGAGCTACAACATCAGAAACGAGTTTACTGCCGCTGCTCACAACATGCTGGTCGTGTTCCGGAACAAATGTGGTCAGTTCGGCGAGGAGAATAGGTTCCTCACCTGATTTTTCACTTACTGGCAATGCCTCAGCCTCTTCTAGCACCGGAATGAGAGCAGCTGGAATATCTGGGACCTCGTCTCCTCCAGTGTCGCATTCTTCTATTGCTATAGGTGGCTCTTTAACTTCTTCATTTACCTCCTGGATTTGCACAGCCGCAACCATTTCTTTCTGCTCTTTGAGATCAACTTCTGGTTCTTTTGATGTTTTTGTCGGACTTTCAGTAACTTCCGGAATGACTGGTTCAGACGTTGTTTCTGATTCTGGAATAGATTTCTCAGTCGCATACTTTTCCACACCAGTTATCTCGGCATCTATAGACTTTTCCTCCAGTTTCTCACTGTCCTCGGGTTTTGTATCCTTTTCTTCGCCTTTTTCCGCAACAATTTCGACTTTTTCACTATCCTCCATCATTGTAAATTTTCTTTTTAATTAAATTTGAAGATAAGATGTACAAACAACCGCGCGGTTGCAAGGAGGAGGATTATTTCCACCCCACCACTCTGGCACTAGCACTTTTTCTCGTTGATGCTGCTGCAGCTGTCAAATTTATGGTCAAAGTGTCAAACCTTATTCCAATAAAAAATGGAATTTTGTATTTTATCTCTTTTGTATTTCCAGCGGAATCCAATCACTGATTGATTGTGCAACAGAGCCAACTATATTAGCATATTTTTTCCAATAAACAACAATCAAACAGGGTCTGCAAAAAAAATTAAGAAAAAAAAAACTACAATGAAAATGCAATTAATTAGAAAAAGACAAAAACTTATTAATTTACCATAAAATGCACTTATTGAAAGAGGACGACAAAAGACAAAATCTTGCGACTTTCTTATGCTCGAATTTACATGGAACAAAATTATTCTCAACTTATCGAAGTGTGGAAGAAACAAAACACAAACGAGACGCCGGCGAATACAGATTCTTGAAATTTGTTTTGAACGATATAGAACAAGGAACTACTTAATCTTTATGTCACAAATATGCAAAGTACTTTTTTTTACAATTTGATTTTGTGCAAGAAATTTAGGGTAAATGAAATTTAGCACAAATTGATTAAGGAACTCGCTGGTGGCGAACTTTTGACAGCCATATTTGATTTGATTCAGATTCGAATGGGAATTTTAAATTGGCAAATGGAATAGATTTCTCTTTGGGAAAATTGCGCGTACGATATTTCCAGTGGGGCGAGTTCGTGGAGAACGAACGTAATAATTGAAATTGAAAAATTAGCAGTGATTGCAAATTGTCTTTTTGCCAATGGAGACGTTCTGGAATTTTAAGAACCAGTTTGTTCACAGTTGATTATCTTTAATCAAGGATTATTCCAGTTGATCATTAGCTGTATTTTATTTTCTCCCAGATTCAATCTAGTTCAGATCATCAAAATAAAATATCTCAGGATTTCAATGACAGCATTCTGTTAAATGCCCATTTCTTTTTTCCCATTGTCTTTCTTCTTTACACTACTGAAGCCATTTGTTTAGCGAAGAAAAAGCTATATTTATTCTATATTAATTGGGAAACATCTCTGCGATTTGCTTGGTGAAAAAGTAAAATGCGTTTGATAGAAATTTCTTTAAACGTATTTCCAAGCTCCATTTGAAGTAATTTGTAACCAAAAACAATTAGTGGAATTCATTTTGAATTTCATGCAAATCGACATAATCAAAGAAAAAGATCGCAAAGTGTACCCGGTTCACAATGCTAAAGCATGTTGTATGCGATGTCTAGATAGTGAAGGATTCCGAAATGGGAATCAACGACAATTCTACACCAAAACCCATCTGATACATTTGCTCAAAATTGATGTTTCAGTGCTTTGATGCAATTCGATAGATGCCAACATTAACGAATATTCATGTTTACATTTTTTTTTTTATATAATAATGTCTAGTACGCAGAAATTAAATGAATTTAATCAAAAAAGTAGATTCTTTTCTTTGGCTAAGATAAGTCGTTTGTTCTTTTAAATATTCCTTCATTTACATTTCACCCGATTAATCGAAAAAAAAAACATATTGGAAAAATCGCACAGTGTAGATTCAGTCAAACCGACAACCTACAATTGCAACGTTCAAAACCAGTCTTTCACTTTCCAATATATGGAATTGGAATTCAATCTACTACTTTTACTATCGACTTTCATATGAAAAAACGCGCTTCTTATTTCGTGCGTATAGAAATTCTGTTATTTACCAACAAAACTTAAAAAAAACAAAAATCTAAAGAATTTGATTAGTTTCTTAAAATATTTAAAACACAAAATAAATATAAACAAGAAAAAATGAGTGACGATCAGTTGTACAGGAACACAGAACGATTTATACACGAAGTGTCGACAAGATCTTGCATTTGGAACACTAATTGTATGGAATATAAAATAAGAAATAAACGAAAAATTGCTTGGGAGGAAATTTGTTCAATTTTCTTTTCCAATTTTAACAGTAAAAATGATGACACAAAAGAGCATCTATGTGAGTTATCTTATATCTTTTTTTTTTTATTAATAACATTTATAATTTAAGGAATTTTAAATAATGCAGTATATTATGTTAATTAGGATTTGTGGCGCCAAGGAAGGTTTCTTTTTGTTACCCTGTCACATCGGTGACAATTATGGCATGCGTTTATTATTTCACTTTCAAGTGGATCACCATCCCGATCCCGATAATGAGATATTCCATGTATTTATTGAAAAACAATATCTGTAAACTTAGTTTCTCTAACAATGATCTCATCAGAGAAATCGCTTCTAATTAGTTGAGTGTCCTTGGGACCAGGGAAAGGTATCACAGCGGTTGACATCTCCTTGCTGGATCTGAATTCAAATTCTAGTGACTGTGAGTGTTACTTACCCTTACCTTTTTATTCTAAGGCACTACCTGGCAAAATCGCGGCTGAATATTTATCGAACTGACTTTCGCCTTAGGTACATCTGCAGGTAATTCACGATACATTTTTTTAAAATCTTTATTCCTTGCATTCTATACATACATAGCTATTCTCATATTTGTTCGGGCAGAACTTGCGGTCAAATGATTGTGATTCGCTTCGCGCCAGTGTGGGTACTCTCATTAATTACCATGTATTTTAAAAGGCGAAGGTTCCGATGTTGTTGTTCTTTTGTCGTTTTTGAATTTATTTTCCCAACCTGCTTTTAATCTTAAAAACAGCTTCACAAAGTTATTTATCTTTACCATTTTTTAAATGAATTTTTTCATTGTCAATAGTTGGAGGAATCTGAACTTTTTTCAAAGGCGGGGATAATTTAACCTAAACACAAACCGTCCTTGGAGTAAAAATACTAGCTTCATACCTAAGCATACGAATTCGCAATGTCTAATTTTCGTCTAGGAATAAAAATTACAGTTGTTTCCAATAACAAAACAATAACATAATAAAAATATAATAACATGCCTACCTATACAAATTTATATTTCTTTTAAATATCAGCATTTTTTTTTTCAAAGAACTCAACTTATTTTTTTTTATATAACCCAGGTCGAATACTTCAAAGAAAATGGAAAAGTATACGCGATACCTATGTGCGTGATCTTCGGAAAAATAAGCAAAAGAAATATTTGCATGCAAATTCGCTAAATTTTTTGGGTCAAATCATCAAACTTCACAAACCCCTTGAAGCGAAGGCGGGCACCTATGAAATTGCTGATTATAAACCAGACCCCTATAAAGAAGAACAAGAAGAAGATGATGAAGAAGATGAAGATGAAGAAAGAGAAAGAGAAGAAGAAATGAGCCTCAGAAATAATTCATATTTTAATTCATCTGATCCTTACCAAAGCTTAAATAGTAATAATTATATTAATTTAGAAGTTCAAACTCTTGCTGAGACAAAAATGACTTCTCCTCTTTCTGAACAAAGTAAAACTAAAAATAAATCAACTGCAGATCAAGACTACGACAACGATGAGGATCGATTGTTTTTGCTATCGCTATTGAAGGATTTAAAAAAGGTTCCGGACTATAATAAACTTGAGGCAAAAAGTGAATTACTTTTAGTTCTCAGTAAGTGGAAGAAATCGAAGGCACAAATTTGGTGTTCGGACGTAATGTAAATATTATGATTCTAGACGAAATAAACTTAAGGATATAGCTGTACATAGATTTCAATGTAAATGTAAATAAAAAGTACCTATTGAAATAAAAACTCATGGGTAACTCCTTATAAAAAAATAAAAGTTATCTTTTTTAAATAACACTTATTAGTCAACAGATTATAATTTTTCGAAATTTGTTTAAATTCTGAAAAAGAATACGAATCGTGTTTTGTTGGATATAGTTCATCATGAAATCTATGGAAGATGTAAACAGGCATAAGATATGTAAAACATAGCATTGTATAAAGTCATAAGAAGAACTTTGTGCCCCGATTGTTGAGCTAATAAGATTTAATTTAATTATAAGTTAGTTTTAGGACAATTGTATATAAAAAAAATTGAAAAATAAAAAACTTAGGCCCTCATTACGAATAGCGAATCGAACGTTCGATTAAAGTCGAATTATGTAGCGAATTCCATTATTAACGATATTATCGATAGCGAGCTTCTACATTCGCTTCAGAAATCAATGCTGCCAAAAGCTTTTCCATGGATATCACACATACTAAACGTCAACCGCCATTTGATTTTTCAATTCAGTTTGTGAATTTTGATTTATTTCGTAGTTAGTATTTATTCGTTTTTATTCAATACCTTTACTGAAATTGTTCCGTGGGCTATGAAGAATTGAAAGAATTGATGTGATGAATTAATTAAGATTGACAGACTTGGAAGAAAAACCTAAAATAGCTGTTTAAGTTGTTTTTTTCATTCTTTGATATTTTATCACATAGAATTTTAGTTCGATATGTTTTCACTCATTGAGCGAACAAATCAGCGAAGGTTCGCTATTCGTAATCAAGTGATAATCAAATTCGTTTAAGTTTTGACATTTTAAGCGAACTTAATTTGAGCGAATCGCTATTCATAATACGAAATAAATTAGCAAAGATTTAAGTTCGATTCGCTATTCATAATGAGGGCCTTAATCTAACAAAAAAAGAAGAAGCTGATGAGTCCAAGTGAGATCTCCGGGACGAAACGCCAAATTTTGTGTGGACTATAGGCCGTTAAAAACTATTTTGATAAATAAAACAGACGACTGGGTATCACGTATCTACTTGGTGTTTAATGTGATATTCATCTAAACCATCAACCCCAATATCTTTGTGAAATGATTGGCATCACAACTTCACATATGACACAAATGTTAATTTACCCCCACTATGCCTCCCTTACGACCGAACGTCATTTTTTTGTACATTAAATTCGCTTGTGGAATTCACTACCAGGATGCATTAGAGAAATTAACGATGCCGAGAGAATGAAAGAAAATGTAAGACTGCATTTTTCCCAATAAATTTCGAGATAATTCATCGTTTTTATCTTTTCCACCTTCTTTTCCTTCTTGTCTTCTTTTTCGTCTTCTACTTTTCTATCTTCCCTTTTCTCCTTTTTTCTAATATTTTCTGATCTATATTAAATATTTAAAAATTTTTTAATCATGTACCAAATTATTGTATTTTTAAATAATTATCAATCCCAGCTTTCATTTCGTTAATTATAATAAGTCAATCTGTCTTACTGTACATAAGCTCCCAATAAAATAATAAATAAAAAAAAAAATATGTTTTCCATAAAATTTAAAATTTTTTCAGAGCTGGCATTTGAAATATGTAGGCCAGAAAAAAAAAACAAAATCACATAATTTTTCAAAGTTAATGGCTGATTTTTTTAAAAGCTTTTCTAAACATCAACAGATTTTGTGTTTTTAGTATATTTAAGTTGGACAAATTCTTGAAATAATAAATCAATATATGTATTAATTTTATTTAATTTAAAAAGATCACAATTTTGAGATACATATGTATTTCTTAAACTCTGTATTACACAGCACCATGTAGGAGGGATAATCTCTGCTGAAAGGATGCTACGATCATTACCACTTACCACTTACGGCTTTCCAATACTTGTAGTCTAATTAATTTTGTTCACTACGTTGCGAGTTATTAGCCTAATTTTTTCGATTTGCTGTTTGTTATCAATTCTTTACAGTGATTTTCGAGAAATATTCAAATCGAATTTAAATTAAAAAAAAAATCGTTATTTAACATACGAAAGCTTTTTTTATTTGAATTATAGGTATGTTAAAAATTAAAGAGACAATCATTCCTAATTGTTTTTAAGTTGCCCCTTCCACTAAACATAATATATTGTCCATTAGAATAATAATTATATTTAAATGTTTTTCGTATAAAAAAAGTAATTAATTTAACAGTTTCCATTAGCTAAATGATTAATAAATCATCTATCTAATGCATTTTATTTTATCCATATTTATGATATTTTATCAATACCTTGAAGTGAATATAAATACACCTTAATTATATATGTATGTATGTACGTATATGTGTATACACTACACACCTTACCTAGGTATATTTAGGTATATGATATCTACACGTTTGCGCACCGCTTAAGGCTAAAACTATAACAGCAATGGAATAGAAAAGTTAGAAAAAAAAATGTACCTCATATATTGAGGTCAGTGACCGTGCCATAGATAATTACCGCGTAACGCTTACCATTTTTATCTTCTAAAGAATTAAACACACATTTTTTTTTTTTAGAAAATAGTTGAATATACTTACGGTATACATAGATAATATAAGTAGTGTATGTTGATTTATACATATGTATGTATAAGTTGGTAAAGCATCTGCGTGTCTTTTTTAGACCTGTATACCTATACAATGTACCTACACTCTGTGTTAGTTGACTGAGATCATATCATATATTTACATACATATGTATATTATTTTCCGATTTCTATAAAATGAATTGATTATATTTCATGGGAATTATAATTATTGTGTTCAAAAAAATAATAATCCGAAAGGAAGACCTAGGCTTGTAAACGCTAAACAATTTGGAAAATGTTTAATTACGACAAAAAAACATCAATGTAGATATATATACATATGTATCTTTTTTTTATTTGTTTATAAGCTTTGCTTTTACAAAAACATCAATATTTGTCCAAGTGCCGAAGTTTATGTTATTGAATTTACCCAATTACACGTTATGTGTAACCGTAATTTGTGACACGGAAGGTACTTTACTTTGAAACTCTGTGATTTTCTGTCCAAACCCACACAAAAGTCTGTCAAAGTTCATATAAAAAAAAAATAAAATGTGTAGTTTTAGACAGAAAATTATAAATATTCAAAGTAAAGGAACGTGCCTTTATATTCAAGGAATCCATTTTGCCTTGATTTGTTTAGGAAATTTACATAAGGCAAAAGCAAAAAAATTTCCGAACATCTGTCACAAAAAATCAGATCAAAGGTTTTTGATGCCCTGAATCTATGTGAGACAAATTGATCTATTTGACCAGAATTTCGAGTAATTTGATCTTAAAGTACAAAGTTTTTTTTGTTATATTTGAGATTATTTTACATCACGAACGGTTTCGAATATTTAGTAACCTGTAAGGCTATTCCAGAAAGCGCGATGCGTGATGCCACCCCAAATCTCTTTGCCTTATATTCTGAAGAATTATAAGGATTCTTTTTGCGATTCCACTGTTCTCTTTTAGAAAATCTTTGAGTGGAGCAAATTGTTGTGAAGATGTATGTTTTTGACTCCTTAGTTCAGTTTATTATTATTATCTATAAAAAAAATAGTTCATTTTAGTAATCCATTAATAAAATTCTTAATTAATATCTTCAAAAAACATAGATAAAACTTTTTTATGTTATCTAGGCGTGTTCAGAAAAATGAGATTT